>CM059200.1:44538938-45073797 GCA_030323885.1 Branchipolynoe longqiensis | reverse complement strand
TGCCTGAAAAGGGAGGCGTCGCCGAGACGTCGCCGAGACGCACCCTGAACGCAAATAGACCAAAAAGCATCGCGGAGACGTCGCCGAGGCGCAGACGAGACGCACCCTGAACGCGGCCCTGGTCCCCTAGCCTATGTACCGGAAACAAGTTTAAACGAGTTCAACTGTGGCTGGTTGGGTCGATCCGTATAGCACTGAATATGGCGCCAATCAAACCGGGACTCAAACCCACGACCCCACGATCTACCAGCACGGGAGCGTCCGTCTCCCGTGCTGGTAGATCGTGGGGTCGAGGGTTCGAGTCCCGGTCGAGTCAAACCAATGACTTTAAAATTAATACTTGTCGCTTCCTAGCCAGGCGCTCGCATTATTAGGATAGGGCAAGGACTGGTGTGCTCAGTGTCAGGATAATGTGACTGAGTGGGATACCAGGTCATGGTGGCGGCGGCCTGGTTTCCCAGTGGGACAGCACTATAAAGTCGCCAGGAGTGCGCACTGTTACAAGTCGGTACCCGTCCTGATATGACCTTAGATGTTGCTAGGACGTAAAACAACAACAAACAAACAAACAATGTCATTAGCAAAATTGACATTTCAGTGCCTATAGACTACATCACCATTCCAGTGGCGTGGTGCATTGTGGGATGCGTCAGAGCAAAACAAACCCGCGAGAAGTGCATGGCACATGCTAATACACTGGGTGCAGCTTAGATAAAGGATTCACCCGGTGTAGCTATGAAATGTGCTAGTTTCAGCTCATCTCAGCTCTTGTTTGAGACATAGATTACCAACTAAAAAATATATATATAATGAATTAAGATATTAATCTTTTTATCCAGCATTGCATTTACATCAATATAATATGCACATCTTATGCCATGTGCATTTAGATTTAGACAAATCTGGGCACTCAGATTAGTGTTACTGTTAGAGCCATAGCCAGAGTCAGTTTTACTTATTTTATTAAATGTTTTTATTTATATGCTATGGTTAATGACCAGACAGGATGGCCGAATGAGTTAGAGCGTCCGTCTCCCGTGCTGGTAGATCGTGGGGTCGTGGGTTCGAACCCTGGTCGAGTCAAACCAATGAGTTAAAAACTGATCGATACTTGTCGCTTCCTAGCCAGGTGCTCGGCATTATTAGGACAGGGCAAGGACTGGTGTGCTCAGTGTCAGGATAAAAAGTACTGAGTGGGATACCAATCATGGTGCGGTGGCCTCGTATCCCAGTGGGACAGCACTATAAAGTCACCATGAGTGCGCACTGTCACAAGTCGGTACCCATCCTGATATGTATGACCTTAGGTGTTGCTAGGACATAAAACAACAACAAACAAACATATGTAGAACTAGAAAATTAGTAGGGTTAATCAGATATTGGTTATATATTTCTCTGAAACAAGTGTATGTTGACACATTTGGCATTTTGATATTGAGACGAGAATTAATAATGCTGATGTGGATATCACTGCTTGGTTTGTGTGGAATTATGTTTCTTAGCTCAAAATGTTTAACTATGGCTAGTTTTGAGTTAGCTATATTCATCGGATCATTATATTGCATCTGTGCATAGATGTAGATCAGCCGCATTGTTTATATTCGACTGCGCCGCTGGCACACTTTGTGCCTGCCCGACTGGTTCGGGCTGCCTCCCCTCGAGCGCCCTTAGAATTTGAACCCTATTCCTGTATAACATATTCCCTGACGCGTTCAAAATCTGATATTCTCTCCCTGACACACCTGTACGACCCAAAGTTACCAATTTCTTCCACTCTCCTGCATTATTTTTGTATTTTACACTGTCCCCAGTTCTCATAGGTTTGTGTGTCTTGCCACATTTCTTGTCGTGAAAAACTTTCTGACTTTGCTGTCTTTTCGTTGTCTGTGCTCTCTTCGGGTTTTGTGTTTCGGGTATTAAAATTTCTTTCTCACCATCGGCAACCTCGCCTCTCATCCCTTCTGCCTCATGACAGCTGAGTCCGGAGATGCCCTCAAGTCGGAATGAGTGTTCCTGAAAATTATAACAAGGCTAACAGAAAGTCTGTCTTCGTTCTTGAGCATTTTTTTATAACATGTCTTTGCTGTTTGCACAAATCTATCACTTGGCCGTTGCTTCGGGGATACTACGGACGAGAATATAATGGCTAAAACCATAATCCTAGTGCAAACATCCTTGTACTCGTGGCTCTTAAACTGCAGACCGTTGTCCAAAATGACCTGGCTTGGAATACCATGCCTAGCAAAATTATCCTTCATCGCCTCAATAACTGTGACAGACAACGTATCCCTCAACAATGTCACCTCTGGATATTTTGTGTAATAATCCACAGTTATCAGGTAATTTTCATGATTTAATTCAAATAAGTCTACCCCTACCTGGTCATATGGCTGACAGGCTATCGGGTGGTTTATCAACAACTTGTTATGCAAACTTTTCCGGTTGTTCTGGCATGTGTCACACCGACTGACTTTTTCCTCAATTTGTTTGTTTATGTTAGGCCAGAACATGCAGTCACGTGCCAACTGTTTGGACTTAGTAACGCCCAAGTGCGTCTCGTGTAACGCTTCAATCATTTCACCGCGGAGCCCCGGAGGTACCACCACCTGATTGTCTTTCATGACTAGATTGTTTTCTACCGTTAACTCATCTTTGCGTGGGATGTAATGTCTGAGAAACGGCGGTCTAGTGTCCCACCCATCCTCAATGTGTGTGATCAACATGGACATGGATACATCTTTTTCATATTCTCTGACAATTTTACTTAACAAACTTAATGATTGCATGTCCACTGCAGCCATGCTGAGTGGTGTAATCGAACATGGTATCTGACCAACACTAGCACTATGTGCCTGGACAATGGTCTGCAAAAAAACATCAGAGAACCCTAACATTGACACAGCTGACTGTTGTAGTTTTGTAAACGCAACCGCAATCGCATTCACTTCTCTTCATTTTGGCCGAAAGTTTTGAATCGTTTCGCATTATCGCCACCACGGTTTGTGGTCCCGTTTGAATTTTGAACTTCTTTGCCAAAGATATAGTCATGAAATCTCTGGCATCTTTGCCGAAACATATGGCGCGCATTTCTTTTTCGATAGTGGCATAGCACACTGCGCTGCGTATTAAGCACATGAGATGCGAGTGCGATCAGCTTTGCTATCTGGCATTAAAACAGCACCCAGACCTCAATGACAGGCATCTACTTGAATAACAATGGGGTTCTTGACATTGTAATACGACAACACAGGAGCAGTTCTTAACTTTTCCTTCAACCTTTCAAACGCACCCTGCTGTTCGGGTTGCCAGTGCCACACTACATCCTTAGCAAGGAGCGTACGCAGTGGTTTGGCAATCTCGGACATGTTAGGTATGAACTTGTGCACATACCCAACCATGCCCAGGAACCTTTGGATGCCTTGTTTGTCGCGCGGCTCTGGCATGTGGCACATGCTAATACACTGGGTGCAGCTTAGATAAAGGATTCACCCGGTGTAGCTATGAAATGTGCTAGTTTCAGCTCATCTCAGCT
Organism: Branchipolynoe longqiensis; assembly: GCA_030323885.1. Lineage (NCBI taxonomy): Eukaryota > Metazoa > Annelida > Polychaeta > Phyllodocida > Polynoidae > Branchipolynoe > Branchipolynoe longqiensis. The sequence goes on along the minus strand of CM059200.1, from coordinate 45,070,265 downwards.
CTTGTTTGAGACATAGATTACCAACTAAAAAATATATATATAATGAATTAAGATATTAATCTTTTTATCCAGCATTGCATTTACATCAATATAATATGCACATCTTATGCCATGTGCATTTAGATTTAGACAAATCTGGGCACTCAGATTAGTGTTACTGTTAGAGCCATAGCCAGAGTCAGTTTTACTTATTTTATTAAATGTTTTTATTTATATGCTATGGTTAATGACCAGACAGGATGGCCGAATGAGTTAGAGCGTCCGTCTCCCGTGCTGGTAGATCGTGGGGTCGTGGGTTCGAACCCTGGTCGAGTCAAACCAATGAGTTAAAAACTGATCGATACTTGTCGCTTCCTAGCCAGGTGCTCGGCATTATTAGGACAGGGCAAGGACTGGTGTGCTCAGTGTCAGGATAAAGTGACTGAGTGGGATACCAAGTCATGGTGCCGGTGGCCTCGTTTCCCAGTGGGACAGCACTATGAAGTCACCATGAGTGCGCACTGTCACAAGTCGGTACCCATCCTGATATGTATGACCTTAGGTGTTGCTAGGACATAAAACAACAACAAACAAACATATGTAGAACTAGAAAATTAGTAGGGTTAATCAGATATTGGTTATATATTTCTCTGAAACAAGTGTATGTTGACACATTTGGCATTTTGATATTGAGACGAGAATTAATAATGCTGATGTGGATATCACTGCTTGGTTTGTGTGGAATTATGTTTCTTAGCTCAAAATGTTTAACTATGGCTAGTTTTGAGTTGGCTATATTCATCGGCCCAGATAGCACACAGCCATCGGGCCGACGTCGGCTATTGGTCGCACCGTCGCAATCGACTTTCCACCGTCGGGCCGCCGTCGGGCCGCCGGTGGTGTTCCAACATTGGGAATCAATCCCTTTCCACTTTTGAGCACCGTCGGGCCATCGTCGGCCCGACGGTGGTAGGCCGCCGTAGGTTTGCATTCATTTTCCACACTTGGTACACCATCGGGCCATCGTCGGCCCGACGGTGGTGTTCCGACGTTAGGGTTCAATACTTTTTGCACTTTTGATTCACCGTCGGGCCGCCGGTGGTGTTCCGACGTTAGGGTTCAATCCCTTTCCACTTTTGATTCACCGTCGGGCCATCGTCGGCTCGACGGTGGTGGGCCGCCGCAGGTTTGCATTCATTTTCCACGTCTGGTCCACCGTCGAGCCACTGTCGAGCCGACGGTGGTGGGCCGCGCATGCGCAGTTCTTTAAATTTGGCTTTCAGCTCGAGTCGCCAGCGGAACACGTGCGATCGTTGATCAGTGTTCTTTTTCTACCAATAACTCCAGAAATACCAGGAATTTTAAGGAATTATTTAACAGGTATGTTTATTAGTATGTTTAGATTATTTTGTAAAAGTTTTGTAATTTATTACGAAGTTTTAATGGAATTATTCGTGTTAATACGATTTGAATTATCCGATACGGTTTGTTTACTTCGAGTCGCCAGCGGAACACGTGCGATCGTTGATCAGTGTTCTTTTTCTACCAATAACTCCAGAAATACCAGGAATTTTAAGGAATTATTTAACAGGTTTGTTTCTTAATATGTTTAGATTATTTTGTAAAAGTTTTGTAATTTATTACGAAGTATTAATGGAATTATTCGTGTTAATACGATTTGAATTACCCTGTACGGAATTTTGACGAAGAACCGCCATCTTGGTTTTTTCCGAGAAGACACTGTCACTATAGTGTCAATACGTACAGACTATATTAAATTTATAAGGTATGGGTTCTCGATTTCTATTAATTTTGAATAAAACTAATATTTTTGCACCTGTAGGCTGCAGCGTGTACTACAACGGGTGAATCTTTTATCTACTGTAGGCTGTACGTACTGACACTACAGTGACTGTGTCTTCTCGGCTCGTCGACGGTGCATGGTTGGACAAAACAACGTCGGCCCGACGGCGTTTGCCGCCGTCGCCCCGACGGCGGCAGCCGCCGTCGAGTCGACGGCGGATGGTTGGACAAAACAACGTCGGCCCGACGGCGTTTGCCGCCGTCGCCCCGACGGCGTTTGCCGCCGTCGCCCCGACTCGGGCCGACGGCGTTTGCCGCCGTCGCCCCGACGGCGTTTGCCGCCGTCGAGCAGCCGGGGGAAAGCGCCCGGCTGTCGGGCCGCCGTCGGGCCGACGACTGTGTGCTGTCTTGGGGGATCATATATTGCATCTGTGCATTACTTAGATTAGCCGCATCGTTTACATTCGGCTTCGAGCTGCGCCGATGGCACACTTTGTCCATGCCCGACTGGTTCGGGCTGCCTCCCCTCGGGCGCCCTTATAATTTGAACCTTGTTCCTGTATAACATATTCCCTGACTCGTTCAAAAACTGATATTCTCTCCCTGACACACCTGTACGATCCAAAATTACTCCTTTTTTCCACTCCCCTGCATTATTTTTGTATTTGACACTGTCCCCAGTTCTCATAGGTTTGTGTGCCTTGCCACATTTCTTGTCATGAACAACGTGTTGACTTTGCTGTCTTTTCACTGTCTGTGCTCTCTTAGGATTTTGTGTTTTGGGTATCAAAATTTCTTCCGCCATCGGCAACCTCTATCAGCCTTCTGCTCATGAGCAGCTGAGCAGGGGATGCATTCAAGATGGGCAATGGAGTGTTCCTGTAATTTAACCAAGCTAACTGAAAGTCTGTCTCCATTTTTGAGCTTTTTTTTAACATGTCTTTTACCGTTTGCACAAATCTCTCCACTTGGCCGTTGCTTCGGGGATACTACGGACTAGAATATATGGCTTTAAAACCATAATCTAGTGCAAACTCTTTGTACTCGTGGCTCTTAAACTGCAGACCGTTGTCCAAAATTACCTGGCTTGGAATACCATGCCTAGCAAAATTATCCTTCATCGCCTCAATAACTGTGACAGACAACGTATCCCTCAACAATGTCACCTCTGGATATTTTGTGTAATAATCCACAGTTATCAGGTAATTTTCATGATTTAATTCAAATAAGTCTACCCCTACCTGGTCATATGGCTGACAGGCTATCGGGTGGTTTATCAACAACTTGTTATGCAAACTTTTCCGGTTGTTCTGGCATGTGTCACACCGACTGACTTTTTCCTCAATTTGTTTGTTTATGTTAGGCCAGAACATGCAGTCACGTGCCAACTGTTTGGACTTAGTAACGCCCAAGTGCGTCTCGTGTAACGCTTCAATCATTTCACCGCGGAGCCCCGGAGGTACCACCACCTGATTGTCTTTCATGACTAGATTGTTTTCTACCGTTAACTCATCTTTGCGTGGGATGTAATGTCTGAGAAACGGCGGTCTAGTGTCCCACCCATCCTCAATGTGTGTGATCAACATGGACATGGATACATCTTTTTCATATTCTCTGACAATTTTACTTAACAAACTTAATGATTGCATGTCCACTGCAGCAACGCTGAATGTGTAATCGAACAGGGTATCTTGACCTACACTAGCACTATGTGCTCTGGACAATGTGTCTGCAAAAAACATCAGAGAACCCTTAACATGACACAGCTGAATGTTGTAGTTTTGCAAATGCAAACGCATTCGCATTCTCTGCATTTTGGCCGAAAGTTTGTGAATCGGTTTCTGCATTATCGCCACCAACGGTTTGTGGTCCGTTTGAATTTGAACTTCTTTGCCAAAGATATAGTCATGAAATCTCTGGCATCCGAAACATATGGCGCGCATTTCTTTTTCGATAGTGGCATAGCCACACTGCGCTGCATTAAGCACATGAGATGCGAGTGCGATCAGCTTGCTATCTGGCATTAACACAGCACCCAGACCTCAATGACAGGCATCTACTTGAATAACAATGGGGTTCTTGACATTGTAATACGACAACACAGGAGCAGTTCTTAACTTTTCCTTCAACCTTTCAAACGCACCCTGCTGTTCGGGTTGCCAGTGCCACACTACATCCTTAGCAAGGAGCGTACGCAGTGGTTTGGCAATCTCGGACATGTTAGGTATGAACTTGTGCACATACCCAACCATGCCCAGGAACCTTTGGATGCTGTGTCTGCTGCAATCAGAGGCGGCTCTGCAGGTGCACATCTTGTGCCATTGGGTGTTAGCTTAGATAAAGATTCACCCCGGTGCAGCTATGTAATGTGCTAGTTGTTAGTTTTCTCTCATCTCAGCTCTTGTGTTTGAGACATAGATTACCAACTAAAAAATATATATATAATGAATTAAGATATTAATCTTTTTATCCAGCATTGCATTTACATCAATATAATATGCACATCTTATGCCATGTGCATTTAGATTTAGACAAATCTGGGCACTCAGATTAGTGTTACTGTTAGAGCCATAGCCAGAGTCAGTTTTACTTATTTTATTAAATGTTTTTATTTATATGCTATGGTTAATGACCAGACAGGATGGCCGAATGAGTTAGAGCGTCCGTCTCCCGTGCTGGTAGATCGTGGGGTCGTGGGTTCGAACCCTGGTCGAGTCAAACCAATGAGGTAAAAACTGATCGATACTTGTCGCTTCCTAGCCAGGTGCTCGGCATTATTAGGACAGGGCAAGGACTGGTGTGCTCAGTGTCAGGATAAAGTGACTGAGTGGGATACCAAGTCATGGTGCCGGTGGCCTCGTTTCCCAGTGGGACAGCACTATAAAGTCACCATGAGTGCGCACTGTCACAAGTCGGTACCCATCCTGATATGTATGACCTTAGGTGTTGCTAGGACATAAAACAACAACAAACAAACATATGTAGAACTAGAAAATTAGTAGGGTTAATCAGATATTGGTTATATATTTCTCTGAAACAAGTGTATGTTGACACATTTGGCATTTTGATATTGAGACGAGAATTAATAATGCTGATGTGGATATCACTGCTTGGTTTGTGTGGAATTATGTTTCTTAGCTCAAAATGTTTAACTATGGCTAGTTTTGAGTTAGCTATATTCATCGGATCATTATATTGCATCTGTGCATACATGTAGATTAGCCGCATTGTTTATATTCGACTGCGCCGCTGGCACACTTTGTGCCTGCCCGACTGGTTCGGGCTGCCTCCCCTCGAGCGCCATTAGAATTTGAACCCTATTCCTGTATAACATATTCCCTGACTCGTTCAAAATCTGATATTCTCTCCCTGACACACCTGTACGACCCAAAGTTACCCCTTTCTTCCACTCTCCTGCATTATTTTTGTATTTGACACTGTCCCCAGTTCTCATAGGTTTGTGCGTCTTGCCACATTTCTTGTCGTGAAAAACTTTCTGACTTTGCTGTCTTTTCGTTGTCTGTGCTCTCTTCGGGTTTTGTGTTTCGGGTATTAAAATTTCTTCCGCCATCGGCAACCTCCCTCTCAGCCTTCTGCTCATGAGCAGCTGAGCCGGAGATGCATTCAAGTCGGGCAATGGAGTGTTCCTGTAATTTAACAAGGCTAACAGAAAGTCTGTCTTCGTTCTTGAGCATTTTTTTAACATGTCTTTTACTGTTTGCACAAATCTCTCCACTTGGCCGTTGCTTCGGGGATACTACGGACTAGAATATATGGCTTTAAAACCATAATCTAGTGCAAACTCTTTGTACTCGTGGCTCTTAAACTGCAGACCGTTGTCCAAAATGACCTGGCTTGGAATACCATGCCTAGCAAAATTATCCTTCATCGCCTCAATAACTGTGACAGACAACGTATCCCTCAACAATGTCACCTCTGGATATTTTGTGTAATAATCCACAGTTATCAGGTAATTTTCATGATTTAATTCAAATAAGTCTACCCCTACCTTGTCATTTGGCTGACAGGCTATCGGGTGGTTTATCAACAACTTGTTATGCAAACTTTTCCGGTTGTTCTGGCATGTGTCACACCGACGGACTTTTTCCTCAATTTGTTTGTTTATGTTAGGCCAGAACATGCAGTCACGTGCCAACTGTTTGGACTTAGTAACGCCCAGGTGCGTCTCGTGTAACGCTTCAATCATTTCACCGCGGAGCCCCGGAGGTACCACCACCTGATTGTCTTTCATGACTAGATTGTTTTCTACCGTTAACTCATCTTTGTGTGGGATGTAATGTCTGGGAAACGGCGGTCTAGTGTCCCACCCATCCTCAATGTTTGTGATCAACATGGACATGGATACATCTTTTTCATATTCTCTGACAATTTTACTTAACAAACTTAATGATTGCATGTCCACTGCAGCAACGCAGATGTGTAATCCGAACACGGTTATCTTGACCTACACTAGCACTATGTGCTCTGGACAATTTGTCTGCAAAAAACATCCAGAGAACCATTAAACATGACACAGCTGAAGTTGTAGTTTTGGCAAATGCAAACGCATTCTCTGCAATTTTGGCCGAAAAGTTTTTGTGAATCTTTTCTGCCATTATCGCCACCAACGGTGGCTTGTGGTCGTTTTGAATTTGAACTTCTTTGCCAAAGATATAGTCATGAAATCTCTGGTGTTCGCCTATAATGGCTCCAACATTTCTTTTCGATAGTGGCATAGCCACACTGCGCTGCATTAAGCACATGAGATGCGAGTGCGATCAGCTTGCTATCTGGCATTAACACAGCACCCAGACCTCAATGACAGGCATCTACTTGAATAACAATGGGGTTCTTGACATTGTAATACGACAACACAGGAGCAGTTCTTAACTTTTCCTTCAACTTTTCAAACGCACCCTGCTGTTCGGGTTGCCAGTGCCACACTACATCCTTAGCAAGGAGCGTACGCAGTGGTTTGGCAATCTCGGACATGTTAGGTATGAACTTGTGCACATACCCAACCATGCCCAGGAACCTTTGGATGCCTTGTTTGTCGCGCGGCTCTGGCATGTCTACAATTACTTGTATTCTGTCTGGATCAGGCTTCATGCCTTGTTGGGAAAGTTTATGACCTACATACTTCACTGTAATTTTGCTCGTACTTTCACACCGGGTGTTTATTAGCCGCCCCGATGCGACCCTGTCGAAGATGTTCCTCGGAAGAACGTTTGCCGCTGATCCTGTGTCGAGCTTGAACTTGACTGGATAACCATTCGCTCGGACAGTCGCATACCAAATTTTTGGCTGACAAACAGATCCATCGTCAATGCATTGACTTCCGCCGGATCTGGGTCTTGTTCAGCGCTTTTCCAGTGTAAGATCAGCTGTCTGAAACATTTTGTTTCTCAAATTAATGTTCTTGACTCTAGCCACGAAATGATCATGCAAAAGTGATTCTTCCACAGGCCCATATTCACAATCTTTCATGCTGTCTCTGAGGGCTTGATATATGTGAAAGTACGACGTCTGAACACATCGAGTTCTGGATACTGAATGGTTTATTCACGGCCTAGGGCACGCTTGACCCGCCGGCAACTTCCCATGACATCATCTCATTTGCATACCTCTTTGTCTCAACCTCTGCATCTCGTTAACATATATTAACCACACACCTGTACATCTATTACACATATATCACATCCCCCCCTCAAAGTATTTCTGAAACATGAAATGTTACAAAATAACCAAGAAGAAACATTCAATACTAATAACAATATATGCGTACTTAACTTGCAAATGTCTGAGCGCACAATGCACTTAAGTCCTCCTAGTCTGGCCGTAATGCCTGACTTCATAAAGTGTCCATATATATCATAATAACAACACCGAGAAATATCTGAAACAAAACTTAACCCAACATGCACATGTTACTTGCATACACACTCAATGTACAATGACCTCCTACAGGTCTAACCTGCTCGTCGGCCTTATCAGCTGACCTGACCTACTTAGATTAGCCGCACTGTTTACATTCGGCACTGATGCTGACCCAGTTTGTGTCTGCCCGACTAGCTTGGGCTGCCCCCCCACAGGCGCCCTGATAATCTGGACTCGGTTACGATACAACATATTACCTGACTCATATTACCTGACTCATTCTGCCGTTTGGCCCTATGGCTTCTCTTCGGACCCTGTGTTTCAGGCACCAAAATGTCCGCTGCCATAGGCAATCTGCCTCTCAACCTCCTGCTCATGAGCAACTGCGCTGGAGATGCATTCAGGACAGGCAACGGAGTATTACAATAATTCAGCAACGCCAACTGAAAATCAGCCTCACTTTTCTCACACTTCTTTAACATATCCTTGACTGTCTGGACAAACCGTTATACCTGTCCATTGCTACGAGGATATTGTGGACTGGAATACACAGCCTTGAACCCATAATGTAGTGCAAACTCTCTATATTCATGACTCTTAAATTGTGGACCATTGTCCGACATGACCTGACTAGGAATACCATGTCTTGCAAAATTATCTTTCAACGCTTCAATAACAGTGACAGACGACGTATCGTCCAACAATGTCACTTCTGGAAACTTGGTGTAATAATCTACAGTTATCAGGTAATTCTTATGATTTAATTCAAATAAATCGGCACCAACTTTATCATACAGTTGACAGGCGATCGAGTGACTTATCAATGGCTCGTTATGCAAATTCTTTCGGTTGTTTTGGCAAGTGTCACAACGACTGACCTTCTCCTCAATTTGCTTGTTCATATGTGGCCAAAACATACAGTCCCGCGCCAACTGCTTGGACTTTGTCACTCCCAAATGCGTCTCATGCAACGCCTCTATCATTTCACTCCGAAGAGCTGGAGGAACCACCACCTGATTGCCGTTCATTACAAGATTATTTTCAACTGTTAACTCGTGTTTGTATGGAATGTACTGTCTCAGACATGGTGGTGTTTGTATGCGTGTAGTGTCCCATCCATTTTCAATGTGTGAGATCAACATAGACATAGATACATCTTTATCATATTCAGTTACAATCTTACTCAACAAACTCGACGACTGCATGTCCACTGCAGCAATGCAGAACGTGTCATCGAACAGGCTATCATGACCTACTTTAGCGCTATGCGCCCTGGACAATGTGTCTGCAAAGAACATCAAAGAACCCTTCACATGACGTAATTGAATATTGTAATTCTGTAATCGCATTCACATCCTCTGCATTTTAGCCGAAAGTTTATGTGTTGGTTTCTGCATTATCGCCACCAATGGCTTGTGGTCGGTTTGAATTTGAACTTCTTTGCCAAAGATATACTCATGAAACCTCTGGCATCCGAAACATATGGCGAGCATTTCCTTTTCTATAGTGGCATATCCACACTGCGCCGAGATAAGCGCATGAGATGCGAGTGCGATCGGTTTATCATCCTGCATTAACACAGCCCCTAAACCTGACTGACAAGCATCCACTTGAATCACAACAGGTTTCCTAACATTGTAGTATGACAACACAGGAGCAGTTCTTAACTTCTCCTTCAACTTATCAAATGCGCCCTGCTGTTCGGCTTGCCATTGCCACGCCACATCCTTAGATAGGAGCGTGCATAGTGGTTTGGCTATCTCGGACATGTTAGGTATGAACTTGTGCACATACCCAACCATGCCCAGGAACCTTTGGACGCCTTGTTTGTCACGCGGCTCTGGCATGTCAACTATTGCTTATATTCTGTCTGGATCAGACTTCACACCCTCCTGGGTAAGTTGATGACCTACATATTTTACTGTAGTCTTACATAGCAATGACTTAGTATCATTTAACTTTAGATTAACCGACCTAGCCCGGTCCAACACAGCTCGGAGCTGCTCGTTGTGCTCCTCAACCGTTGACCCATATACCAAAATGTCGTCTGTGACTATCCCGATACCGGGTATATCGCCCATGACACGGTACATTTCCTGAATAAAAATGTCACCGGCTGTTTTGATGCCAAAAGGCAAACGGGTATACCTGTACCGGCCCCACGGAGTATTAAACGTGCACAAACGTGAACTTTCGTCATCTAATTCTATTTGCCAATACCCTGTCTTTGCATCCAAAACTGAAAAATACTTTGCATCGGCCGTTTTGGCAATGATCTCATCAATAGTTTTGGTAGGGAAAGGCCCCCTCTTTATCACTTTGTTCAACTTAGTCGGATCCAGACAAATCCTAATCTTTTTTTTTTTTTTACGATAGTAATAGAATTAACCCAGTCGGTAGGTTCATCCTGTTCCACTATGACACCTAACTCCACCATACGGTCAATCTCACTACGTACCTTACTCTGAATGGCAAACGGGATCCGTCTAGGCGGATCAATGACAGGTTGAACAGACTTATCAACATGAATGACAGCCTTTGCTTTAATCAACCCCAAACACTGAAACACATCTTTGTATTCGCTTACCAGCTTCTCCGCCCCAGCGCTGGCACTGTTCATCGGCCCGGAAATGTTCGTCGGCACAGGAATGTTCGTCGGCTCGGAAATGTTCGTTGGTGTAGCGCAGTGCACCTCATCCACCCGTGCCAGCAGGTTCAACGACACACAAGCCTGCTTGCCCAAAATAGGCTGGCAATCCGGTACCACTTGGAACTTAAGCACTCTGTCGTTGACGTCCAGCAGTGCCTCCCCGTCAGGCGTGATCCGGTGACTGGAGAACGTCACCAACGAACACCTGGTGTTCGTCAGCCGCCCCGGAGCAATCTGTCGAAGACGTACCTCGGCAGCACGTTTGCCGCCGAACCGGTGTCGAGCTTGAACTTGACAGGAAAACCGTTCCCTCGAACGATCGCGTGCCAAGCTCGGCATCCCGACCAGCACTGCGGTCGACGGCACTGACAAACAGATCCGTTGCCAGCACATTGACTTCCGCCGGATCCCGGTCTTGCTCAGCATTGTGAGGGTCGGGTGCTTCGATGTTAAGTTTGTTGACTCTGCCCAGACTGCTCCTACAGACCTCTAAACGCCGTAATGTACGTAGCCATATTTTCTGATGCTTGATTATGTGAATTGAATTTATAACATGTGATAATGATACTGCATTTACCGACACAATAAACCCTAAACGCCTCTGTAAGCGGCACGATCTTATCTTGATCAGCGAGAGCGATATCCATATTAGCGAAAACCTTCTGCGTCTCCTCGCTGGCTACATGAAGAAAGATGCAGCATTGCACTCGTTCTGTCTTCAATACGACACCCGCCGCAGTAGCGTAAATATCATATGCTCTGATCCATGTTTTCCAGTTCGATCTCGCATTGTGGCTGATTACAAGCTGACCAGGAGGCCACAAACCCGGCAATGTATTAGCGGGCGGCATCCTTCCTCATCTGACACCATGTGAAAGTACGACGTCTGAACACTTTGAGTTCTGGATACTGAATGGTTTATTCACGGCCTAGGGCACGCTTGGCCCGCCGGCAACTTTCCATGACGTCATCTCATTTGCATACCTCTTTGTCTCAACCTCTGCATCTCGTTAACATATATTAACCACACACCTGTACATCTATTATGCATATATCACACTATGTGGCAGCAAATGCTTAATAAGTTCATTAATATCTAAAGCTGTATTCACACGGGCAAAATGTAAGGCGATCTACAGAAGGCGATTTATATGAAGTGATCTAGCGCGCATTCACACGGGCTGAGTTTCAAAGTGTGTCGCATTCACACGGGCAGTACTTAGGGCGGTTTAAGGAGGAAGTGGATATCTGCGCATGACCGTTTGCACCAACAAAAATGGCGGAGCAAGAAGCGAGAGAAATGTTTGTGATGATGAATAACAGGAATACACAGGCTAGAAGGAAAGCTACAGCGCGATCCATAGCGAATGTGCGCGGGATTGTGGCGCGGCGTCGGAGAAGGAGGGCTCGGTTCTTGGAGAAGCAGGAAAAGGAATGACAAAGCTTTTTCCTGCTGCTCTTGGCGTACGTGGCCGTGCAAGCGCCTCCGGGGCGGGTCGAGTGGAAAAGGGAAAGGTAGGCATTCATTTATAACGTGTGTTTGTGTGAATAACTATAGGTAGGTACGCGCACGTCCGGGTGCTACGCGGCCGCCGTTTTCTGCCAAATATCTGTTCCCGCGAAAATCGTTTTGAAAACAGAGGGGTGCCCCAAAATGCTTCCTTTTTGGGGGTATCCCCCAAGACTTTCAGCCTATGACGTAGATAAAATGTCCAGCTACAACCTCATCTTGACAGTTTAAAAATCCATTCATGTTTTCTGTGCCTGTGCACATTCAGAAGATTTGACTTGATTTCAACACTCAAACTCCAACTTCTATATATAAAATTGGGTAGGTCTAAAAAGTAGATGGACATTTAAATTTGTTATTTATTGACCATTGTTTGAAGTTTCATCATGCTGATAGGTCGAAAAGGTACTTTGCTAGGTCCCCAAAATTTCAGTGTTAAGATTGATCTTACACTGAAAATTTAAGTGAGATATATCAATTATTAAGCAAGTTAGAAGAAAAATTGACTAAATATCTAGATTTTGGGTCACACACTTGTAATGCTAAAGCATTAAAATAATGGCAGGAAATTACCCCTCATTACCGAAATTGAAATAGCTCTAGCACAGTTAATAATCAACCGATTGACACAATTGTTGGCTTTTCTTGTAAACGCTCAGGCTAGGGGCGATTTATATAAGGCAATTTATATATTTGCCGATTTATATAAGCCGACCTACATAAAGGAAAATAAAAAAAAACTAAACTATTCTTCAAACGCTCAGGCTAGGGGCGATTTATATAAGGCGATTTATATATTTGCCGATTTATATAACCCGACCTACATAAAGGGAATTTAAAAAAACCAAACTATTCTCGATGTCGGCCATGCGCTGATGCGGGCAAGTTTGGCACCCTTTATCAAACGCTGAGGCTAGGGACGATTTATATAAGGTGATTTGTATATTGGCCGATTAAGGCGACCTACATCAACAAAATTTGTTTAAAATAAACTCTTCTCGATGGCGCCCATCCGCCCACTTTTGAGGACCTTGATCAAATGCTAAGGCTGGGCTATTAATATATTGGCCAATTTATATAAGGCGACTTACATGAAGCGAACTAGTTACGAAATTAAATATAACTGTGTTGGTCACATGACCATGTAATTGTGATGGCTTAGCACTTTCGGCCCGCTTATCTAACGAGAAGGATTCGGGGAAGTATAGGCCGCTGTATATAAGGCGACTTACATGAAGCGAACTTGTTTTGCCTATCCTATAAAGTGGGGTGGTAACATGCACATTGTTGTGTAAGCACATATAAGTTTGGGGCGTTTCATAAAACGACAAACATGCAAGGAGGTTTACCCCTTTTTACATTTTTGCAGGTCATCACACTGGTGGAGCCAGATCGTGTTGGCGACGTTTCGAGATGCCGAATGGTTGGCGAATTTCCGGATGCGGAGGACCACGTTCGACCATCTGGTGGACCAGCTGCGCAACCATATCGGGCGGGCAGACACTAATATGAGAAGGTGAGTTACAACTGGTGGTTCTTTTCCCCTTAAAATATCCGCCCTGAGCGTGCAGCTTTATTTGCCTCAGTCCGAATATTGGTAACTTGTGTAGGCTCCTAACATGTATACCTGATATGCATCATTATATTACAGTGTGAATGTTTTCGAAGTTCCTTCGCATTTCACAAATTAACCGTACATTGACAGTTGGTGTTTACTGGACGCAATGTAGTCTTCTCTACACAAATAACTCACGAATACGGGCATGTGTGGGTCGTAGCGCTATACTATAAGGATCTTACAGAAATTGTTCAAATGTTACAGTTACTTTTGGCCCCCTGCTATGGAACTTCATAGTAAAATAAGACCGAATTGGCCTGTCTCATCTAGCCTAAAATGTTACCTCTTCACTCGTAATAAGTTAGCATAGGTAATAAATTGCAACGCTAAATCGTACGCTGTTGTCGTCCGACCAGATTCTTAAATGTTAATTTTACCTCGGTACAACGCCTCGGCTAATCGAGGCCGAGGGAGAAGGAAGCAACATCCGGGTTCAGCAATTAGCATATTCCGCTCATAACTGGAGGAACGTTACGAGCAGCTCAGCAGTTTTCACACGGATTATTACTCTTTCTACTGTAAGTACCGGAACATAAACTGACAAGATTGTTTATGAATACATATAGCACACGCTCATAGACTTGTTGTTGAGTTCTTATTTGCTAATAAGTAATAATCTCAAGCGTGGTGTTTAGCCGGTGCTGTAGATTGAGGCATCCATTTTATTTTTTGCCGCCCGTTGCCGAACGGAGAGACACGTTGACTGGAGTCATTTCGTCGCTTAGATAGTTATTGCCGCCCGTTGCCTAACGGAGAGACATGTTGGCTGGAGCCATTTCGTCGTTATGATAGTTTTTTCTAAGGCGTACCTCCGAGTATCATAATATTTTCTCCAACTTGTTGGCGTCGTAGCCACAGGTGGGAGAAGTCTATGGTACAGAGAGTGTGGGCGCGACCTACACTGGTCCCGCCCCGAGTTGGTATCGGCTCGCTTGCGACCGTTATATACCTCCGATGCTTTAGCTTACTCACGCCTGGGTTAATAACTGGTGTAAATACAGTTTTATTACCCCTGTAAGACCACCTGGCCTCATATTACTGTTCCACTGGTTCAGTTTACTTGAGTTGTGGGTTTAAAACGCCTTTTGGTTGTTTTCAGACCCTTCAGGATGGCCACGAAGCGGGGTGACAAGGGTGCACCTCATACCCTCAGTGAGGGGGACGCGGCGTCGGGACGCCAGTCAGCCGGGTCACGTGATCGTTCCCCTGAGCCGGGACCCTCGCAGCTAGCGGCCAACGAGCAGATGGTCAAGCTCATACGAGAGCAGCTGCAACAGCTGCTCCCTACACCCAAAACGTCAACAAAAGCAGATGCCTCCCAATCCGAACTATCGGAGTGGGAGGATCTGTCGGACCAGCCTACTACCGACTCGGAGGTGGCCTTGGGGCGCAAACGAAAGCACCCCAAAAAGTACTCGTCTGGCGGAGATGAGTACTACAAGGCCAGGAACAAGGTCCGGAAGGTAAAAAGGACAAAGAAAAAGTCCAAATCAAAGAAGAAGAAGTCAAAGTCTTCTTCCTCTGACTCCTCTGGTCATTCGACTACCACGGAGTCAGAGTCGGATGACCCACATCCCGGTACCTTTGCCAACATCACTGTAAAGGTGGCAAGGAAATCAGGACGGTCAAGAAGCGGCGAATCAACACCTGCACGCTCCTGAGAAAGAATGTCAGAGGTCACTTTGACACCTTCAAACCCGCAGAGACTCTGACAAAGCTCGCGGAAGAATATACGGGCATCAAAGGGATTCCCGAGGCCACCATCAAAGAGATGGACGAGGACGTGACAATGAGCGAGGACAGGAAAAAGTTTGAGACCTGTCTCCATACCGTACATAAAGGAGTCCTGGTGGCACTCGCGGCAATCATGCCGGTGGCCAACCGAATGATGACCGGGAATAAGTTCACCACGGTTACTAAAGACATGAACGCGGCTATCGCATCGTTAACAGCGACGAGCAATTTCTTGTCGTACAGGCGTTTCGAAAATGTGTTCAAATCCGTTACCACCGACGCTGGCAAACAAGTTGCCCGCTCCAAAAAGGTCGTCGACAACGACGGGAAAGAGTTTACTCTTTTCTTGGCGCCTAAACCCATCAAAGGCAAGCCGCTTGACCACAGCAAAATGTTTGGAGGGCAGCTACAATACCTGTTCAAACAGGTAGAAACTCAAGCGAAGCAATCCAAACACCTGGACGGGAAGAAGGATTCCAATGTCGCTAAGTTTAAGAAATCCAGATCGGATTTTCGCGGACGGCGGACCGGCCAGTCGACCAACCGCTTCGGCAGCCGCAACTACGGCTATCAACCAAGGGGACGCGGCCAGAGGAACCAGTACGGCTGGAACGACGGCAACCGCCCCTTCAGGAGAGACAACCCTCCCCAGAAGCAGTTCCCCAAACCAGGCAACAAGTAGAGCCTGAGGAGCAACCCAGTGTAAGCCCCTTTTGTGCTGGCAATGTCTCTAATCACATTATGAACTGGGAACAACTGACTCATGATCAGTCAGTTCTCGATATTGTTAGAGGAGTTTTCATTCCTTTTACACAAAAGCCTTTACAACATAAAGTCCCTTTCCCCTACCGCTTAACGCAACACGAAAAACTAGCGTTAGACATAGAAGTAAACAAATTTCAATCAAAAGGTATCATTACTACCGTCCAACATACAGAAGGGGAATATATCTCAAATATCTTCTCAAGGCCCAAACCTAATGGCGACATTAGAATGATCCTTGACTTAACTATTCTAAATACTTTAGTTGAATATAAGCACTTCAAAATGTTTTCGTTAGAAACAGCCCGTGACCTAGTAAGCCAAGGCTCGTGGCTCGCAAGCGTAGACCTCAAAGACGCTTACTATACCATACCGATTTATGAGGCCCATCGAAAATTTCTTCGATTTTTGTGGCAAGGCCAATTGTACCAATTTACATGCTTGCCAAATGGCCTCGCCTGTGCTCCACGGTTATTTACAAAGCTACTTAAACCAGTATTTGCGGAAATGGCCAAGAAAGGCCATGTCATGTTTCCATATATTGATGACTCGTTTATTGTGGCACGCACAAAGAACGATTGCTTTTTAGCCATAAATGACTTATGTGATACATTAACCCACTTGGGGTTTTTCATTCATGCAACCAAATCGGTTCTACAACCAACATTCCTATTAAAATTCTTGGGTTTCTTTATTAATACAAAAGAAATGACAATCTCCCTAACATCAGACAAGATTGAAAAATTTAGTACTACAGCCTCTGACCTTTTAAACATAAAACGACC
Source organism: Branchipolynoe longqiensis (assembly GCA_030323885.1). Lineage (NCBI taxonomy): Eukaryota > Metazoa > Annelida > Polychaeta > Phyllodocida > Polynoidae > Branchipolynoe > Branchipolynoe longqiensis. Next base: position 45,053,547 of record CM059200.1, on the reverse strand, counting down.
AAAAATAAGGCAAGTCGCAGTACTCATTGGCCTAATGGTGGCTTATGCGCCAGCCGTATTATACGGGAAAGCACATATTAAATCCCTCGAAATAGATAAAAATATCGCGCTCAATAAAGCTAAGGGAAATTTCGAATGCCAAATGACCATCTCCAAAGCAGGACATGATAACATCCAATGGTGGTTGGAACATTTATTTAATTCCCATAATCCCATCCGTATGGAAGAGCCCAACACAACAGTTACAACTGATGCGTCACTAGAGGGGTGGGGTGCCCACAGAGGAAATGAAGCTACTGGGGGCCGCTGGTTAGATAACGAAATAGATCATATAAACGTCCTAGAATTAAGAGCCATCTACCTAGGACTTACAAGCTTAGTAAAAATAGATAAACTTACCGTCCAAGTTTTAACTGATAATACTACCGCAATGGCATACATCCGTAACATGGGTGGGACAAAGTCCACAGCTTGCAACGAGATAGCAAAACTCATTTGGGATTGGGCAGAAAAACAACATGTTTGGATTACAGTAGCTCACATCCCAGGTAAACTAAATACGTTGGCCGACAACAAAAGTCGCCATTTTCATGACCATTTAGAATGGTCCCTCAGCCCGAACATATTTCTAGCCATTTGTCAGGAATGGGGCTTGCCAGACATAGACCTTTTTGCCTCACGTAAAAACAAAAAACTTGATAAGTATGTATCCTGGCACCCAGAACCACATGCGTGGCTAGTGGATGCTTTTTCCCTCACTTGGAATAACGCATTTTATTATATTTTTCCACCATTCAGCTTGGTCAGCAGAGTAGCCAGAAAGATCAGGCTAGACAAGACCCATGCGGTATTGATAGTACCAGACTGGAACACTCAGCCCTGGCGGGCCATAGTCGAATGGGAAGCAAAGAAGGTTTTAAAATCCCCAAGAGGGCAGGAAAACCTACAACATCAAGGAAAAGTGACGACACAAGGGGACGTGTCAACAACCCCCCTACTGGCATTCCTTTTCTAAGGGCGTATTTACAAAAATACGGCCTAGATAAAATCACCCAAGAAAGGTTGATTTCACATGCCTGGAGACCAGGAACTGTAAAAATGTATACTACTTACCTTAGGAAATGGGGAGTACATTGTTTAATATATAAGGTTAAACCAATGGCCCCCAAGGTCGCTCAAGTAGGCACTCCGCATGTTGGAGGATGATGGGCTGGGATATGGGGCTATAAATGCAGCGCGCTGCGCACTCTCCATCATTGTGCCAAGAATCGAAGGACAAACCATTGGCAAACATGAAGTAATTCATTGGATCATGAGAGGGATCTATGAAAGGAACCCCCCAAAGCCGAAATATAGTCGGTTTTGGGATGTTTCAACGGTGTTTAAACTCTTCCAATCCTGGCCGGAGAATAAATGGCTCACGGTCCAAAAGTTAGGCTATAAATTAGCAGTATTATTGTTGCTAGTTACAGGACATAGAGGACAAACTATTGTAGCCCTTTCTTTGCAAGGCCTTGACATTGACAAAAAAGAGGCCACGTTTGATTTAAACGTTCTGTTAAAATCTAACAGGACAGGAGATTCTCTCTCGTCTATTCATTTAGATAGCTTCCCAAAGGATAAGAAGCTTTGTGTAGTTTCAGCCATTAGAACATACATATCCAAGACAAAGGGAATACGGAGTTCCAAACAACTCTTAGTGAGTTTTATCAAGCCACATAAAGCCATTTCACGTGACACACTAGCCAGATGGACTATTATAATACTCAAGTTGGCTGGCATTGATACGGAACGTTATGCTTCGCATTCCACAAGGGGTGCTATGGTGTCCAAAGCGAGGAAGTTGGGAATCTCGGTTCGCAGAATCCTGACCCACGCCGGCTGGAAGACGGCCAAGTCGTTTGCCAAACATTACAACAAACGGCTAGAGAAACCAAGCGGGGTGGCAACCCGCCTACTCACCAACTACCAAGAACCGGTGAGATGTACAAACTTTGTTTTACTACTGATACATACATGTTCATCAGATAATTGGGGATAAAAATGAGGCTACGTGAAGGTCTCCCTCGGCCTCGATTAGCCGAGGCGTTGTACCGAGGTAAAATAGTATAGTTATACGAATCGTACCTGGGTACAGATGATGGATAACTCTTGTTTTTCCGAGGTACAAGCCTCGGGTGATCGTGGACTAGGGCCCACCCGCCACACCCTGCCACGATCATCACTGTCGCTTGTGCCAAAACGAGAACATCAGATTTCCATCATTTAAGCTCATTTTTATCCTGAATAATTAGGTGAAGATTGCTGAACCCGGATGTTGCTTCCTTCTCCCTAGTCCACGATCACCCGAGGCTTGTACCTCGGAAAAACAAGAGTTATCCATCATCTGTACCCAGGTAAGATTCGTATAACTATACTATTTATTTTCCCCCACTCATTTCAGATGCATCTGCATGGAAATCCGGGTTGCTGTGACCGTCTGGGTTCTGGCAACAGGTGCGGGCTATCGCAGCATAGGCCACATGTTTGGTATCGCTACCTCAACATGCTGCAAGATCTTTAAAGAGACCTGCGCTGTGATAGTGCGTGTGCTGAAGCCAAAATATATCAAGTTCCCAACTGGTGCCCGCCTTACAGAAGTGTTAGAGGGTTTCGCCACACGCTTTGGTTTCCCCAACTGTGGTGGGGTGATCGATGGGACCCACATTCCCATCATCGCTCCACACGCTCACCACACCGACTACCACAACAGGAAGGGGTACTACTCCATCGTCGCCCAAGTCTGCTGCGACCACGAGTACCAGGCCACCAGCATAGCTGTGGGTTGGCCAGGAAGGGTGCACGATGCGCGCGTTCTGGCTAACTCCAGCATCTACACCAAAGGTGAGGTGGGTGTTCTCTTCCCGGATAGGCCAGTGGCCCTAGGAGACTCAACTCTCCCTATTGTGCTGCTGGGAGACCCGGCGTACCCTCTGCTCCCGTGGTTGATGAAGCCGTTTTCAGACACAGGGAGACTCACCTGGGAGCAGACAACATACTACCGCCTGTCCCGTGCACGCATGACCATCGAGAACACGTTCCGGCGGTGTAAAGCCAGGTGGAGGATTCTCCAAAAACGGATCGACCTAAGGACCGAGGATGTGGCAAAGTCATCGTTGCATGCTTCACACTGAATAACATGTGCGAAGTACACAAGGAGGAGTTTGACACAGAGTGGGAGACCGGCGCTAACCAAGATCCTGTTAACGTTGGCCCTGACATGGGCATGGAGGGAAATGGGGGTGATGTAAGGGACGCTTTCGTGGCGTATTTTTCCTCGTAAATGTGCTGCTTTATACCGAGTCAGCAAGTGTGTTTATTCTAAAACGGTTCGCCATGTGGATGGTTTACGCCGACTTAGCGGAGGTGGGGTAACAGGTATCTGGTTTTTAAGTCGTTAATGGTAGTTCACTTCCTGGCTTAGCACAAGCATGTTGGTGAATGAATATTGTAGTTGCTACAACACAAAGAACAAAGCTGTCAAGTAGGGAACTACTGTAAAATTTTATTGAAATTGAACAGTAGGAAAGTTGCAAGTCAAAAGTAACAAGTAAAAACACTATATATCATTATCTACAAGGACGTACGAGTAGAAAAAAAATCACAGGAAACTGCTACTCGTCGACAGTTCGGCTTGGGGATGTTGTGGGGTGACGAGGGTTATACGCGTCACACCGTCTGTCGTGGCGCTCTGGAATTGCTGGGCCTGCGGGACGTGCAGCACCTGCTGGACGGGACGGGGCGTGGTGAGCAGGAGCTGGAGCATCCTTTCGTCATGGCGACGCTGTTCGGCCAGGCTCTCCATAGCATTGGTGGCGCCTCTCCTCCGTCTCCAGCTCCCGCTTATGGCTCTTGTCCTCCCCCTCCTGGAAGGTGGCTGCTGCCTCCTTCTGTCCCGCTACAAACTTTTCCATGAGGCCGTCCATGAACTTTTCGGTGCGGCTAGCTCCTCGCTACTTTCTCTTTCGGAGCGCTGGAAAAAACCCAGAGTGCATTTCAACTACAAACAGAATCCAGTAGCCTATATAGGCCCCTTTAGGTGAAGCGTTTTAACTAATCCCGTCTAAAAGTATGTGTTTACCACACAGTCGACTCAACTAGTTTGCTTCATGTAAAGCAGTGTGTGAGGTGGATTAGTGAAACTGGTTTAACTAAAATGCTTTAACTGTGTACGTGTGAACACGGCTTGCAAGTCGGTCCATGTAGAAGGGTCCGTGAGCTACATTAGTTAGCGCCACTCAAGTTTTTTACGTATACACCACTTGTGGACATCAGTGATGGCAAACCAAAAAGGATTTGGTTCCCTTAACCCCCAAACAGCATCAACTAGCTCGCTGGACGTAAAATGCTTTCGGAGGTACCTTAATTATGCCGAGTGACTTGTGGTAAATCTAAACCACTCGTGGCCATAACAGTACGGAAAATTCATAACTGTGTGGTCGGGTACGGCCAAAAACGCTTCAACTAGTTCGCTTTATGTAACACGATCCGTGAGGTCGACAAGTTAGGCCGAGTCAGGTTTGTTACTATTACACCACTGCTTTTCATTACCCTTGACATTGGATGCCACATTTTTAAAACCGGCTTAGCGGGGTGACAGGGTAAAACAAAAATTGCGATAGAGTTCACGGGATACAAAATAGTTTATTTCTCGCCGGCGTGGTACATTTTATGAACACATCCTTACTTGTGGGTCTTGGTTCAGGGGCCTGGTTGCTGCCTCCTGGAGTCGGCTCAGTTGGGGGAGCCTGGGGAGCCTGGGACTGGGTGGCCTGTTCGCTGTCCACCTCCACCTCTACGTCCACCAGCATGGCGTATTCTACCTCCTCCTCTGCATCCACCACCAGCTGCTCGGCGGGGTCGTCTGGGGACAAAAAGTAACATAATTTTTTATGTTGACTGTACATGATCCATGGCACAAATGTGGGTTGTAAGTTAGCGCTAAAGCGATTCAAATAGTTCGCTTAAAGTAAGACGTTTCACGACCTACATTCGGGAAAGAGGTCATCAGTAATGTTTAATGTTGGGTAAACTAGCCATGTGGCAAAGGTTACTTTCAACGTTGCGGTAAACATAAGCAAATAGGTCGCTTCCTCTAAAACAGTTGTATTATGTTAAGGTGATTTGAGTGTTGTGTGAATTATAGGTATGGGCTTAGTGCCTTATATGTACGTCTTGTTGACGCCTATGATTTAAAAACCCAGCGAAAAGTTGCATAGTCTAATGGTTTTGAATGTGAGTATTTTTTCAGAGATAAATATATTAGATCGATCACCAATATCTAATTGACATTTGTTGCAAGTTACTTTTATTTTAAATGGTAAACTTTTGAGATATCTTGAGCGTAAACATGGAAAATTAGTTTGGCCAACCTTGCCAAAACTCTGACACCATATAAGCCCCGTTCACATGTACACGTTACATCGATTTAGCTGCACCGTTTTAACTAATCCGGGTTACAACGTATGTGTTTAGCACAAAGTCAGATCAACTAGTTCGCTTCATGTAAACCAGTTTGTGAGGTGGATTAGTTAAACTGGTTTAACAAAAATCCTTTAACTCTGCACCTGTGAACATGGCTTTATACATCTGGAATAACAGTTTCTGTTAAATTGACTTAGTATTGCGTTCTACCCAGAAACAAATGCGTAATAAGTGTTTCTGTATTTAAATTAGATATGTCGAATCAAATCTATATAAATGGTTTGCTTGTGAACATTTCTTATTTCATATTTCATCGCACTAGGCAGCTTTAATGATCGTGCACGACGGTTGAGCTTACCTCCTGCCACCGAGGGCGCATCGGTGTCGATATACGTGAGCGGCTCACTTGTGGGCCTCGTTCCCAGGATAGCGTCCAGCTCATCATAGTAGCGGAACTTCACGGGGGCGCGGCCACTGCGACTGAAAAACAATTGGACGATTAATTAAATGGCTACATTAAAATGGCGAACCGTAAATACAGGGTTGTTTGTTATTCATATTTGCAAAACCTATAACCAACTGTTATGTTCACATATGTTGTCGGCCTGGAAGTATATTGGGAAATTAATAAAGACGATCACATGCAGATGCGTTGTGTAATTAAGAAATATGACTTTTGTTATTTGTCACTATTCGGGCCCCCTTGTTGAAGTTTGAAATGACAAAGCAACATTAATCTTTACATATGTCGTCTTATCAGGGCCTTATCAGATTTGGTACAGCTTTCGCAAGCCTACAGCTACTGGTTTACGCCAAAATTCACCCACTGTCAGCCTATAGCAGTATCCCTCCGAGCATTTAGGTATGCAGTGTCATTTTTTTGCCGGTGATTACAGAGCCTCTGCCCTTAATCCATCTACTACAAGTGCCGGCACGATGCGTTTTGGACAATCGTCCCCATATAATTTATTTAGCGTTGCACAATGTACGTACAGACATGCGATTTTGCTTTCATAATACAGCACAATTACTTACTTGTTGTTTTCCCGGCACTTTTTGTACGTGTGGCAGAGACTTTTGATTTTGGTGCGACACGCGACGCCGTTTCTTTTGGGTCGACCGTGTCCACATAGCCGGTTCAGACATGTCACCATTCTCCGGTAAATGGCGATGTTTCTGCCGGATGATTCCAGCTCGCGCTGGACCTCGTCATCCGACCATAAACTCAACAGCACTCTCACCTCCTCGTCCTCCCAATTGTCCCGACTGACCTCAGTGCAGGGCATTGGGGAGCACATCCTTCTTAACTGGGTGTTTCGATCGGTTTCTTTAGCTCTGTTTATGTCGACGACTTCACAACAACTGGTGGTGTGCGCGTGAGTGACCGGAAAAACCTAACGTTTCCCTCGACTGCACATGCATGTGACGTCATAAATCACTTCATATAAAACGGTTGTGTTCACACGGACAAGATAAAACGATTCAGGGTAGATCGTTTCCTGTAGACCATCTCGTGAAGTGTTTTACAGTAAACAATTCATGTAAATAGATTCAGGCATAAAACGCCTCAGGTCGCGTTCACACGGCAAATGTAAATCGATCTAGGCAACTGGTTTTACCTGAGGCATTTTAACTCGCCCGTGTGAATACAGCTTATGTTGGATATGTAAAGTCAAATCCATATATTTACTTTGGTTTTGAAAACTATAAGAAGTCAATTAATTCACGCAGTGATCTGAAGTCATCTTTTTTTTTACTATAAAGCGCCTTCTAATGTAACACGACCAATAGACATTTTCCCAGAGACCATTAACAGTGTGCTGCTGACACCCACCACATTGGTCCGGCCACTGATATCACTAGCAGGGAGCAAGTTGGTGGTGGAAATCGCCTATATGCCCCTATTAATCAATCAGTTCTATACCAATCAATTGTTCCCAATGTCACAAACTAATACAGTAATAGACCACATCACTGTTCCGACTGCGCATGCGCTGAAAATGGCGTTGGGAGAAAAGTCAAATGTGTCAAATGTGTCAACAAAAACTTGTTTCACAGAAATATATAACCAATATCTGATTAACCCTTCTCATTTTCTATTTCTACATATGTCATTAAGCATAGGATATAAATAAAAACATGAATAAAATAAATAAAACTGACTCTGGCTATGGCTCTAGCACTAGTCTGAGTGCCTAGATGTGTTTAAATCTAAATGCACATGGCATAAGATGTGCTGATTATATTGATGTAAATGCAATGCTGGATAAAAGATTAATATCTTAATGTATTATATATATTTGTTTAGTTGGTATTATATGTTTCAAACAAGAGCTGAGATGAGCTGAAACTAGCACATTTCATAGCTGCACTCAGTGTATTAGCATGTGCCATGTGCTTCTCGCGGCTTTGTTTTGCTCTGATGCATCCCACAATGCATCGCGCCGCTGGAACCGTGATGTAGTCAGAGAGCGTGTATACACGCTCTCTGATGTAGTCTATAGCGGAATGGGTGCGATGGAGGTGGCGCCGCCTATTGTACTATAAAGTTACTGTAGTAGTCTGCACTGGCCTCTCAGACAAGGAGCCGCCGCATAGGCAGCAAGGCGTGAGTAGGATGGTCACATCAGGGAGCCTAGGTGGTGTAATGGTTAGCACACTGGCCCGGAATGCAAGAAATGCGGGCATAAAGCCGTTGGTTTTCATATTCTGCCAACCAATAGCCCAAGATATTTTTGATTTGTTCTCTCTCAATTCTAACCGAAGTTATTTTGCGCAGCATTCTGTAGATACTGTTCATGTCTTTGCATACTGCAGCGTACACGTGCCTAGATCAAGAAGACACACGGCCAGCCTGCCACAGGATACACACGCGGAATCCTAGTAGGTATTTATACATCCATCTAGGCCACAAATAGTGTTTAAGGGGACGAATTTACTGCTAGTAGGTATATAAGAAATTGATCCATGTGTTCTGTTTGGATTCTTACAAAATTGAAAATGTAATCTTTTTTTAAACGCGAATAAATGGACTAGTGGGAGGGGGGGGGGGCGTCCGCTTTCTATGGAGATCATGGGGTTACAGATTTTGAAAGATGGTACTTGTCTACCCTGCCTTGCTATTAGGATAGGGCAAGGGCTGGTTGGTTCAGTACCAGGATAATGTAAGTTGTAACTGAGTGGGATATTGCGTCATGGTGCTAGTGGCATAATGCCTCAGTGGGGCAGCACTATAAAACCACCAGCACTCTAAAGTTGGTAACCATGATGATCTGACCACAGATAAAGTTAGAACGGAAAACCTCAACCACTTATTTACTTTGTAACAATTTTCAATCATTTATTCCAGGCCCTGGACGTCTCCATGGTGACAGGAGTCCACTGCCATATTAACGCTTTGCGCCACTTTAAAAACATCACTTAACTACAAAGTTCACATGCACAACAGAGTTCATATTTACGTAGAATAACGATACAAACCAAATGTATGTGTTTCACTACGTCAGGACCAATGACACATGCGTAGTATGACGTCATAGCAAAACCAGTGTAATCATATAAACAGCTAGAATGACGTACTAATATAGTTTAGCAACTACCGCAATAAAAGATCCCAAGGAAGGTATGGTATAGTTATTGTCATTTCAATCATATAATCTAGAATCGCCCATTAATTATAAATCATAATTAATTTGTTTAAAAAAACAAAAATCACACACACTAAAAATGTATACCTGTCTCCATCTAGTCTCGAACCAGACTAGATGACTGAATGAGTTGAGCGTCCGTCTCCCGTTTTGGTAGATTGAGGGATTTTAACCCACGGGTTCGAACTCTGGTTGAGTCAAACCAATTGGTTCAAAATTGATACTTGTCGCTTCCTAGATAGGTGATTGCCATTATTAGGATAGGGCAAGGACTGGTTGGCCCAGTGTCAGGATAATGTGACTCAGTGGGATGTCATGGTGATGGTGGCCTGGTCTCCCAGTGGGGCAGCACTATAAAGTCGCCATGAGTGTACAGTCACAAGTCAGTACCCGTCCTGATATGACCTTTGATATTGCCAGGACTTAAAACTCCAACAACCAACACCAACCAACTGGGTTTTCTGGGTTTCGTTTCCATCCGACTAACGACCTGCGTAATTGATATTTCTCTGACATGAAAATATAATAAATAAAACGGACATTTGCGTAAATACTGTCATGGGGGTGATGAAAATGGGAAATATTGCGCCTAGAGCGGGACTTGAACCCACATCTCTTTGCATTCTGGGCCAGTGTGCTAAACATTACACCACCCAGGCTCCCTGATATCACCATACTACCCATGCCTACCTGTCGATGCGGCTCCTTGCCTGAGAGGTCAGTGCAGATCACTACACTCGTCCCCCTGGAATTGTATGTCTTTTAATACTGACAATTACATACATACAGGCAATGCAACGCACTTACATACACAGGGTAGGTTCAACAACCATACAGCGCGTAGCTTCTACAGGATCATGGTCACGGCAACCAGTGTCATGGGGTTGATTAAAATGGGAAATATTGTGCCTAGAGCGGGACTCGAACCCACATCTCTTTGCATTCTGGGCCAGTGTGCTAACCATTACACCAGCTAGGCTCCCTAATATCACCATACTACCCATGCCTACCTGTCTATGCGGCTCCTTGCCTGAGAGGTCAGTGCAGATCACTACAATACTATGTATCTCAAAGGCCGTCTTTGACGTGCACATCTGATCGGTTGGCTGAAAGTTGGTTTAGAAAACAATTTTTGTGAATTGTATTCAATCTTAAGAACAACTGAATATTTAGCAATGTATCATCATCATCATCATCCTGTCGGTAATGATGCGACAAAGACTGCTTTCATTACTTGACTGTCACTCTCCATTTAGCTCTCTGCTGTGAGAGTGATGTCCATAAGTCGGTCTTAATGTCTCTCAGTTTCAGGTTTTAGCAATGTATACCGCGAAATGAATCATTTGTTATCCATATACAATCAGCCCATTAGATACGAGAGAGATTACCTTTGATATCTGTACAAGAACATATAATGTTCCTTTCCGTTGCTGTTCTCAGATTCTCGCCTAGATCAGAACAAAGGGAAATTTTGGAGAAGGACTGGGGACAGGATCGGCAGATTTAATACAATTTAAATACATTTCTGCAAATAAGCAACTTCAAAACCTATATCAACTTAGAAACAAAATTCTTAACAGGATTGCGTCTCGAAATGTATCAGTGTATCACAATGAGCAGTACATTACGTTATATTAGAGATATTTGAAGTGTAGGCCTAGACATGCCAAAGTAATGTTTGCATGCATGTAGAAATTCTGGCACCATAGGATTGAGCAGTAACACCTTCTATTAAAGCTGTATAGTCCGATTAAGCATAAACTTGTCAAAACCAGAGCAATTACTTAGGTTTTATTCTACATATTTAACTTAGATACTGATGCACGTATTAAGCATATAAGGGAATAGTGAGTCAGTTTTAATAGAACCTGTTACTGCAGAAGCCCATGGTGTCAGTTTTGGCATGCTTGGCAAAACTAATTTGACATGTTTGCACTTCAAACATCTCAAAAGTTAGCCTTTTAAAATAACAGTTACTTCAAACTAAAGTAAGGTAGATTACACCAATCAGTTTAATATATTTAGCTCAGAAAAGTGACACAAACTTAAACCCATTGGACTATGTAGTTATAAATTCATCATCATCATCATGCTGTCAGTCGCGATGCGACAAAGACTGGTTTCATTACTTGACTGCTGCTCTCCATTTAGCTCTCTGCTGTGAGAGTTGCATCCATGAGTTGGTCTTAATGTCTCTCAGCTTCAGGTTTCTCTTGATGGTATACATTTCATGAAAGCTGCCTGCAAAAGTGTTGAAGTGCTGCTGGCTTTTGCAAGTTACCAGCGGCACTCTCTCAGGGAGCAAATAAAGATTTCACACAGGCAAGAACATGTCAAGACAAGTGCAAAACTATTTGTTCCTGCAGTGGCTGGTCGGGAGATGTTGGGAGTTCCATACATCAACCGCCCTTAATGCTGCCACAGTGACATGGTTTTCTGTTTAGGGTTTGCTCCCTTAGCCTTCGGTTCTGTCAAGAACCTGTACCACAAGGCAGTGGTTTACAACTCTGCAAGGCAGGGGGGTCAAACTCCCTGAGGTATTGCTATACCTGCAATGCCGGCATACCGTTATAAATTACCTTAGTATATATATACCCTTCTATGCAGGAACAGATGCGCAACATTTTCAAAACTATAACACTAAGATAGATTTTGATTTTATTTAGCTAATTTGAATGCGCATCAATCATTTGGTGCTGTCCGGAAGACCTATTGAATTAATTTAGTAGAAAATGTCATGATTTTCCAAGTAGTGTACTTAAAATATGTGTGTTAGTGTGAGTGATGTGAGCATGTAGGTTAGAATGGGTGATATGTATGTGTTAGTATGGGTGATATGTATGTGTTAGTGTGGGTGATATGTGAGCCTGCGTGTTAGTGTGGGTGATATGTGAGGATGGGTGTGTAAGTGTGGGTGATATGTGAGCATGTGTGTAAGTGTGGGTGATATGTGAGCCTGCGTGTTAGTGTGGGTGATATGTGAGGATGGGTGTGTAAGTGTGGGTCATATGTGAGCATGTGTGTTAGTGTGGGTGATATGTGAGCATGTGTGTTAATGTGGGTGATATGTGTGCATGTGTATTAGTGGGGTGATATGTGAGGATGGGTGTGTAAGTGTGTGTGATATGTGAGCATGTGTGTAAGTGTGTGTGATATGTGAGCATGTGTGTTAGTGTGGGTGATATGTGAGGATGGGTGTGTAAGTGTGGTGATATGTGAGCCTGTGTGTTAGTGTGGGTGATATGTGAGGATGGGTGTGTAAGTGCGGGTGATATGTGAGCCTGTGTCTTAGTGTGGCTGATATGTGAGGTTGTGTGTGTAAGTGTTGGTGATATGTGAGCATGTATGTGTGTTAGTGAGGGTGATATGTGTGCATGTATGTGTTAGTGTGGGTGGTGTGTGTGCATGTATGTGTGTTAGTGTGGGTGATATGTGTGCATGTATGTGTTAGTGTGGGTGGTGTGTGTGCATGTATGTGTGTTAGTGTGGGTGATATGTGTGCATGTATGGGTTAGCTAGGCTGATATGTGAGCATGTATGTGTTAGTGTGGGTGGGGTGTGTGCATGTATGTGTTAGTGAGGCTGATATGTGTGCATGTATGTGTTAGTGAGGGTGATGTGTGAGTATGTGTGTGTTAGTGGGGTTTTTTGGGGGGGGTGTGTTGTGAGGTGATGTTGTTGTTGTGTGGTGGGGGATGTTTTAGTGGTATGTGTTAGTGAGGGTATGTGTGAGTATGTGTGTGTTAGTGTAGTGAGGGTGATGTGTGAGTATGTATGTGTTAGTGAGGGTGATGTGTGAGTATGTATGTGTTAGTGAGGGTGATGTGTGAGTATGTATGTGTTAGTGAGGGTGATGTGTGAGTATGTATGTGTTAGTGAGGGTGATGTGTGAGTATGTATGTGTTAGTGAGGGTGATGTGTGAGTATGTATGTGTTGTGAGGGTGATGTGTGAGTATGTATGTGTTTAGTGAGGGTGATGTGTGAGTATGTATGTGTTAGTGAGGGTGATGTGTGAGTATGTATGTGTTAGTGAGGGTGATGTGTGAGTATGTATGTGTTAGTGAGGGTGATGTGTGAGTATGTATGTGTTAGTGAGGGTGATGTGTGAGTATGTATGTGTTAGTGAGGGTGATATGTGAGTATGTATGTGTTAGTGAGGGTGATATGTGAGTATGTATGTGTTAGTGAGGGTGATGTGTGAGTATGTATGTGTTAGTGAGGGTGATATGTGAGTATGTATGTGTTAGTGAGGGTGATGTGTGAGTATGTATGTGTTAGTGAGGGTGATGTGTGAGTATGTATGGGTTAGTGAGGGTGATATGTGAGTATGTATGTGTTAGTGAGGGTGATATGTGAGTATGTATGTGTTAGTGAGGGTGATGTGTGAGTATGTATGTGTTAGTGAGGGTGATGTGTGAGTATGTATGTGTTAGTGAGGGTGATGGTGTGATGTATGGTTAGTGAGGGTGATGTGTGAGTATGTATGTGTTAGTGAGGGTGATGTGTGAGTATGTATGTGTTAGTGAGGGTGATGTGTGAGTATGTATGTGTTAGTGAGGGTGATGTGTGAGTATGTATGTGTTAGTGAGGGTGATGTGTGAGTATGTATGTGTTAGTGAGGGTGATGTGTGAGTATGTATGTGTTAGTGAGGGTGATGTGTGAGTATGTATGTGTTAGTGAGGGTGATGTGTGAGTATGTATGTGTTAGTGAGGGTGATGTGTGAGTATGTATGTGTTAGTGAGGGTGATGTGTGAGTATGTATGTGTTAGTGAGGGTGATGTGTGAGTATGTATGTGTGTTACTGTTACTGTTAGTGTAGGTAATAGGTGAGCTTATGCATGTTGGTATGGATGAAGTGTGAGCAGGTGTGTTAGTGAGGATGGACATGTGTGTGTTAGAGTGGGTGATATGTGACCATGTATGTGTGTTAGTGAGGATGGACATGTGTGTGTTAGAGTGGGTGAGATATGACCATGTATGTGTGTTAGTGAGGATGGGCATGTGTGTGTTAGAGTGGGGACTGAGGACGCTTACTATCAGCAACGACTCAGTCTACTACAAAAGGGACCGCCATCCACGGCTCAGTGGTTGCTACTAGCTACTGTTCTTACTGTATCCGTCCAGCAGGTGGACTTATCGGTGACCAAGCTGTGCTCGGCCCGGCCCCATAGCACATCAACAACAACTTGATCAAGTTGTACTCTTGTGTTTGCGCTCACCTCCGTATTTTGCTACCTCACGTACGCTTCAAATGTTATTTATTATTGCTTTTGAGTCGAAATTGGAGATATTGGATTACACAGACTTCGTTTTTGTTAATATCGCCATCAATGTTTTCGGTACACACGATTGACCTGGTCAACTCTGGTCAACTCCCGAGGTGGCCCCCCTACGTTTTCAACAATATCACAACAAAGTAATAATATGGATTCCTCTTCATCTGATTCTTTTTCAGCCTGCAATGCGATTCAAATAGCTTTGGACAATAATAAAAAGACGATAGAAGTGGTCACCGCACATCGATGTGCGGATAATTGGCTGTCGTATCCTCTGCCTTTTTGAGCCCCATAGGGCCGCACTCACCTTAACAAAAAAAAAAAGGCTCACCTAAGTACTATCATGTATCGCTATCTGTCCTTGTAGCATCGTCCTGCAAATACGATATAAGTACGATATAAAAACAAGTCAGAACGAGTCGGGGACCTACACCATTGCGCTTCTCTTTTATTCTCCGAACAATATTGCCGACCGCTGTCTTTGTTTACATCTGCCAATATACTCTAGGTGGCGCCAGTCGTCGCCAGTCGTCGCCTCCCCACCCCTTAACTCTTGCTTTCCCCACTAGGAGACGCCACTGTAGCACCATACTCCTGCTGGTGCACTGTTAGGATTTATATCTTTTATTTTTTTAAATCTTTTTAAATCTGTTATTTTTACAAAAGTTAGCTCGGATGATACGTTCATTTGTGGATTAGCATCGCGTAGTGTTGTGTCGTGTTGTGTCGTGTCAGCGCAGAGTTTTTATCGACAAATTGATTTGGTGATCTTTGAAGCGAAAAACATGCCAAATCAATTTTGCAAACGTAAATGCTGAACGTAGTGTTTATTGTCTGATCGTGCCTAACGCCAATCGCGCCGAATGCCAATCGCCAATCGCCAATCACCAACATTGCAACAAACAACAATCCAACACAAACAACACAAACAACCACAACCACAACCAACCAACAACAGTCGACACAACCAACTAACAAACAACACAACCAACAACCAACCGCAATCAATAACCAACAACCAAACAACAACCAACTGAACAACAACAACAACAAATCAACAAACAACCATGACACAACAGTCGACACAACCAACAAACAACACAACCAAATAACAAACAACACAACCAACCAAACAACTAACACAACAACCACAACAACCACTCCTAAACCAACAACAATCAACAACCACTACAAACAAACAACCACAACCAACAAAACAACACAACCAACTACCAACCAAACAACCACAACCAACCACAACCTACAACAGTCGACACAACCAAATAACCAACAACAACCAACTAACAACCAACAAACAAACAACCAACCAACCAAACAACAAACAACCACAACCAACAAACCAACACAACCAACAAACAACACCACCAACAACCAACCGCAACCAACAACACCAGTCAACACAACCAAATAACAAACAACACAACCACAACCAACAACAGTCGACACAAACAAACAAACAACAATCAACAACAACCAACTGAACAACCAATCATATCACACCATTCACCAACAACAGTCAACACAACCAACAACAAACCAACAACAAACATCAACAAACACAAACAAACAACACAAACAACACAACCAACAACCAACTAACAAACACAACCAACAACCAACCGCAACCAACAAACAACCAACAACCAACCGCAACCAACAACAACAGTCAACACAACCAAATAACAAACAACACAACCAACAACCACAACCAACAACAGTCGACACAACCAACCAAACAAACAAACAACAATCAACAACAACCAACTGAACAACCAATCCTATCACGCCATTCACCAACAACAGTCAACACAACCAACAACAAACCAACAACAAACAACACCAATCAACAAAGACAAACAAACAACACAACCAAGAAACAACACAATCAACAAACACAAACAAACACCACAACCAAGAAACAACACAACCAACAACCAACTAACAAACACAACCAACCGCAACCAACAAACAACCAACCGCAACCAACAACAACATTCAACACAACCAAATATCAAGCAACACAACCAACAACCACAACCAACAACAGTCGACACAACCAACCAAACAAACAAACAACAATCAACAACAACCAACTGAACAACCAATCCTATCACGCCATTCACCAACAACAGTCAACACAACCAACAACAAACAAACAACAACAAACACAAACAAACAGCACAACCAACAAACAACACAACCAACAACCAACTAACAAACACTACCAACAACCAACCGCAACCAACAAACAACCAACAACCAACCGCAACCAACAACAACAGTCAACACAACCAAATAACAAACAACATAACCAACAACCACAACCAACAACAGTTGACACAACCAAACAAACAAACAACAATCAACAACAACCAACTGAACAACCAATCCTATCACGCCATTCACCAACAACAGTCAACACAACCAACAACAAACCAACAACAAACAACAACAATCAACAAACACAAACAAACAACACAACCAACAAACAACACAACCAACAACCAACTAACAAACACAACCAACAACCAACCGCAAACAACCAACAACCAACCGCAACCAACAACAACAGTCAACACAACCAAATAACAAACAACACAACCAACAACCACAACCAACAACAGTCAACACAACCAACCAACCAAACAAACAAACAACAATCAACAACAACCAACTGAACAATCAATCGTATCACGCCATTCACCAACGACAGTCAACACAACCAACAACAAATCAACAACAAACAACAACAATCAACAAACACAAACAAACAACACAACCAACACACAACACAACCAACAAACAACACAACCAACAAACAACTAACAAACACAACCAACAACCAACCGCAACCAACAAACAACCAAACAACAACCAACTGAACAACCAATCCTATCACGCCAATCACCAACAACAACAGTCAACACAACCAACAACACCAACAATCAACAACCACAACACAAACAATCACAACCAGCAACCAGCAACCAAACAACACAACCAACAACCAACCGCAACCAACAACAGTCAACACAACCAAATAACAATCAACACAACCAGCAACCAAACAACACAACCAGCAACCAAACAACACAACCAGCAACCAAACAACACAACCAGCAACCAAACAACAAACAACCACAACCAACAACCAACCGCAACCAACAACAGTCAACACAACCAAATAACAAACAACACAACCAACAACCAACCGCAACCAACAACACTCAACACAACCAAATAACAAACAGGATGGGCATGTGTGTGTTAGAATGGGTGATATATGACCGTGTATGTGTGTTAGTGAGGATGGGCATGTGTGTGTTAGAGTGGGTGATATATGACCGTGTATGTGGGTTAGTGAGGATGGACATGTGTGTGTTAGAGTGGGTGATATGTGACCGTGTATGTGTGCTAGTGAGGATGGGCATGTGTGTGTTAGAGTGGGTGATATGTGACCATGTATGTGTGTTAGTGAGGATGGGCATGTGTGTGTTAGAGTGGGTAATATATGACAGCGTATGTGTGTTAGTGAGGATGGACATGTGTGTGTTAGAGTGGGTGAGATATGACAATGTATGTGTGTTAGTGAGGATGGGCATGTGTGTGTTAGAGTGGGTGATATATGACCGTGTATGTGTGTTAGTGAGGATGGACATGTGTGTGTTAGAGTGGGTGAGATATGACAATGTGTGTGCGTTAGTGACGATGGACATGTGTGTGTTAGAGTGGGTGATATATGACCATGTATGTGCGTTAGTGAGGATGGACATGTGTGTGTTAGAGTGGGTGAGATATGACAATGTATGTGCGTTAGTGACGATGGACATGTGTGTGTTAGAGTGGGTGATATATGACCATGTATGTGCGTTAGTGAGGAGCATGTGTGAGGTGTATATGACCGTATGTGGTTATGAGGATGGCATGTGTGTGTAGAGTGGGTGATATATGACCGTGTATATGGGTTAGTGAGGATGGGCATGTGTGTGTTAGAGTGGGTGATGCATGACCATGTATGTGTGTTAGTGAGGAGTGCATGTGTGTGTTAGAGTGGGTGATATATGACCATGTATGTGTGTTAGTGAGGATGGGCATGTGTGTGTTAGAGTGGGTGATATATGACCATGTATGTGTGTTAGTGAGGATGGGCATGTGTGTGTTAGAGTGGGTGATATATGACCGTGTATGTGTGTTAGTGAGGATGGGCATGTGTGTGTTAGAGTGGGTGATATATGACCGTGTATGTGGGTTAGTGAGGATGGGCATGTGTGTGTTAGAGTGGGTGATATATGACCATGTATGTGTGTTAGTGAGGATGGGCATGTATGTGTTAGAGTGGGTGATGTATGACCATGTATGTGGGTTAGTGAGAAGTGCCTGTGTATTAGAGTGGCTGATATATGACCATGTATGTGTGTTAGTGAAGATGGGCATGTATGTGTTAGAGTGGGTGATGTATGACCATGTATGTGGGTTAGTGAGAAGTGCCTGTGTATTAGAGTGGGTGATATATGACCATGTATGTGTGTTAGTGAGGAGTGCCTGTGTGTTAAAGTGGCTGATATATGGCCATGTATGTGTGTTAGTGAGGATGGGCATGTATGTGTTAGAGGGGCTGATGTATGACCATGTATGTGGGTTAGTGAGGAGTACCTGTGTGTGTTAAAGTGGCTGATATATGACTATGTATGTGTGTTAGTGAGGATGGGCATGTATATTTTAGGAGGGCTGATGTATGACCATGTATGTGGGTTAGTGAGAAGTGTCTGTGTATGTTAGAGTGGGTGATATATGACCATGTATGTGTGTTAGTGAGGAGTGCCTGTTTGTGTTAAAGTGGCTGATATATGACCATGTATGTGTGTTAGTGAGGATGGGCATGTGTGTTAGAGTGGGTGATAGATGACCATGTATGTGTGTTAGTGAGGATGGGCATGTCTGTGTTAGAGTGGGTGATATATGACCATGTCTGTGTGTTAGTGAGGAGTGCCTGTGTGTGTTAGAGTGGGTGATCTATGACCATGTATGTGTGTTAGTGAGGATGGGCATGTGTTTGTTAGTGTGGGTGATATATGACCATGTATGTGTGTTTGTGAGGATGGGCATGTGTGTGTGTTAGTGAGGAGTGCCTGTGTGTGTTAGAGTGGGCCTGGCTCTCCAAATACACCATCGCTCTGGATCGAAGGAACTGGTTGACATTCTGTACTCCAACGGTTTCTGCTGCAGCTACGACGAGGTGAAAAGATTCAGGAAATCCACTGCCTTGCATGCTTGTGAAAACAAACTAGAGCTGCAGACCCTTTTGGACGAAGATGGCCTCATCACTACATGGTGTGACAACTTCGATCTGAACATATTCACACCCAACGGCATGAGAGAAACACACACTATGGCAGTCAAATTCGTTCAGAGTAGTCAAGGTACTACTAGTTAAGATAGTTAAGGCGTTCGTTGTTGCTGTTGAACATACACAGCAATGACACGTGTTGATAATAATAATAATAGTTTATTTTTATATAGCGCCAAATAAATGTAAACATTCTCATAACGCTTTACATAAAATTTCAAGACATGCACATGAACGTCATATAAAATAACAGTAGTGTAAATATATAAAAGAATTCATACATAGTATAAACATATCACAATTAGTAAAATTGTCAAAAATAATGGGCAAAATAAATAGAAAGCCTGGGTAAAAAGAAATGTCTTTAGACTAGATTTATACGAAGTTGTACTATTGTATAGTGTGATGTGACTTGGCAAGGCATTGATGGATTACTTTAGACATTCCTTCTATAACGAATTATCATTTTCATTCTAACAGATACAACAGTTCGGCCTCCACTGGCGATCGATATACCTAGGATCTCAAAAAAGGCCATGAAATCAATCAACGTGGGGAGTAAGACCGCTGTCAAACAGTATCAGTTTGACGGACAGAAAAAGCCCAATCCTCCGAACGTAGCCCTGACATGTGGAATCGCATACGACCTACTGTGTAAGACAACTGCGAACATCCACAAAGCCATGAGCTGTGATTACACGGGCGAGTTAATTCGCTTCATATGAATCGCCTTGCCTAGTTCGCCTCACATTCGCCGTGTAAACGCATCGCTTAAGCGGATTAGGGCTGATTCGATTCATATGATGCGCTTTTTGTAGATCACCTCGGGAGGTGGTTTATATGAAGCGATTCCACTGGTTCCCGGGCGGCGGTAGTATAAAATCGTAGTGCGTGCCGGAAACAGGGGGAGCAGTAACTAATCGCTGGTACCCGGCAGTGTTAGGGCCCGATTAGGCCGAAATCTATTAAATGCGATCATATTTAACAGAATTACATACTCAAATAATGAAATTTAATTAAATTAACCCTAAATTCCAACCGATATTAACGTAGCAGCTACATCTGCGTCGAATCGCCGAGTGTAAACTCAACAAATATAACTGCTTGCCGGCTACAGCCAGAACTAAGGCTGCTGGTTCCCGGCGCCGAAACACTTTCAAACTCGCTTCGTGTAAACGCGCCGCTACTTCGCTTCATATGAATCGCTTTGTCTAATTCGCTTCACAATTCCCCGTGTAAACACAGCTATGGAGAGGGACTTAGCTTGGCTCGTGTCCATCATACAGAGTACAGACGATGAACAACCGATCCCAGAGTGGTCAGGAGCAATGACAGCTTCATCCAGAGAAGAAGGCAGGGCTGTTGGTATGGCGAGCCACTTTGTATTCGGTCCTCTCATTGACCTACCGCCTGCTCACCCCAACACCATCTTGACCACGCTGATTTTCATAGAAGAGTCCCTAAGGCAACAATGCTACATCCATCTGTCACCAGACATGCAGCTTTACAAGAAAAGTGTATCTCTGCATATGTCAGATCTTATTCCGGATTTAGTTTGGTTTACTTATGTATCCATCAATTGCTTTGTTTAATATTGTTTTCATTAAATGTATAAATAGGATTGGGACTTGCTTATTCCAATTTTATACATATTTGAGGTACAACTACTACATTTATTATTATTTTAATAGCAAAAATATCACACTGAAATGAGTATTTCGCAATATTTTTCAGTTTGAGTTGTTGATGACAATTGCTTGTGAATGTATACTGTGGCATGTATATTTGCTCTACAATGATAATTTTTACACCATGAGAACGGTACTTCAATATCCTTTTTTTCTGGTATACTATATGTAGTGCTAAGTGCTAAGTTAGAACTGATACTATAGCTGATATACGAACACTACCCCCTAATGCCGCAAAAAAATGCCGGTTTGATCCAATATGATGTCATATCAAAAACGGCTTATAAAAAAAATTGCTCAAGGGTGCCAGAGTGGCACCCTCTTGATTCTCACTACCAATAACCCTATCTAGCACAATCAGCAATAAATTGCATTAGTACGTACTTTCACACCTATGTGAGTTGGCCCCCTGACTATGATGTATGACCATGAATGTGTGTTAGTGAGGATGGGCATGTGTGTGTTAGAGTGGGTGATAGATGACCATGAATCGTATTCATGTGGGCGGGTGGGTGGGTATAAATAACATACCTCGGCGTAGTGTTTTTCAGGAGTGTCTAACGCGTTACTACGTAAAATAGTCTACGGCTAAGTGCATGGTGCTCCGAGTGTCAACGAAATGTACATTTGCTATGTGGAAGAGAGTAGCCCTAGATGCTCTCACTGACAGCCAAGGTTATGATGGTCAGCTGAGCACTTACAAAGCAATGTGTATACATCAACATGAGGCATGCGCATTGTTGTTGTGCCTATGGGTATGACTCATATTATGAGTGATATTTATGATAGTGATGAGTATAGTATGTTTGGTTCGTGGAGTTTTACATCCTGGCAACATCTAATGTCATATCAGGATGGGTAACAATGTGTGCCAGTGCACACTCATGGCGACTTTATTATGCTGCCCACTGGGAAATCATACTGCCGGCATCATGACCTGATATCCCACTCAGTCACATTATCCTGACACCAAGCCAACCAAACCACTCCTTGCCCTATCCTGTTAATGCCTAGCGTGAGGGTAGGAACAACAAGTATCACTTTTATAAGTCTTTGTTTGACTCGACCGGGAACCGAACTCCCTGATCTCCCGCACGGTAGGCCCGCGCTCTACCGATTGGGGCACCGCGCCCGGTTGCTGCATAGTCTGATAAAAGGATCAAATTTTCAAAACCAAAACAATTATCTAAATTTGATACAACAAATCTACCTTAGATACTGATGCACTCATTGCCACATAGAAGGGAATAGTACATAAATGTAATATGATATATTACTGATGAAGCCTATGGAGTGGAGTTTTGACCTGCTTGCCAAAATTAATGTTGCATGTTTCAACTTCAAATATTTCAACTAAAAGTTGCTTCACACTAAATAAAAAGTAGGGTAGACTATAACCAACCTAATATCTTTATCTCAGAAAATGGCAGAAATTCAAAACAATCTGAGCACACAACTTTAAAGTAAATTTGAATATGCTTTGCAACTGATGTAAGTCCAGCTATCCCTTCTTTGTGTAACGTGACAGAACTACTACTAATAGTTGAACCAATAGGTTGGGATTGGTCTACCCAGCACCATTAGAACTTGAAGGCCTGGTCACATACACATAGTGGAGGCTAACGTAGTTGAACATAGTTGAACGTACTGCCATCCATACTTCTCCATCATGCTAACTTGGTAATAACATGGGTGGGCCGTGAGTTCTGATTTGATCTTTGGACATGTTCAAAAGAGTGCTGTTAGAGGATAACATACTGTGGTGAAGTCTCCATACTCTTAATGCACTCTAGCGTACTTGGACGTAGTTGAACATAGTTGATGTAGTGGAGGCTAATGTACGTTGAACATAGTTGAACATACCGGCATCTGTGCCGTAACGTATTTATCCATACCAAAACCTGCCGTACATTAGCGTTTTTCACCGTAGTTTAACGCACTTACACCACGTTTGACCCACGTTAATCTATCCTACGTTCAACTACGTTCACTAACGTGTATATTACCAGGGCTTCAGAATCCCATGGCTATTATTAATTGGGGTCAGACCGTGGCTATTATTAATAGCCATGGGGTGCTCAGAATCGAATGGTGCTGGATAGACCAATCTCGACCTATTGGTTCAAGTTTAAATATCTCATTTTAAGTGTTAAAATACATTGGAAGGAATATATGGTAAAATCATGTGATATGATCTTTAAGGTATGATAATGATCAATGTATTATATTACATTCGACCAGCAGTGGAATGAGGAAGACCAGTCGTCTATGACTGGAATTTCCCCTGCTTAAACAACTAATGGACCAAAAAAAAAAAGAAGAAAATCTGAAAATATGGCAGAAACTCATAACGGTCAGAATAAGCAACTTCAAAAGTGCCACAAGCCACAACTATCATCTGTCTGGCAGAAATCCCACAGTTCCAGTTGTGGACAGACCACAGCCCTTTTAAAGTATTTACTCTAGACAGCAATCGTTTTTGGATGGGGTTTTGAGTAGTTAAAGTTGCATAGTCCGATGGTTTTGAATTTCTGGATTTTTTCTGAGATAAATATATTAGATTGATCACTAGTATCTACTTTACATTAGTTCAAAGTTACTTTTATTTTAAATGGTAAACCTTTGAGATAGTTTGAGTGCAAACATGGAAAATTAGTTTTGACAAGCTTGCCAAAACTCTGACACCATAGACTTCTGCAGGAAGAGGTTTTGTCAAATTGACTCAGTATTGCCTTCTACGCAGAAACAAATGCTTAATAAGTGCATCAGTATCTAAGTTAGATATGTAAAATCAGATCTAGATAATTGGTTTGGTTTTGAAAGTTTGATATTTCATCAGACTATGCAGCTTTAAACAACATACATTCGTTGATTAAGTTGGGGACATTTTAATTGCGGACAATTACGTCTTCCCCTCCTAGCAATGCCGAGCGCTAGACTAGATGGAGACGGGTATACATGTTTAGTGTGTGGCTGAGTGAACGGGTGGGTAAGTGAGCGGGTGGGTGAGTGAGTGGGTGAGTGAGTGGGTAAGAGAGCGGGTGGGTGAGTGAGTCTGTAGGTGAGTGGAGGTGTGGGTAAGTGGGCCGGTAAGTGAGCGGGTGAGTGAGTGAGTCTGTAGGTGAGTGGGTGGTTGAGTAGGGGTGGTGGGTGAGTGAGCGGATGGGTGATTGACTCGGTAGGTGAGTTGGGATGGGGATGAGTGAGCGGGTGTGAGTGAGTGGGTAGGTGAGTGTGGATTAGGGTGAGTGAGTGGGGGTGTGAGTGAGCGGGGGTGAGCGCGCGGGTGAGTGAGTAGGTAAGTGAGTGTGGGTGGGTAAGTGAGCGGGTGGTTGAGGGGGGGGGGGTTGAGTGGGTGGTTGAGTGAGTGGGTGATTGAGTAGGGGGAGTGAGAGTGTGAGTAAATGGGTGGTTGAGTAGGGGTGTGTGTGAGTGAGCGGGTGGGGGGGGATTGAGTGGGTAGGTGAGTGGGGATGGGGGCGTGGGTGAGTGGGGGTGAGGGTGAGGGAGCGGGTGGGTGAGTGAGTAGGTATGTGAGTGGGGATGGGGTGAGTGAGCGGGTGTGAGTGAGTGGGTAGCTGAGTGGGGATGGGGGTGAGTGAGTGGGTAGATGAGTGGGGATCGGGGTGAGTGGGTGAGTAGGTGGGGGTGTGGGTAAGCGAGCGGGTGGTTGAGTAGGGTGTGGGTGAGTGGGTCGTTGAGTGAGTGGGTGGTTGAGAGGGGGTGGAGGTGAGTGGGTAGATAAGTGGGGTGGTGTGGGTGAGTGAGCGGGTGTGTGAGTGGGTAGACGAGTAAGTAGGTGAGTGAGGTGGGGTGAGTGAGCGTGTGTGTGAGTGAGTGTGTAGATGAGTGAGTAGGTGAGTGAGGTGGGGTGAGTGAGCGTGTGTGTGAGTGAGTGTGTAGACGAGTAAGTAGGTGAGTGGTGTGAGTGAGCGTGTGTGTGAGTGAGTGTGTAGACGAGTAAGTAGGTGAGTGAGGTGGGGTGAGTGAGCGTGTGTGTGAGTGAGTGTGTAGATGAGTGAGTAGGCAAGTGAGGTGGTGGTGAGTGAGCGGGTGTGTGAGTGAATCGGTAGGTATCTGGTGGGCTTGTAAAATCGCGGGAGTCGGGTCGTTGACCCTGGTTGAGTAATGCCATGTACACACATAGCGTATAGGATTCGCGCATAGGACTCCCGATCAGCTTAAAACTGCAGTCGGGCCGATTCATTTTTCGAATCGGGAATCGCAATCGTAGTGCTCACGCACACCTACCGTTTTAGCCCTAAAAATTAGTTTTAGTCGTGAATCGCAATCGGTAGGTGTGCTAGGGGAGTGCACACCTCACGATTTTTGGGTAGTTTTAGGTCGTATACGCTAGGTGGGTGCGGGGAAAACGATCGTATACGCTAGGTGTGTACCGGGCATAACGTTCGATGCGTGACTACACATTTAAAAAAAGGGTCAGCACGTGACTTTTACTTCCGAATAGCGCAACAGTTGTATTCATCATCAATGTATTTACACTGCTCCACCTGCACAACTTTCTTTTACCCTCCTCTATGCACGTCCTCCTCTGCGTTGGTGGTTCTCTGTGTGCGTGTGTATGTGGAGGTGAGTGTCGGTAATTGTGGGGGTGGGGGTGGAGGGGGCAGATGCCATATATCAAATATGTCGCTATATAATCGCGCATTGTGGTTATACTTATAGCAATACATCATTTCTGAGTTTTCCTGTTAACCTCTGCTTCCGTGGTCACTGTCGCTGGTCCCGTGGTTACAACCGCTAGTTCCGTGGTCACGACCGCTGGTTCCGTGGTTACAACCGGTGGTTCCGTGGTCATGGCCGCTGGTTTCGTGATCACGAAAAGGTTCAGTGCTGTGTGTTTCTACATGTTGCTGATGCAGAGGCGCAGAAGCTGCATCAGTCTATGAGGCTCACCACAGCAGAGACAGACAAAGTCAGACCACTGAAGGATGCTTTCCGTGTATATTGTGAGGGCAAGACAAATATCAGGGTGACTAGGTACAAATTCAAAATCAAGGGCAAGAAAACATGGACGCCTACATATGGGAATTGCGGCAGCGTATCAGTCATTGTGAATACGGTGAAATCGAAGATTCGCTTATGCGTGATAGACTAGTGAGTGGGATTAAATGCAATACCCTCAGGGACCGTCTGTTGCAGACGCCCAAACTAACATTGCAGCTCTGTGAAGAAATGTGTAGACTGAGTGAGCATCAGCCGAAACAGCTCACTGCCAACAGCAGCTCTGAATTCGCATTGGATGCCATCCAATGCTACGAGACAATGCGACAAGCACCGCGGGCAGCAGGAATACAACAGCAACAGCAGCAGTACCAGCAAACTCCAGCAAAGTTTTCTTGTGAACAGCAGAACCAAATGGCTGGCACATGGGAGAGTATGGCTGGTGCGGGTATTCTCACCGGTGGGACCATGATGCCTGTCTGGCCAAAGGAAAGGTATGTGCTGTGTGCACAGAAATTGGACACCTTGGAAAGTGTGTCGTGGAAAGACGACAGCTGTGAACGAAATAACAGTCGATGACAACAATGATGCGGAGGAGTGGCAGGCCGAACAGCAGGAGATGGACCTGTTCATAGGAGCGATATCAGCCAATGATGGCGAGAATGCAGATTTGTGGTTCGCGAGCATTCCGATAGGAACAGTCGATGTCAATTTCAAATTGGACATTCCCATGGATGTGTTCAATAAACTACTCAACGCTGAGTTGACTGAACCCACATGCCGTTTAGTCACATACTCAGGACAGAGGATCCACCTGAGAGGTGAGACTGTGCTGGAGGTTCGCGATCAGCACCTGCAATTTCAAGTCATCAAGACACGGATGCCCTATCCTCAGGAAGGATGCGTGGATGTGTCTGCACATCCTATCACGCATCGACAGCATCCGATCAGAAGGCGACAAGGACAGCAATGAAGCAGACCAAATGGTAAAGACATTTAACGATGTGTTCAGGGCTAGGTACCATTAAATTAGAAGCTAAGATCCATGTAGACAATTCTATTCAGCCTGTAATCTATCCTCCTAGAAGAATTCCTAAAGTATGTGAAGAATTAGATAGGATGATTGGGCTAGGAGTTATTGTGGAGGAAACAACGAATACCATGGGTTAACTCAATATCAATAGTAAAGAAACGTGATAAAATCCCAATTTCTTTGGACCCTACTAAATTAAATAAGGATATAAAGCGGGGACCATATCCCACCTGAACAATAGAAGAAAT
Source organism: Branchipolynoe longqiensis (assembly GCA_030323885.1). Taxonomy (NCBI): domain Eukaryota; kingdom Metazoa; phylum Annelida; class Polychaeta; order Phyllodocida; family Polynoidae; genus Branchipolynoe; species Branchipolynoe longqiensis. Next base: position 45,025,856 of record CM059200.1, on the reverse strand, counting down.
TGTATCAAAATTAGGGGGCTCTAAATTCTTTTCGGTAGTCAAGGCGAAAAGCGGTTACTGGCAAATTTACCTCGACATCGAAAGCTCAAAACGCTGTACATTCAATACCCCATGGGGAAGGTTTAGATACATGACGCTGCCGTTCGGCATTAAAACTGCAGGTGACATATACATCGATGAGATGAACCGCATTCTCCACGGTTTAAAAGGTGTCAACATCATAACTGATGACATACTGGTCTCTGGAAATTCATTGCATGAACATAATGAGAATCTCTGGGCCGTCCTCAAACGAGCCAGTCAGGTAAATCTAAGATTAAATCCTGCTAAGTCCAGCATATGTAAAACTAAGGTAGAATATGTGGGCCATGTTATCTCTGAAAAAGGGATAAAACCTAACAACGAGAGAGTCCAAGCAATCACTGACATGCCCACCCCCACTAACAAACAAGCAGTACAACGCTTTTTAGGCATGATTGCATATGTTGCCAAATTCCTTCCAAACCTAGTGGAAATAACGAAACCATTACGCATTCTCACTAACAAAGAAACAGCATAGCATTGGAATGCAGAACAACAGAAAGCGTTTGATAAACTAAAACACATGATTACGCATGCACCTATACTCCTTTTCTACGATGTAACTAAAGAAATCACCCTTCAGGTAGCAGGGTAGATGCTTCCAAGTCTGGTCTTGGAGCGGCTTTATTACAGGAAGGCTACCCAATTGCAATGGCCTCAAAAGCTCTTGATGACACTCAAAGCAGTTATGCTGTAATCGAGAAAGAGCTTCTGGCAATCTGTTTCAGATGTAAGAAATTTCACAACTACATATTTGGCAAAAAAGTGTGTGTAGAAACAGACAACAAACCACTTGTAGCTATTGTAAATAAGCCCCTGCATCAGCTGTCTGCACGCATGCAACGTATGTGGATGCAGTTACAAAATTATGATTTAGAACTAGTGCACATAAAAGGTTGTAACATGTTTGTTGCAGATGCACTCTCGAGAGACCACAGCACCACGACCCAGCCAAATGAACTTTTTGACAAAGAAATCAGTGTTGCAGCAGTGGAAATACATCAAGACTGTATACAACAAATTGTCACCGAAACGCAAAGTGACACCGTTCTGAAAGAAGTGATAAGGTTGGTTGTGATGGCAGAAGACAAACAATAGATACCCAAATGTGCGATACCCTTCCACATATTTCAACACAAAATAACAAAACACAACAATGTCCTGCTGAAGGGCACCAGGATAATAATACCAAAACAACTACAAAAAACAATAATGACAAACTGCACGAGACTCATCAGGGAATAATAAAAAGTCAAAGATTAGCTAGAGAACACGTTTTCTGGCTGGGAATACAAACTCAGTTAGAAGATATTATTTCAAGGTGCAGTTTATGTCAACAGTACCATAACAAGCAACACAGCAAACCTTTAAAGTCACACAAAATCCCGTACATTCCATTCAGTAAAATAGGTGCCAACCTATTCTAAATAGGGAACCAATATTATCTGCTTTTGGTTGACTATTTTTCTAAATACCCTGAGGTGATGCGCGAAAAGGAAGAGAGGAGGCGGGGGTGGAAATAAAGGGTTTTTATTTTCGCCTCAGACAAGCATACAGGGCATACAGGGTAAACGAGGAGTAGAGGTAAATAATGAACAAAGTGATAAAATAAGGAATCTCTTGAGGAGCGGAGTAAAAATAGAAAAACAGAGATCAAGTGTCAGTGGAGTGAGGGGGTGCCGAGGAGCCCTCCACCAAAAGGCGGAGAGGGCTCGCGGCGCGCCCGAGGCGGTGCAGGTGGGGCGGGCCGGCCGAGAGGAGGGCCGCGTCGGGGGTCAGGCTCCCTCTCGGGGCGGGGAGTGTCTGGGGCCTGCGTCGACAGGGAGCGGGCGGCCAAAAAGGGGGAGGCCCGCTCCTTGGCGGGATCCGGTGAGGAGGTCCGACGAGGGTCGAGCAGGGGGGCAGCGAAGTCCTCGGGGCTGGGTGGGGTGGTGGTCGGGGTCTGGGCGGCGGTGTTGTTGAAGGCGGTGTCGTGAGGATCGGCGGCAGAGGGTTCCTCCTGAGGCTGGGCTGGGATGTGGTCCGAGGCGTGATGCCCGAGGTGATGATCCCCGGCTGGGACTGGGCGGCGCTGCGATCGGTGGTCGCTGGGAGGTTGTCGGTGGGAGTTGCGGGGCTGTCGGCAGTGGTGAGGGTGAGGCGCCGGAGGGGGCCCCCCGGGCCGGCCGGGGGGAGGCCGGCGGATCAAAAATCCGCCGAGGTGGCGGGGGGGGTCTGGCGCTCACGGGTCTGTTTTGTGATGCAGTCGGCCTCGCTGTGCATGGTTAGGAGGCGCCTCACATTGGCGCAGTATGCGCAGACGTGACGGCGCCTGTCCCCCGCCTCACCGTGGGCCTCCCCGAGGCGGGCCCGATCGCACGAGGCGGGGGCGCGGTTCCAGGCCGGGCAGGGGGCCCCGTGGGCGTCCCTGTCGTAGGTGGCGCGGGCGTCAGCTTGGGGTCGGGGGAGGTGGGCGCCTCGGTGGAGAGGGTCGGGTAGGCGGGCAGGGGCGGCGGTGGCTTGCTCCTCGGGCATGGCGAGGCAGTCTAGTCTCATGAGGTTGAGCGCTACCGGGTCGTGCCAGCCCTGGGGGAGGGTTCCGTCCGCGATCGCGGTAAACACGGTCTCTGAGTACCGGCGGACGGTCGCCCAGGGGTACACGAGGTTATCCCGGCAGACTGCTAGGTGGTGGTGGTGGAGTCCCTGGGCGGAGTGGGCGGGGAAGTCGGGGTGGTCGATGAGGGTGAGGAGGGCGAGGGTATACTCGTCCTTTGTCGCCTCCCCCCTCTTCACCGGCTTCCTCTCGGCCCCTCGTTTCACCAGGTCCGAGGGGAAGATGTAGTTGGCCGGGATCCCTTGGCGCCTCACGGAGTGGCGCGCCTCGGCGGATGCTAATATGTCCCGGACGGCGTCGGCCGCGGAGGCGGGGCTGTGGCGGATGGCCTCCTCGGGGTAGGCCGGCGAGGTGGCGGGTGGTGCTTGACTGGAGAGGTGACGGTACCTCTCGTACTCCGGGTGCGCGGCCCCGGGGAGGGACGCCTGAGGCGGCGGCGGGGGCCGGGCTGTAGTGGCGGTAGGCGCCCGAGGCGTCGGGGCGGCCTGGCGCCTCGGGGGAGATGAGGGGATCCCCGGGCGGGGCCCCCCGGTCTCCAGGGAGTCGATCCGGGCGTGGAGGTCGGCCGTCGCCTGGCGCGCCTCGGCGGCGGAGTGCTGATGGTCGAGCTGGATACGCTGGAGTGCCTCCAGCAGTGTCGACATCTCGGGGCCCGAGGTGCGGCCCGAGGGCGCCGCGGGGGACGCCGGGGCGTAGGCCGGGGACTCGCCCGGGCCGGGTGCTGGAGAGGGCCCCGGGGTGCGGGGGGCGGCCCGGGATCCCTTCCGGCCACGTCCTTTTCCTTGAGGCATACTGAGGCTGAGCTGGAGCAGAGATCCGAGGTGGAGGAGCCAAGACTTGAAAAGGGAAGAGCTGGGAGACGGCAGGAGGGCGAGTGCCTGAGGGGAGGAGGGAGGGGCGACAGCAGGTGAGTGTGAAAGCTGCCGGCCCGGGGGAGGGCGAGAGGTGGCGAGCAGCGGCGTCGGGTGAGGCGTGAGCGCCGCGCGACGCGGAGGGCGGGGGAGGGGGCGGCGCGGCGCGCCGTCTGCCGAGGTGAGAAAGCAGCGCGACAGCGCGGGGCGGGGGGAGGGTCTCTTCCTCTCCTCGCATCAAACGTAATGCTTCGCATTACGACCAATTCAAACCACAACAAGCAAGGGAGTAATACTAGCTATGAAGCAAACATTTTGTAGGCATGGCATCCCATCAGTAGTTATCTCAAATAACGAACCACAGTTCGCTAGCTCGGAATACAGAAACTTTGCAAAGGAATATGAGTTCACTATAACATTCTCAAGCCCACACTATCCGCAAAGCAATGGCCAGGCAGAAAGACTTTTTCAGACAGTCAAAATAATGATAAAAAAAAGCTCTTCATGAATCCAAAGATTACAATCTGTTTTTGTCAAATTTTCAGAATACACCTCTGTCAGAACTAAATGCTCCACCCGCTCAGCTATTAATGAGTCATAGGCTGTGCTCTAAACTACCAACATTAACAGGGCATTTAAAACCTGAAGTAAAAAAATTGAAGACAATCAAGTCGAGAAAGTACAACAGAACCAAAAGAAATTCTAGGATCGACATGCCAGAAAGTGACACAGGCAAATAAAGGTCGGAGAACATGTATGATACATCACACACAAAGGGAAATGGCGCCAGGTGTAATAACAAAAACAATTAACAAAGGCTTGAGAAATTACAAAATCAGAAATGGATCTAACTTGACACTTAGAAGAAACCGCAAACAGATATTTCCAACCAAAGCTGAAACAAACGAAAACCGAAAAGCAATCACACTCCCAGCAGACCCACTGCTGGCAAACACAGTTAACCCAAATACGACACGAGCTAACTATGTCACATGACATGGCCGAGAAATAAGGCCTATGAAAAGATTTGGTTATCAGTAAAAGTGACCAACTGCTACACGCTTATCAGCAGAGCCATCAAGATAAGGCTAACAAGGTAAATGAAAGGAAATTTATGGCATCACTTGATAATGAATCATGTGTAACTAGGTTTGTGTAATCAGCATCACAAGTTGAAAGTGAGATAAGCAAAAGTAAACTCCTGAGAATTACTGTTAGTGTTAAGTTACAAACGTCAAAGGGATAAAACTTTATATATGTATAACCTTATAACCGACACAGTCATTACAGAATGTTTTACAATATAGCGAGACTTGTATGTAGCTATTTGACCATGTTATTGATACTTCATGTACTCAAACCATATTTGATGACATTTCATATACTCCCACTAATATGAACATTTGGTACTATGCACTTACATAAACTGTAACAAAAGTCACTTTTTCATGTGCAGTGCCCAACATGCTAGTTTAAGATACGTTTTATTGGAAAAGGATATAAATATATGTAAAGTCCTAAATCGAAAACCAGAGACTGCCAAACAAACCGAACTGGACTGTAAACAACTGTTAACTCGTACATTATATTCTGTTGCTCATTTTATTCATTTATCCTCGACACGATCTTAGACTGGCGAGCACTGGAATAAAGCATTGAGTAACTAGACGTCAACATGTGCAGTCATTCCTGAGTTCTAACTTTATACCAGTAGGGGTATACGAGTAGTTCTAAGAGTATGGGTTGGTGATGCGGTAGGGGTTGGGGTAGGGATATAGATGTGAGTAGGGGTTGGTGGTAGAGGTGATGACTGGGGGAGTAGGAGGGTATGGAGTAGGATAGCAGTAGGGCCTACAGGTAGTGAGTGGTTAATAGAAATAGTAGGGGGAGAAGTAGTGGTTAATAGAAGGGGGAGAGGTAGGGGTACTGGCAGGGACAGAGGTAGGGGTACGGACAGGGGTAGGGGTACGGGCAGGGGTACATAGTGGTTAGCGGCAGGGGTAGGGGGGTAGGTAAGTTCAGGCTAGTGCTGGTTGTATGTGGGTACATGCAGGGTTATGATGGGACTGGGTAGGTGTAGGGGTAGGGTTTGGAGTAGATGTGGTGGTAGATGTAGTGATAGGGGTGGAAATGTGAACACAGAGGGCGTAATCGATTAATCGACTCTGGTCACCCGAGCCACTTTTTGGCGCATGCGCACATCCTACAGACTCGGGTCGAATAATCGAATACGCTTCACCGCGCTCAGGTGGACACTTTTTTGTTTGTTTAATAATCGATAAAACTACAGCAAAATAGGATTTAAAGTATTTTATGATGGCCTAGTTTATCTATATTTCCATTTCATTAATCTAAGTTATTCTTTAAAAAAAAACATGTATGACTGGTACTGGTAGCTGTTATCCTGTAGGACGGTACCAGTGCAAATGTGACATCATCGCTCGTAGCCAACCCCAGCTAGGAGGTGGGTTACTTGGGTCGGATTGTTTTGCACACGCACATGTATTTGTTGACTCTACTCGCAGTGTTCGATTTGAAATTCTGACGACTCGCGTGACCCGAGTCGCTCAGGTCGTGTTAATCAATTACGGCCAGAGAAGTGATGGGGTAGGAGTAATAATAAGTAGGGGTAGTGGTAGAGGTAGAGGGTGTTCAAAAGCAGCAGTTCTGTCCAATAGTTATAATAGAGTCAACTAAAATTGCTTATATTTAACAGAAGCTAAGCAAATTTCTTACTTTTTGGTGTTATATTTTTATTGATGCAGTTAAGTATTTTCGGTTGGAAAGGTCAGCGGACAGCTGCGACTACTGGCCATAGGAAAAGTGATGCACTATGCACTGTGTGCTCCCCCACCCCCCACCCCCCACCCCCTCCCCTCCCCCACCCCCCCCCTGACGGCCCCCTCCCTGACATGCGCATACCGCTGCAGTCACTTCATGGGAATGTGCCTGGAGTTGCTTACAGTTGAAGTGTTTGGAGACTGTCACCTCGCGACCTAGCGTCCTAGTTTTTCATGTCAATAAAGGTCGAATGGGGTGTGTCTGCTCTCACCCAATCACAGCTCGGTGTTTGGAGGCTCGTGTCTATGACGTCAGAGCGGCGGGAAGTAGCTATGGGGTGCGATGTGTCAGTGTTCTAACTGCGGGGTATGCTTACTGGTGGATTTGAGTTAATAGCTAATAAACAACAAATCTAGTGAAGCGAGTTTAATGTGGGTTCTAGTAATATAGTCAGATTAGATAGTTTATGTGTATGAACCGTGACCCAGTCAAACTGAAGCTGGCACCTTACCAGGAGGATTACATTACCAGGATAGGCAAGGACTGGATGGCCCGAGCCACAATAATGTGATTGACTGGTGCTATGGTTCCAGTGGTGTGGTATCCCCGCAGGGCAGCACTATCAATCCACTATCAGTGTATGTTCCCCTCTCCCAAGCCCATGCTCTGATCTGAGTGCAGATGTTGTTAGGATCATGAAGTAAAACACACAACCAATCATACTTAATATTTATTCCAGGTTAAGTAGCTAATAATATACACTTTAAACTAATTTGGTCTAAAACTGATAGCCTTTAATGTATGTTGGAGCTCCTGGGTAAGACGAGTTAACGATTAGAGCTTTATAGTTTAGCAACACAGGACATCAGGATGGGGCACCGGCTTGTGACAGTGCATGCTCCTGATATGTTTGTTTGTTGTTGTTTTACGTCCTAGCAACATCTAAGGTCATATCAGGACTGCTCCTGATATCCATGTGATATCCATGTGGTGTTATCCCGCTAAGATGCCATGCTATCAGAGTGATATATAATATACCCGACTCAGTCGAAGTACCCTGACACTAGTGACAGTGCGCAAATAAAGTCCCTGTTGTTCTGGTTCTCCTGTCTTTGATATCAATAATAACAATAAGGCTTGAGAGGAGTCATGATGCGCGAAGAGGAAGAAAGGGAAGGCGGGGGTGGAACGCATTACGACCAAACCATATATGGCATAGTGGAAGGAAGGCTTCAAATTGACAATGTTTATATATTTTTCAAGGAAGAATATTAAATTGACTTATTTGATTGTATGATTCTCTGTGGCAGAGTGATTAGAGTGTCTGACTTTTTTGTAGGTCAGACTCCTAATCTGAAGGTCAGTGGTTCAATTCCCCTTGTCCCCACCTCTGGCAATTTGGATTTCCACCGCTGTGTATAACTTACAGCGTCATCAAAGGCCAGTTGCTCTCATACCATGTCTATGTGGTGTGGGAGGTTAAATATCCCTTGGGTCGGTAAAAGTGTAGGCTCGGGCTTTCTATCGACAAACTTTCTAATGGTGAAAACAAGTCTATTCAGGCTTATCCATGATAGGCAGTATACATCTTCAAGAAAAAAGAAAAAAAAGATTATGCTATCGTTCTATAATCTCCTCCGCGAGGCACCAGGCGGTATGGCCGAATGAGTTGAGTGTCCATCTCCCGTTTTGGTGAATTGTGGGATTTGAACCCTGGTCGAGTAAAAAACCACTGACTTTTTAAAAGTTATATGTGTTGCTTCTTAGCCAGGCGCTCAGCATTATTACGATAGGGCAAGGACTGGTTGGCTCAGTGTCAGGATAATGTGACTGCATGGGATATCAGGTCATGGTGCTGATGGTCTGGTCTCCCAGTGGGGCAGCACTATAAAAACACCATGAGTGTGCACTTCACAAGTCAGTACCCATCCTGAAATGACCTTAGACGTTGCCAAGACGTAAACCTCCAACAGCCAACCAACCTCCGGGAGGCTAAACTAACTTTTTAGACCACCTTCCCACCGGAGGGTGGTTTGATAAAAGCTGCCTGTCCAACAGTTGTCTCATCTGTTTGCATTCCAGCTGCTACGAGTCGAAGTAATCCCTCTAATCCACGATCTATGGCGAATATATTAAGTAGGGTCTACACCTCCCACAACTGACAGTAAACATAAAACACTTTCCACCTGGAATCCCAACCGCAGCAAATTTGTCACACCCTTTGTGAGTGTTCACAGGGATGTATGTATTCATATATGTGTTTATCTATGTATGCATGTGTGTATGTATATATATATATATATATATATATATGTGTATTATCATATATGTATGTACGCATGCATTTGTGTATATGTATGCATGTATGTAAGTACATGTATATATTTATGTATGTAAGTATGTATATATATATATATGTTCGCATGGGTTGGTTGTTGGAGTGTTGTTTATTTTTTGTTTTATTTTTTATTTTGAAAGTAGATTGAAAATAGTTATTTATCTAAATATGTCATTATCAACACCGGCATAAATGGTAGCCGCAGGAAACATAGCAAGCGGTGTCATAGTGATTTGCTACACACATTCGTGGTTCCAAATGTTGCATGTTTAGCACAAGTGGTGTAAATAGGACACACTGATACACACTTTTACAGATTGTGTACAGCCTGTAAGTATGGATGGATGGGTGGATGGATGTATGTCTGAGTTTGGAACAGTCTTCCCGACCAAGTGGTTCTAGCACCAACAGTAGAAGCATTTGAGAGAAGGCTGGATAGACATTGGAGAGGACACCCACAAGTATATGACTTCAGGGCACCATCGACCTCCGCATGTATGCAAAAAATAGTTATTTTTCACCATAACGAGTTGGCATTAGAGGGTCAGTAGGACCTAGATCAGCCAGAAGTGGATTTGTAAGTTAATCTGTAATATATGTATATATATATATATTATATATATGTATAAAGTTAGGCTACTCTCATATCAGAAACGTCACAACAAAAGTATGGGTAGATCACTTTAATGCGAGATCTTGCCTCGCATAATGCCTAGCCGGTTATAAATTTGAAAGCCCGGCGCGGAATGGCCGAGTGGAGGTTTGCGAGGCACCAACACACGGTGGTGCTGCAGTAGCGCATCCCAGGATTGATCAAGTCAGGCAACGATTGGTGGATATACATATTAATCGCAATTAAATAGCAACAATATTACTGCACAGTAATGATCCGAATAACAATAATCATAGAGCCGTTCCGCCATTTTATATAATGATAATAAATTATCCTGTCTATATATATATATATATATATATATATATGTATATAATTTAAGGGTGTGTATTCAGGGCGCATATATATGTATATGCAAGCATATATACGTACCTATATGTGTATATATGTATATAATGCATGGGTGTGTATTCAGTATATACCAACGGTGGTAATACTATTACTAAGAGTAAGACGCATATAATATACACATGTTAAAAACAGAGCCATGTACCAGCAGAGATAGAAGTAGATAGACATGAGGAGATCAATCTCACTATGAACACCATGATGTAACTCTGCCATACAGGTGCCTACATATATATTTATATGTGTGCGTTTAGGCATTTCCTTCACCCACTGCGCAGACTGTCATTCCTCACCTGGTTTCTACTTCCTGTCATCATCATCATCATCATCATGCTGTCGGTCACGATGCGACAAAGACTGCTTTCGTTACTTCACTGCCGCTCTCCATTTAGCTCTCTGCTGTGAGAGTTGCCTCCATGAGTCAGTCTTAATGTCTCTCAGCTTCAGGTTTCTCTTGATGGTATCCTTGAACCGGAGATGAGGGCACCCTCTCTTTCTATAACCAGAAGACAGTTGAGAATTTGAGAATAGAGGGTATGCTTTGGTAGCCTGTTTGATGACATCCTCATGAGGTGTCCAGTCCACCGGAGATTCATTTTGATCAGAATAAAAGGGTAATGTGTGTGTGTCTATTTGCACACATATATTATATGTTAATTACAGTTATATATATACATATAATATATGCTAATTACAATTGACATATATGAATATATTATACAGGTAATTACAAGTTGTATATAAGCACATATATGCTATAGGCTAATTACAAGTTATGGATAGTAGGGCCTACATACATAGTATATACTATATGCTCAGTATGAGTTATATATATATACATATATTATGCTATGTGCATACTATATGTTATATGGTAACTACAGTGTATATTATGCATTATGCGCTAATTACAAGATATATATATATACAAAATACTATATATTATATGCTTATTACAAGTTCTAAATGAGTGAGAAAATCCAGTGTTCAAAATTGGCCATCCCTACTGCACATATATAACCCATTCCTCCTGCACATATATACACCCTCAATTAAAACATTATGAGCACAGCATGCCCAGATGATTTTAACACTTTCCACTCCTGTGGTGTTATACCTATTTAGTAACTCATATTTATTGCACAATCACATGGTTTTGAGTTTCTGTAATACTATTACAGAAACTCAAAACCATTACTCTATTACTAATAGACAACTTTATTAGATTGATCATTCCGATCTACTATCCATGCACATACACACAAATATACAATGATACATACCTGCCTACATACATATGTATCCATACATACATGTGCATACATGCATCTATAACAATACATATATGTACATATGCATATATCCATATATATATATATATATATATATATATATATATATATATATATATATATAGACTATATATCTACATATATATCTATTTATATGCATATACAGTAAAACCCCTCTAAACGACCACCTCCACCGATCGACTACTCCCCTATATAAATCGCTTTATTTGGGTCCCAACAATACCATTCTAACCATATTCTAACTCCATAAACCGCCCACCTCCCTAAATGGACCACTTAAAGTCGGTCCCAAGGTGGGTCGATTTAGGGAGGTTTTACTCTATATACATATATATACATATTGACCTTAGATGTTGCCAAGACGTAAAACTCCAACAACTACCCAACTATATATACATCTGTTTACATATATACACATATACATATGCGTATGATGCCCAGATTATTGGTGCAGAAGAGCTATTTTTAGCGCGTGACCCATTTGGCGAGGGTTCAGAAGGTATCACACATGCGCGGCCACGGTATTGAACATAATTGCCACTCTGAGGAAAACCTACTGCACTTGGAGGTGGAAATGTGGTGGTGTTGGTGGGATGGGGTGGGTGGGAGGCGTTGGGGGTTGGCCACCTACCACCATCACGGGCGACCGTGTGCTGCTGCACTGTCATAGAATATCTTAGTCAGGCACATTATCCTGAGACTGAGTCAACCAGTTGTACTTATATCCTAGTAATACCGAGATGAAAGATTCACCTTAAGTAGAGATAAATGGCGGCCCTATTTAATTCCATGCACAAACTGATTTGGTAATAATAGTCCACTGTAAACAGCCTCAGTTTGAAAATATTTAATTGTATCAACCAGGTTAAAAGCACTCATAGCCCTACCTTGAATCTGATTCTTGCATATTTTCCTTGGTGGGGGGTGGGGGGGATGATGAAAATGGGAAATATTTCGCCTAGAGCAGGAATCGCACCCACATCTCTTCCATGCCGAGCTAATGTGCTAACCAGTACACCATCTAGGCTCCCTGATGTCATCGCCCAGTTTTATATGGTTTGCATCCATAAGTCATTTAATGCTTGCAGTTACATGCATTCAGACAATGAATGCATTTACATATAAATACATAGGGCAGACACAACAACCACATAGTGCACAGATTTACAGGATCCTGGTCACGGAGCCAGTGTAATTGGGGGTGATGATTATGCGAAATACTGTGCCTAGAGCAGGAATCGAACCTCCATATCTTGCATTCCGGGTTTTAGTGTGCAACTGCTAGATGACGACGTGCTTGCGAAAACAGCCCTTATAATACTAGAATATGAGTTTTGCAGTGCCTTAAATTTGCAGAGTCTGATGCTTTTGAGGTTCAGTCTTCTTTTCTTTTTGGATAAATGTACTTAGGTTGATCTTTATAATCTGGCTTACTTTAATTTGAAGTAACGTTTAGTTTAAATGGATAACTTTGGAGATATTTTAAATGAAAGCATGTAAAATCAATGTTGACACACATGTCAACATTCTGATACCGTTGGATTCAGCAGTAATGGATTCTATTAAATTCATTCATTTAGTAGTTTCTTCTGTACGCCAACTAATGCTTAATAAGTGTACCAGTATCTAAGTTGAATGTATAGGGTAAAACCTAGATAAATGTTACGGTTTCTAAAATGTGACACTCTAATCAGACTATGTTGCTTTAATGTTGAACACAAGGGGTGGAGGAGTTAATATTACATACACATATGTACTTTTTGTGGGACAGGACTCCTTTTCTTTCTTTCTTTTCTGGAATATTTATACTGCCTCTCATGGATAAGTCTAAATAGTCTCATTTTCACCATTAGACAGTTGGTTTGGTTAATAGAAAGCCCAAGCCTACACTTTTACCGACCAAAGGGATTTTTAACCCCCCACACCACATAGACATGGTATGAGAGCAACTGGCCTTTGATGAAGCTGTAAGTTGTACACAGTGGTTGAAATGACTCAGATAGACTGCGATGGAGGTAATACATCTATTACACTTATATCCGCACAGATGTATATGGATATGGGTGAGAGACCGCGGAGCTGTGTGTGTGGAGGAGGAAAGTTCATAGCTCACCAAATGTTCCACTATTTGTAGGTCTTTATCCTCAGTTAAAACTCGATCCCAATATCCACGAGAGAAGCGGGGTCTCTAACCACTGGACCATTCGGTTTGGTGACTGCGACCGCGATGACTGTGCATGTTTTACACTGATTTATTGTATGTAGACACTGCGTAGTTTCACACCATGATATAATGGTGTTTGTCGGAAGAAGTTTTTTTGTTTTTTTTGTGTGTCTTTTGTTGTTGCTATTTTTGTGTGTTTTTTGTTTGTTTTTATTTGTTTCTTGTTTTTTTTAGTTTGTGGGGGGAGGGTTGTGGAGGGTTGTGAGGGGGCTGTTCTTTCATGTGTATCACAGTGAATGCAGAGATGTCAACTGCTCCGATTTTGTAGGAAGACTTCCAATTTTGGCTACTCTCTTCCAATGTTAAGATTCCATGTGTAAATTTCACGATTTTCACTCTCACAGGCAAAATCAGCTACTTACAGCAGCTTAAAGACATCAGCAGCTCAAGGTGGCAAGCAGAGCGTAGAAAATGACACATAATTATACTATGTCATGATATACATCTGATTGTTGTGCCACATGTTGCCACACAAAAACTTATCTTCCTAATAAAATGTTGAAATCTTCCTATTTTTGGTCACACAATGTTGGCATCTCTTTGAATGTTATGTGTAGCCAGTATGCACAATTTGTTTGTGCTTCTACAACTTTTCTAGTGCCTAACGAGATGGGATGGCCTAGCAGGTTGAGTGCTCGCTCCACGTGTAGCCATGCACAAGGCCATACGGTCCCTGGGTCAAACCTATCGGAACTGCCACTAAGCAAGACAAAGGTTCATTGTCTGTGTGGTGCACCACAAGGTCACAAGCGAACACGAAACAATGGAACACACTGCAAGGGAACAGTCTATGGATGCACAGCCTTAGAGACTTACAAAGGTGTCACTACATTGCCACGCACATAGACTTAGTAGAATAGTGTATGGACAGTTACCTGAATAATATAACTGAGTGTGATATCATGAAGGAATATTCAGGAATTTAGATATACTGTTTTGCTTTCTAGTGATCTATTTGCTCCCCGAGAGAGTGCCGCTGGTAACTTGCAAAAGCCAGCAGCACTTCAACACTTTTGCAGGCAGCTTTCATGAAATGTGACCGACTCATGGATGCAACTCTCACAGCAGAGAGCTAAATGGAGAGCGACATTCAAGTAATGAAAGCAGTCTTTGTGGCATCGCGACCGACAGCATGATGATGATGATGTATTTGATTATGAAACAACCAACCAACCAATCATCACAAGTCTTATAAGTTCACAAAAGAGACATTACAGACAATATTCCATTACATGTATACTCTGCTTAGCGCTACCCCGCTTAACGCTGATTCAATATAGCCCTCATTTGATTCACAATTCATAACATTACAATATTATTTAGTACATTAGTTATGTGTTACCCTGACAATGCTAGATTATTATCCTATATTTATCAGAGTATTTCACAACAGTGCATGTCTATTTATGCGACTCGACGCAGTGGCCGAATTGGTAAGACTAAGACTGTAAGAGTGCTGGCTTCCCATGCGGATGGTCCTGAGTTCAAATTCCGGCTAAGTCAAACCAATGACTTGCAAAATGAATACTTGTCACTACCTAGCCTGGCACTCAACATTAATAGGAATTGGCAAGGCCTGGTTAGCTCAGTATCAGGATAATGTGACTGAGATATCGTGTCATGGTGCTGGTGCCCTGGCCTCACAGTGATAATGTCGCCATAAGTGCATGCTGTCATAGGTCGGTACTTGTCCTGATATGACCTTAGATGTTCCTAGCATGTAAAGCCCCACGCAGATAAACTCTTATTTAGGCTCTGTTATGATGACCCCGTATAGCGCTGAGATGGCTTTGAGTTTCTGTCATTTTCTGAGATAAATATATTAGGTTGATCTCTATAATCTATTTTAATTTAGTTTGAAGTAACTTTTATTTTAAATGGATTTGAAGTGCAAAGATGCAAGCATGCCAACATTCTGACACCATGTGCTTCTGCAATAACAGGTTCTAATAAATTGCATCAGCGTTCCCTTCTGTGTGGCGGCAAGATTTAGATTATCTTGAATTTCTACTGCACCTGGTACCTGTATTTAAATTTCTAATCAATCAGTGTGATGGTTAGTTTTCTAATTGTACTCCTGTTTTCATTATTTATACAGGTTCAGCCCAAAGATGGAGAATGCCCAAAGTTCAACAGGTCACAGTCATTTGACTATCCCTCTGCTGGCCGGACACTTGCTGTGTTAGGACAACATTGGTGTGGATGTCTAGTTTTCCTTTAAACTTAAAGACAGGTTTTGCTGCATCAACAAATCAAGCCACCCATCAGGTTTGGTAACAATATTCCGTATTAGGTAACATAAGCATTATATTTATACACTATTATGTATGTAGGCATTTTAAAAATAATTATTATTGCTAACGGCCTAGTTTTAGCTCGGGCAGTCCCAAACTTCCTGTATGTATTTACGTGCATTTTCACATATTAAATTGTGTGCATGTGTAGGTGTGGCTGAATTTGACTGCTGGGAACGGAACTGAACCCGGATGTATCCACCTGTGTGTTCTGAGAATTACACTACTCCTAGTAAATTACCATAATTATCCAGCTCCCTCCGCCACCCCCACACACAGACGTATTCAATGCGTGTTCCTTGAATAAACTCCTCTAACACTAGTAACAGGAAGCTGGCAGGAGGTGGGGGTACTATAGACTTATACTAAGTTATAGTGTTTGACTTATCTATAATATCTGAAAAAGGTATACACAGATCTTAGAAAACTCAAGCTGTATGACATCTCAATCAGTCCTCGTGTTACTTATAAAAAAAATTTTTTTATATATGTTCTAGAAATCTCAGATTTCGTGACTTTTTAACAAGTCATGCCGATCATTGAAATATCAACTATACTGAGGTGGCAACTCGTGATATCTTAACAGGATATTCGGATCTTAGATATCTCAACTATACTGAGTTTGGAACTGTTAAGAATATTCATGGAATGTTCTGACTGAAGTATAACAGTCCCTGGTGGAGCTTACCACATCTCTCAATTGTGTGACGTCAGACAGGGAAGGGACAAGTTTCGGGGACCGCGAAAGGCCGGGGGGGGGGGGGGGGGGGGGAATTCCCAATTATCCAAAGGAAGATGCCTCATCTCGGACAACAACAAGAAACGCGCAACTCTACGGCGAGATAACTTATTGTAGATAAACGATAATAGGGGTAACACTGACAGCAGAATGATCCCCAAGCAGAGTCTGTGTTGACTGTCCATAAGCATGGGGCTAAGATTATGCTTGGACACTAGTGTATGAAACCCGTCTTTCGGTAATTGTTTGTGTTTTCGGGAGAAATCTATCCCAGTCAGTGTAGGGAACTACAGTAAACCCTCTCTAAATCTACCGATCATGGTACCCACTTTAAATGGTCCATTTAGGGAGGTGGCAAGTTTTTGTATCATTATTATCGTATTGTATGGGTGCTTGTTTGGGACCCAAATAAAGCAATCAATAAATAGGGGAGTGGTCGATCTGTGGAGGTGGTCGGTGAGAGAGGTTTTACTACATAATTACATCCCACAGCCCGGAGACAGGTCTGCTGAACAAACCATTAGAAAAAGTGTCAGAAGCAAATATATGTATGTAGTAGACTGCACTCACCTTTCAGGCAAGGAGCCATTTAGCAGGCAGGCGTGGATAGGGTGATTTCATCAGGAAGCCGAGGTAGTGTAATGGTTAGCACGCTTTGGAATGCCAAGAAGTGTGGGTTTGAAAACTTGTTATAGATGCAATATTTCCCTTTTTCGGCAACCCCACGACATATACATATATAAGATGTGTGTATATGTATATATATATATATATATATATATATATATGATGTAAATAAATATATGTCAGATATAT
Source organism: Branchipolynoe longqiensis (assembly GCA_030323885.1). Lineage (NCBI taxonomy): Eukaryota > Metazoa > Annelida > Polychaeta > Phyllodocida > Polynoidae > Branchipolynoe > Branchipolynoe longqiensis. The sequence continues at coordinate 45,008,805 of CM059200.1, read as the reverse complement.
AACAGCATTTATCTATTTAATGTATATATAATATATATAATATATAATATATATAATATACATAATATATATTATATATAATCTATATCATATATATAATATTTATATAATATATAATATACATAATATATATAATATATATACTATATATAATATATATAATATATATATAAAATATATAATGTATATAATATGTATAATATATATAATATATAATATGTATATATGTATAATATATATAATATAAATAAAATATATGTAATATAAATAATATGTTTAATATGTATAATATATATAACAAAACAAATGTCAGTGCAATTCACCCTATTCACACACGACCTGATTAGGCATCAGAACGAGGCTGAGTAAGCGTCGGTATTAGAAATGGCCATAAGACACTACTGTGTGCCGATGTGTATGAACTACTATATACATTAATGGAGTAAAATTTGAATGTATTAACTTTTGAAACTATCATAATCATTTTTGCTTACCTTTTTTCTATTTATTGGTCAATTTTCATGAAGATTGAGTGATGATCAGATGCATTTCAGTAGGCAATGTCAACAAAGTCACTCACCTTGGCTGCCAATCTTTTCTTAAATTCAAAATTGCATAACTTTCTTAATATAGATATATTTAAAATATATATTTTAACACTTTTAAAGCTTTTATTAATTTGTAATTACTAAGACTAGTTGTTTAACTCTGTTGCACAGATAGCTATGCTGACAGTGCTGCATTACATGATACCACCATAACTATGCAGACTTGAAGTTGACATTGCAGTTAAAGAATGGGAAAAATCACCATGCAAGGGTCACCCAAACTTCGTGAAAATTGGCCAATAGATAGAAAACAGGTATGGAAAGATGAATATGTTACTTTCAAAAATGAATACCCTCAAATTTGAGTGATTTCAAGAGGTTTTGGTCAACAAAAAAGTATTCACATTACTTTACATACAGCGGTGCCTCGCAGACCCGTAAGTGCCCTCGGTTTGGTTTCAACATGGCCGTGGCGTGAATAGGGTGAATTCGTTCATGTGCAAGTTTGGGGTGAGTGAGAGACTTGGAGGTTTTACGCCATGTCGGCAGCTATGGCCATATTCATAGCGAGGTGCAAGTTTGTAAACCCAACTATAAACAAATTTAATATTAATTATTCTGGGTTATGCGAACATTTACGGTGTTGTGTGCAGGCGTGCTCCATGTGTGCGTTTACGGTACCAGGTGGTAGGCGGCATCCGGGTTCCCTGGAAGGTGCGGTTTGGGGTTTCTGCTAAATAAGCTCGGCGTGGTGGTGTGTGGTTAAGGGTGGGGTCGTGTGTGTTGTTGTACATAATCACGTCGTGTTTGCACCGTGCTGCGCTCTACGTGATTCTGCACAGATAGTCCACCAAGGTTGGGGGGTCAGGTCTGAGTGCGCAGCCACTCCTCCCTCTCCCCTCATTTCAACCCGACACTCTCCTCCCACAACCTGCGATAGCGCGTATCATGATGTCCATTTAGAAGTCCCTGTGCTCACTGGCCAATTTGACGCTTGACCTCACCAACTATGTTATATAAATATGTTATTAATATAATGTGTGCTAAGTACTCATATTATGTCAATCTATAAATGAATAATCTAGCACGATATGGACGAATAATAATAGATACAATAAACAATCTCCGTATGTTATATATAGTTCATTATAAATAATAAAAATAATAATAATAATAATAATAATAATTTAAGTAAATTAACATATTGCCTGTCTAAAAATAAATTGAATAATTTAGTTTTGGCATTGACCTCTCAGGCAAGGAGAGACATATGGCAAGGAGTGGATATGGTGATCGCATCAGGGAGCCTAGATATACTACTGGTTATGACGTTAGCCTTGGAATGGTAAGAAGTGTTGTGGTGTTCTCTGTGGCGGAGTGGTCAGAGTGTCTGACTTTTTTCTAGGTCAGACTCCTAATCTGAAGGTCAGTGGTTCGATTCCCCATGCCCCTACCTCTGCCAATTTGGATTTCCACCACTGTGTATAACTTACAGCGTCATCAAAGGCCAGTTGCTCTCATACCATGTCTATAGCCGTGTTCACACGGGCAAAATGTGAAGCGAACTAGACAAGGCGAACTAAAGGAGTCGAATTAGGCGCCCGTTCACACGGGCACTGCGGGAATCGGTTTAAGGCGGAAGTGGATATCTGCGCATGAGCAAGTCCAGACTAACCAGCACCATTTTGGGTTCGTCGACGTCGGCCGAGAGAGTGTGGGTTCGACCTAGATATGTATTTAATGAATCGTATTGGTTTGGAACGGTCAAAACTTCTGCTGGGAAGTGAAACCCTAAAAATAAATGATGAAAAAAATATCTGTGCATAGATAGCGGTTTCATTTATTAAATTATATAATATGCGCTTTTGATCGACCGGAAAGTCAACAAACTGAGGTGTCGACTGCGCATGCGTGTGAGGTGCTTAATCCGCCTCAGTGCGTTCACACGGGCAAAATAAATCGAATCACAGAAATCGCCTCACGTAAACTACCTCGCGAGGTGGTTTACATTATCTACATCACAGGAATCGAATCAGCCTTAATCCGCCTCAGACACCCGTTCACATGAGAAATGTGAGGCGAACTATACAAGTCGCTTTCTACGAATCGATTTACATCGCCCGTGTGAACACGGCTTATGTGGTGTGGGAGGTTCAAAATCCCTTGGGTCGGTAAAAGTGTAGACTCAGGCTTTCTATCAACAAACTGTCTAATGGTGAAAACAAGTCTATTCAGGCTTATCCATGATAGGTAGTATAAATCTTCAAGAAAAAAAGAAAAGTGTTGGTTTGAATGCCACTCCATATTCCTTTTGTTTGCATTACTCCCCTGACATACACAAATATGTATTTATAGTTTAAACAGGTTGGAGAGCTTACCTCGTTTTAGCTATGGTGGTCATTTGACCACCGAGTTTTGTTGTTGTTGTAAATATAGTTTATTCATTGAATAAAGTCTTTTGTCAGCGCCGTGGCACTGGTCTTCCAGCCATGTGACAATACAGTTATTTACAATATATGCAGCTAGCCCAAATCAGTTCAAATAACAATATCAAACATTCAAAGACTTACATATGGTATAGTTTGACAATTCACATACAAAAATAGCAGTTATATGTTGTATTCCTACACACTTGATACATACATGTGTATTGATTAGACCTTTACATTACGGAGTGGTTAGGTGCATAGTTTCCCTTCATAGGTTTGTATGCCTACTATGTTGTGAATTGCAAAACTATCATGTTGTTGGAGTTAACATTTTGAGATGGAGTGAGTGTTAGTAGAATGGTTTGTTTATTCTGTTAGATAGAGTGTGGTTAGCTTATAGGGTTATGCTTAAAAGGTTAATACCTCAGGTGTGTTTTTTGACTACATGAAGTAGTTTGAGTAAGTAGGTTGTTAGTAATGATGGGATAAACAATGCTTGGAGGATTGTACGTTTCAGTCATTTAGTAGTCTAGTACAGACTTTATTAGTGTCTATGTTTATACAAAGACCCTATAATACCAAGACGGCTCACTCAGCCTGTACTGTGTAATCAAAATGATCAAACCCACCACTTGGTGTGCACTGGCTGTTCCCCCGGCTAAACAGATGCTATAATATATGCACAAATGTATATATGAATGTGAAAGATGTGTGACAATGGCGACGAGGATGTGTGCCTGTTCATAGCAATCCCATATTGATGTGTATTCACGCTTACCGGTCTCATGCATGATATAACCGTATGTGTTTACATGTGAAACACCAACCAGCAGCTGGGTCGATCAAACCCACCACAAGATGGCACCGCAAAATTTATATCACATGGGAGAGATAGGGAGTGAGCCGTCCCAGTATCATAGGGCCCCCGGTCTATAGCAATACTACCAGACTGATACACATTTCCGAATTTGCTGGGCAAATAATTTGTATGGTGGATAACTTGGTTTGTTGGCAGCAAGGTAATTACCAAGGTCGAATTCTATATAAGATTCATGTGGAGTTTGACAGTTTTGGCTGTTACACACTGAGTTTTAGGATGTTTTCATATTGGAATACATCATTAATAAGCAAAAAATTATATATCTAATTTCCTGAATATTTCCAGGACATTTATTTGGGACCGGATTGAGTAAATTAGCAGTGAATATTAGGAAATAATGCATTAGTTACAACAAATGGCTACAGGCCAGAACTGCCCATGATAGTACTGTGTTGGTATAACCACCAATCCCAAACAATAGAGTTACCTCCAGTAAACCATGGGGGTATATGCTGGTCTGTGGCCCACTCATATACTTCCACTTGCCACTGGGGGAGGTCATGTGGAAATAGTTGTTCATCATTTACATATATTTTTGTGTACAAATATATATTTACATAATATATCATTCACTGTGATAATACATCTTATGCATAATAAGCACCATATAATCTCCCACCGATTTGCAGTTTCCCGAGAGTCCCGGTGTGGCAGTAAATCGCAAACCCCTGGAAATTGCACACCCCGGGGTTTGCGATTTACTAGGAAATCACAAACCCCCCCTGGAAATCGCAAACCCCCCTGTGTTTTGGGACCGATTCGGGCCAAATCTATTCAATGCGACTATATTTAACAGAATTATATACTCAAATCGTGAAATTTCATTAAATTAACCCTAAATTCGAAGCGTTATTAAGGCTACCGCCGCTGTCACGGTTTAAAACCCCGGCCCGATCGCAGCCCCTGCCGTGGCCCATTCGGCGGCGGCGGCGATTTGTTTACTTTACGTTCGTCGAGTTTAGGGTTAAATTGGTCAAATTTCACTTATTTGGTTACCAATTTAACCCTAAATTCGAAGCGTTATTAAGGCTACTGCCGCATTGGCGGCGATATTACTAGTTATATTTTCGAATCGACGAACGTAAAGTAAACAAATCGCCGCCGCCGCCAGTATGGAACGTGATGTCGATGCGGCGGCGATTTGTTTACATTACGTTTGGCGATTAATATCGCCGCCAGTGACAGGGGGTTTGCGATCTCCAGGGGGGATATGCGATTTCCTAGGAAATCGCAAACCCCCCATGCCCATATATGGCATGGGGGTTTGCGATTTCCTAGGAAATCACAAGTGGGGGTTTGCGATTTACAGGGTTTGCGATTTCCTGCTACACCGGCGCCGGCAGGCCGAGAGTCCCGGTGCCGGCAAGCCGAGAGTGTCGGCGCCGGCAAGCTAAGGAAAAACAAAAACAAAATTGTTTCTTAGCCATTGTCACATCCACTTTGAGTTTCATCCTATGTGATAAACATCTTGGTTTTATAGCTAAACTCGTATTTTGGCATGTTTTGGCGTTGACGAAAAGTAGGTAAAATAATATTTATATTAAATTCAGTTACTGGTCAACAATTGGAATGGGTATTGCCATTGAAAATGCATCACTAACACTAGAGCATTCAGTGGATTGGGAGGTAGCTCCGGCGGTAGAGTGTCCACCTGTGATGGTGAAGGTCATCCTATCGATCCTGCTCAGTGGACCCATTTACAGTTTTGGATATTTTCCATTCAAACCAGTGGTCCACATCTGATTCATCAAAGGCTGTGGTATGTGATATCCTGTCTGTGGGAAAGTGCATATAAAAGACCCCTTGCTGCTTATCAGAAAGAGTAGCCTATGTGGCAGCAGTGGTTTTCCTCCAAAGAAATATGTCAGAATGACCATATTTTTTACGTCCAATAGTCGATGATACAACAATCAATGTACTCTAGAGGCGTCATTAAATATAACAGTTGTTGCCTGATACTAGGCTTAAAAGTTGAAGCTTGTGGGACGCTGTGATAAGTATTGACAGAAGCAAAGTCGGGGAAGATATGCATTCCAAATCCATCCAGCGACTCAAACCTGGTATTGTTATTAGGGTGATTAAGCGTTCATTAAATGACTTTCGCTTTCAACCATTTGACTTTTTTTGGTATTAATATAAGCTAAAATATCAATACACTCGAGGATATATGCAGCCAATATAAAATACTGAATACTGAATGGAGATGGAGTATGAAGTGGAGATGCAGACGCAGATGCAGACGCAGAGCCAGACACGGCCCCGCTCCAGCTCTCCATTTCCTGCTTCCCGTTGGAGCTTGCGTACATCATCCCTCGCCTCCACCACCTCAGCCTCTGCCTCCACTAGCACCTCCGGCCTTGCCTCGGCCAAGAAGAAGAGGACCTGAACAGCGACTGTTCTCTGTCGCTAGCCGAGGAGGATGGAATGTTGGATTTCCTGCAGGAGAATCCAGTCATCTGGGACGTCAAGAAGACAGACTACCGCCGGTCGGACAAGAAGGGGAAGATGTGGGAGGACCAGGTAAAGCGGATGGGGAGGACATCCATGCATTTGCAGGGGTGGTTCAAGTCACTGCGGGACACCAACCCGAGGCTTCGCACACACAAAAAGAGTGGTGACAGAGCCCCCAAACTGACTGAGAGGGAGCTGTGGATAATGCAGAAGTTAGGTTTCCTGTGGTCAGTCGTCAGGCACCTGCCTGAGCCCTGCAGAACTGTAAGTACAAAATCTTTTATCCTTCTGGGCAGTGTGGGCATTAGCATTCTCGTAAAACCCATATTATTCTGGACAAGTCGACAAAGCGATATATTTTATTTACATAATTAATCTGGAGAAATCAATTGAATCATTTAACATTATATATTTGTTGTTCTTCTTTATTGTTGACTTGTGTTGTTGACCTGATTTGTGGAAACATCGATTTGCATTCATGTTACTTATGTTATTTCATGATTTTGTCTTGCCAGTGATGGCTGCCATAGACGCTGCGCAGGGGGATCTCGATGCTGCCGAGAATGTCTGCGCTGATCTCGAGATTGGGCTGGAGGAAGAGGTTCCAGCCACACCTCCTGCTCCAGTCCAAGAATGGGGAAAGGGGAAGCAGTCAGCCCCAGATGATGTCAACCTTCTGGCAGCCATCCAAAAGCAGTTCGACAAGTTTGGGAACCTACTGAAGGGCCTGCAGCCACCTCCAACACTGGCCCTTATGGAACATGCCACGTTTTCTAACTATGTGCGGGACTCACTGATGACAATGCCATTGGAGCGGTTCCTGAATATGCGGGCAACGATCAACCACATTTTGTCACAGGGGTTGGAGGACGATTGCCGTGGTTCCTGTGACTCCTGTGGCTGCAGAGGCTCCTGTGGCTGCAGCAGCACCTGTGGTTGAAGCGGCTCCTGTGGTTTGTGTGCCTCGGGGCAGGCCTTCTCAAAGTAAGCTGTACCAGCCCCAGCCCCAGCAGTGGACCCATCAGCCACCACCGGCATCGCCATGGGTGTCACAAACCCAGGACTATGTGCAGCAGTATATGCTGCAGCTGTTGCAGTCTGCCTCAACAATCTCTCCAGATGCGGCATCAGCCAGTCCCGCCTCTGCATCAGCTGGTGCCACATCCCTCTGTGACACCTGCACATCCACCCCAACTTCGGCCACTAGGTGTGGCTGTGCACACCATGCCTCCTCCGGCACTGTCTAACCAGCCAGCTGGTGCCAGCACTGTGAGTGTGCCCTGGGCATCCACTCCAGTTGCCAGTGGGAGTTTGACTCCCACACCGGTGGCAACAGGAACGTCATCAGAGTCGCCCAGCCAAACGTCGGATGGACTATTGAACTTGTCGGGGCTGTCGGGGATCTCCGGTGTGTTGGGGGTATCAAATTTAGACCTCTTCCCATCAGCCCCGATGTCACGATCAGGGGCCCCCAACGATGGAAAGTGACTGTGTAAATATGTATAAATAGGTTATTAGTATTATGTGTGCGTAGCGTGTGCACAACTGTGGTATTGCAGGTATAGCAATACCCCAGGGAGTTTGACGCCCCTGCCCTGCAGAGTTGTAAACCACTGCCTTGTGGTACAGGTTCTTGACATAACCGAAGGCTAAGGGAGCAAACCCTAAATAGAAGACCATGTCACTGTGGCAGCATTAAGGGTGGTTGATGTATGGAACTCCCAACATCTCCCGACCAGCCACTGCAGGGACAAATAGTTTTGCGCCTGTCTTGACATGTTCTTGCCGGTGTGAAACCTGTATTTGCTCCCCGAGAGAGTGCCGCTGGTAACTTGAAAAAGCCAGCAGCACTTCAACACTTTTGCAGGCAGCTTTCATGAAATGAACCCGAGAGGAGGGGATCATGGTTGACGGAAAGAAGCTGAACTCTGTTCCGGAATTCACCTACCTCGGAAGCACTTTATCAAGTGATGGACGCATTGATGCTGAAATACAGAGGAGGATGGCCAAGGCTAGCGCATCTTTCGGCCGACTATGCCAGACTCTGGAACAACCACCATGTGTCCATTCGGGTCAAATGTAAGATCTACCGTGCAATCGTGCTATCCACCCTACTATACGGAGCCGAGGCCTGGACAGTGTACAGACGACAGGTGAAAAAGCTGCATGCCTTCATGATGCGACATCTGCGTTCAATCATGAGGCTAACCTGGAAGGACAAAGTGACAAATAAGGAAATACTCGAACGGACGGGGCTGCCCTCTATGGAAGATCTTCTGATCAAAAAGAATCTCCGGTGGACTGGACACCTCATGAGGATGTCATCAGACAGGCTACCAAAGCAGATCCTCTATTCTCAACTGTCTTCTGGTTACAGAAAGAGAGGGCGCCCTCGTCTCCGGTTCAAGGATACCATCAAGAGAAACCTGAAGCTGAGAGACATTAAGACTGACTCATGGACGCAACTCTCACAGCAGAGAGCTAAATGGAGAGCGGCAGTCAAGTAATGAAAGCAGTCTTTGTTGCATCGCGACCGACAGCATCATGATGATGATGATGGTGATATATGTTCTTATGTTGCTATGTTTATTATGTTCCTCTGTATATATGTATATATGTATAAAGATAATCTTGTTGGGTAATAAAGATTTTGTTAAACTTGATTTTTTTTGTCTAAGTTGAATAATGTCATAATGTAATTGTTATAAATTAAACTAAAAAGGATAAAAATTTAACCACTGAAAATAAAGACAAATTAATATTAAGGAGACAAGTACCTACCCTCTCTTCCCGTCTCTCCCTCTCTATTCCCCTTTCTCTCCCCCTCTCTCTTCCCCTTCCTCTCCCCCTCTCTTTCCCTCTCACCCCATTTCTCTCCCTCTCTCTTCCCCTTTCTCTCCCCTCTCTCTTCCCTTTTCTCTCCCCCTCTCTCTTCCCCTTTCTCTCCCCTCTCTCTTCCCCTTTGTCTCCCCCTCTCTTTCCCTCTCACCCCATTTCTCTCTTTCCCCTTGTCTCCCCTCTCTCTTTCCCTCTCACCCCATTTCTCTCCCTCTCTCTTTCCCTTTCTCTCCCCCTCTTTCTTTCCCTCTTACCCCATTTCTCTCCCTCCCTCTTCCTCTCTCTTCCACTGTCTTCCCTCTCTGTTCCTCTCTCTCCCTCTCTAATCTGTGTTATTAGTATGTACATAGAATAGTATATTAAACTAGGTTATGCTGTCCAAAGTTTAATTCTTCTAAAAAGAGAGGAAATAAATCATAAGTATTGTTAACTAGATTTGTGTGTGGGTTTAATTAGGGATATAAAAAATATAGCAGACATGTAATTGTGTTTTGATATCCAAAGTTTATATAGCTTATTTGTACAAATAGATATATAAACATATAAACATCTCATAACAGTAACAGTAGACATGTCACAATATAATGGACATGTAAGTATACATAAATATATCATAACAGTACACATACACAGTGCATACAGACAGATAAAAACATTTTTTATAGATCAGATCATGCTGTTTTGCCTTGAAAGTGATCCGGCAGGTGAGATGACCCAGTCTTTCAGTAGATTCTACCCCGGTTCCCGTGGGGAACCGGGGTAGAATAGTTTCCTTGCACCCCCTTGCAGATCGTAAAAGGCGACAAATGGGGCGGCTTGTTTGCCGTGAGTCACGACTCGTGTCGGTGGAGGAAGGGATCCTGGTGCATGAGGACTGCAAGGGGCCAAGGCTCCTTGTGGACCAACACTTTCTTTGGCCTCGACTTCATCTAGGCGAGAGGTTGGAATGGCCCGTTCCAATCAATTGGCTGGTCATGCCAAGCCCTACGTAGATTAATGGAGAATGGATATATATATAGTACAACAACTGTATTTATATTTATATTTACACAATTACCAAGTCATTCTTCGCTTCCTAGAAGGCGGTGGCTAGGGTCAATCTAGTACTGGTTATGCTTTTTTGCCTCCATGCTAGTGTATATTATCCTCGTATCCCTGGTGTGTATCTGTCGGTTACCACAGTGCTGCACACCCCAATTTTGAGGGCTCCATGGTGGGTGGGGAGCGAGGATGATGAACCAAAAACAATTCAATATGGATACTCAAAACCCCCCAAATAATAAGAAAAGATTACCAGACACGGAAATGAAATCGGACTCTGATTTGGACTCACGTCCGAACGCTGATGATTGGCCACGGTTCATTATGATTGAATCATTGAATAACGAGGCATCAGTTGCCAAACTTTCCCCTTTTGCCATTCACAAGGGCATTATGGGAATTGCTGGCACAGTCAAAGACGTGAAGAAACTACGAAGTGGACATATTCTGGTGGAGTGTGCTAAGAAAGCGCATGCCGACAATCTGCTACATGCAAGCACGTTAGCAGGCGTCGGCATCAAGGCCTCTCCTCATCGAACTCTCAACTCTAGCAAAGGAGTAATCCGGACTAGAGATCTTGATGGTGTTGATGAGGATGAGATAGCACATGAGCTCAAGTCTCAAGGAGTGATAAACGTACGAAGAATAGTTATAAAGAGGGATAACAAATCCATAAAAACAGGGACATATATCCTCACGTTTGGCAAGCCTTTTCCGCCCAAGAATTTGAAAATTGGATACCTTAGTGTGAATGTGGATGTCTTCATCCCAAACCCACTTCGATGCTTCCAATGCCAGAAGTTTGGTCATGGCAAGGATAGATGCAAAAATTAAATCATCTGTTTTAAGTGTGGTCAAAAAGGTCATGACAACACCAGTTGTCAAAACCAGGCAAAATGTTCCAATTGCCTGGGTGACCATATGGCCATATCTAAAGACTGTCCTGTCTGGAAAAAAGAAAAGCTAATTCAGCAGATCAAGACTGAGAAGCGGCTAAGCTACCCAAAAGCTCGAAGGCTGGCTGAGGTGAATACTCCCTCGCCAATCACCAAGAGCTATGCTGCGGCAGCCAAAGCCTCCAACAGGACAATTGAATGCCAGACTGAACTGACGTGGTTGACTGGAGGGAAGCCCACTGCCTTCACCCCAGTCCCAAATCCGACGCCGGTTTCGATCAAAAGTAATAATAGTAATACTATTATTGCGGTGCAGACGCTGGCCGAGCCGGCGATGCCCAAAAAGAAGAAGAATTTGTCGGACCGAGTTCCGAAGGGATCTTTGACCCTTAGGGAAAAAACGTCCAGGGGGTCATCAATCTCCAAAAACTTAACATCAAATAGATATCGGGCGCTGGCCGATATTGAGATGCCTGAGACTGTGGAAACCCGCAGTCGAAGTCTCTCCCTCAAACCAAAGGCGAGGGGGAGAACACCTGTCACTGCTCCAAAATGACAGTGACAGGTGCATCTTTTATTCAATGGTACTGCCGAGGTTTTAGGAGCAACATCGAAGAGTTGTCTCTTCTTTGTTGCAACCTCAATCCACTCGCTGTTTGCCTACAAGAAACTTATATAAAAGCTTCTGAGAGTTGTAGTCTTAAAGGCTACACCATTCATAACAAGCACGCACCAGATGGAGACCGAGCCGCTGCGGCTCCTCCATCTGGTCAGACGTGATGTGGTGTGTACGCCAGTGGTGTTAGACACAACAGTACAGGCTGTAGCTGTTCGTCTGACGCTGCATAAGACTGTAACTCTCTGTTCCATTTACATTCCTCCGAGCTCCGTTCTCACTTTACAAGAACTGGACGCCCTTGTGGACCAGTTACCGTCCCCATATTTACTTATGGGTGACTTTAACGGCCACAACCCATTATGTGGGGGGGACAATAGGAACGCTAAAGGCAAGAGAATTGAGGACCTTGTGGCCGCTCATGCTCTGTGTGTATTGAATGATGGTTCATACACATATTTGCATCCCGGCTACGGAACATATTCCGCCATCGATCTCAGCATTGTAGAACCAGAACTGGCGCTGGACTTTTCGTGGAGGGTCTGGGATGACCTCTGCGGGAGCGACCACTTCCCAATTATTCTTAATTGTGGGGGGGCATCTCAGATAGATCGAGAGAGGAGCTGGCGGCTTTGTAAAGCTGACTGGCCCACCTTCCAGACCCTATGTTGCGAGAAGTTCACTGCAGACATCAGTGACATCGATGCCTTCACTGAGATGCTGAGATGGATTGCGGAGAAAACTGTTCCGAAGACCTCGGCAACTCCCAAGCGTTTGACGCCTCCATGGTTAGATGACGGCTGTAGGAGGGCTATTAAGGAACGAAAGAAAGCTCAGCATAAATTCCACAGGAGACCGACTGCTGAAAATCTGGCGCTCTTTAGAATTCTGCGTGCTCGCGCTCACAGAACAATCAAAGAAGCGCGGAGGCAGTGTTGGAGACAATTTGTTTCTAGCATCACCATACACATGCCGTTGGGCAAAGTGTGGACAATGATCAGGAGAATCAAATGAAGGGGAGGTGATTCTTCTGTAGTCCAGCACTTGAAACACAACGGCACCATTCTCACATCACTCGACGAAATAAGTGAAGAATTGGCTCGCACCTTTGCTGGAAACTCGTCTTTGGCAAACTGCCTCCCGGGCTTTTGGGTGGTCAAGGAACGCCAAGAGCAAAAGCTCTTGGATTTTTCTTCCGATGGCGAGGAGCACTACAACTCCCCATTCAGTATGGGTGAGTTGAGGTGTTCTTTGGAAAGCTCGCATGACACAGCAGTTGGACTTGATGGAATTCATTATCAATTTTTGAAACATCTCCCTGAACATGCACTGAGACTGTTGCTTCAACTCTTCAACAACATCTGGGAGTCGGGTGTCGTCCCCGCCTCTTGGCGGGAGGCGACAGTAATACCGATTCCCAAACCTGGTAAAGACCAGAGTGAAGCCCACAACTATCGTCCCATAGCCCATACAAGCTGCATCTGTAAAACCATGGAGCGCATGGGTAAAACAACCGCCTCGTCTGGCTACAGGAGTCAGGACACCCACCTGTCCAACCTTCAATGTGGCTTCAGATGGGGCCGCAGCACCCTCGACCATTTGGGTGCGCATGGAGACCTTTCATAATAGATGCAATTCCTTAAGAAGGAGGCACATGTGGGCTGTTCTTTTTCGCCTCGAAAAAGCCTATGACACAACGTGGCAGCATGGCACATGGAGGATCTTCAGGCGATTGGCCTTCGTGGCCACTTGCCAATTTCATCAGGAACTTTCTACTACCTCGAAAAAGCCTGTCCGTGTCAAGACTACCTATTCCCGCCTACAACCAACAGGAAAGAGTACCTCAAGGCCACATACTGGCCGTGACCCTGTTCGGGATCAAGGTCAATGGTATTGCTGCTGCTGTAAAGCAGGGGGACTCCTGTAGTCTTTTTGTGGATGACTTTGTTTTATATTACAGCGGTGCTAACATGAATGTCATAGAGAGACAGCTACAACCAAGCATAAATGGGATCCATCGATGGTCAGTTCTGAACGGTTTCAAATGTTCCAAGACCAAAACAGTCTGCATGCACTTCTGCCTGCTGCGTAGAATACATGCGGAACCGGAGCTGACCCTGGATGGGGATCCCATTAAAGTCGTTGAGAAAACCAAATTTCTGGGCCTCATTCTCGACGCAAAACTGTCTTTTGTGCCACATATAAAGTACCTGAAACAAGATGCCTGAAAGCGCTGGATTTTTCTGATGGTGCTGTCCTCTCAAGTGGGGAGGGACAGAGAGATGGTCTGCTTCTCCACTGTAACATAACCTTGTTCGTTCACGAAGATTACGGCAGCATAGTATACGTTTCCGCAAGGAAATCATATATTGGGCTGCTAGACACGATCCACCACCAGGGACTGCGCCTGGCCCTTGGGGCCTTCCGCACCTCACCAGTTCAGAGCCTTTATGTCGAAGCCAATGAACCATCACTTAACAATAGGAGAATCAAACTGGCTATGCAATATGTAGTCAAGATAAAAACTAATGCATTGAATCCTGCACACAATTGTCTATTCGAGCAACATGACGAATCCAGGTATGAAGCCAGGCCAAATTACATCCGGCCACTGAGGCTCCTAATGAAACCTCATTTGGAGGCCTTGGGCATGGATTTGGACGTGTTGGAGGATGCCAAAGTCCCAGAACCGCCCCCGTGGTCGTTGAGAAAGAGCCATGCGGTTATCCTCCGACTCAGCAGAACTGAGGAAATCGGACACATGCCACTCGCGTACCAAGGACCTGCATGCAGAGATTCAAGGCCAGTTGCAGATGCAGACCACCTCTCCATATACACTGATGGTTCGAAAGACCAAAGCCGGGTAGCTGCTGCGGCAGTCTGCCGACGGAAAAAATTTGGTGTACGTTTGCCGGATCAGAGCTCGATTTTCACTGCAGAGGCCCGAGCACTCCTTCTCGCTTTGGAGTGTATCGAGGTATCCAACCACACTAACTATGTTATATACAGTGATTCGTTCTCTTGCCTCCTGGCTTTTGCTGGACTGAAAACGAATTTTTTCCACCCTATTCTAGCATCGCTGGTTCCTGGCCAAGCGGGCATACAAGGAAACAAACCAGCTGATCGGGCTGCGAAGAAGCCCCTGAACTGTGATCTTGAACCGTGTCTGATCCTTCACTCTGATCTGAAACCACTAATAGCCACCCACATAAAATCCAAATGGCAACATGAGTGGGAAGAAAACATTACTAAACTTAAAGAAATTGAACTATCTGTGGGAAAGCCACCACAGACTCATGCGGGAGGTCGGCGGGACCAAGTGGTCCTTAGCCGCTGCCGTATTGGCCACTCGTGGCTTACACATGCGTTTCTGCTCAAGGGGGAACCTCCCCCTGAATGTATTGGGTGTCAGTCCCCGCTGACACTCAAACACATTTTACTAAGTTGCGTTGATTTTTTGGCCCTGCGCCAACAGTTCTACACTGCAGACAGTATGCATGACCTTTTTACTAAGATAAAACAGGAAAACATTTTAGCCTTTTTGAGGGCAGCTGGACTGTACCACCTCATATAGTTTACTAAATAGATTCTATCAATTATTAATAAAACTTTTCTTTTTCTATGGGAATTTGTTTCCCTTGACCACAGATATATGATTGTGAGCTTTCTAAATTAATTAGTGTCTATTGGCACATAATTGATTGTCTGCTTTTACATGTAAAAGCGATGGTTTGAACAAAAAACAAACATTTCTCGCCGTGAATATGGCCTATGCTGCCGACACGGCGTAAAGCAACCACCAATCAATCAATCAGTAGATTCCACTGCTCCTTTCCCATCTTTGAGGTGGTGTTGGGGCTAGGAACAATCTCTGCGTCTGCCAGGTTTTGTCCCTCTCTCCATGCTCTGGGGACAAAGTTGTGGTTCCAAGTCTCTGGACGATCCAGCTGCTGGTTTTGCAGCCCTGGGTAGTGCATCCTCATCAGGTTGTGCGCAACCATGCATGCGGTAACGATGACCTTCACGATGGAGGGGTGGCGCTGCATAGTCGTCAGCAGCACCTGGAAGTGGTTGGCTAGGATGCCAAAGGCATTCTCCACCACTCTCCTAGCTTGGGAGAGCCGGTGGTTGAAGAGCCGCTCCTCATACGTCAACCCCCGCCTGCTGTATGGCTTAATCATGGTTGGCCGCAGGGCAAACGCATCATCACCGATGAGGAAATACGGCCCATCCTTCTGGGCGTCCACGATCGGTTCGGGGCCGGAAAACCGATGGTGCCACCTTCAGTGCCCGCCTTCAGCTCCGAGTCGTAGATCTGGGTGTCAGATGCGGAAACCATACCTCCAAGATCTGCCCAGATGAACTTGTAGTCCATGTCTACAAGCGCCAACAAGACCACAGAGTAAAACCCCTTGTAATTCTAATAGAGTGACCCACTCTCTGGAGGGCACCGGCAGGCAATGTGCTTCCCATCCAGAGCGCCAAAGGTATGGGGGAAGTTCTACTTCTCCATGAATTGGTCGGCGATGGCATGCCATCCTTGTGGAGTCGCGGGGCATGTCATAACCTCATCCAGGTACTCATCGATGAGGGCTTGACGCACTTCACAAACGATGAGCGACTGTGTGTTGTAGGGGACCCTCCAACCAAACTTCATCGATGAGTATTTGTTCCCTGACATCAGGCGCCGCAGAGTAAGTGCGATCTTCAGCCCAGGCTCGAGCGGCACCCTGTATGTTGTGTACTTTTTGGCGATCCTCGGTCTTACTGTCACCACAATCTCGTCAAACAACTGGGGAGGCATAAAGTTGATGAACGATGCAGTGTCCTCGCTGCGGAGCTCAACAATAAGCTTGTCATACAACCCAAACTGTGGCAGCCTCCGGATCCAGGGTCTGACCCATGTTCTCCACTGCTGCCTCCTCCTTCTCCTATCAACACGGGCTGCCAGAAGAGCCATGAGGTAGAGATCTAGCTCATGCTGGTAAATGGCAACTCGGCAGTGATGCTGGAACTGTAGATGGAGTGCATGGACATCCATCCTCTCTGAGCAGGTCTGCTGGAAGAAGCCAGGTGGTGCCTTGATATACCGTCCGCCAACACTCTGGGCATACGCTCGCGGTACGCTCGGAATACTCTAGGGGCACACTCGCATACACTAGGGGCACGCTCGCGTACATTAATGGAACTTTGTGCGTACATTATATACGTCAGAGACACGCGCGGGGCGCCAGTTGTATGTAAGGCTAACTTGTCCCAACGTACCCCCACCTATCCCTAACGTGCTCCTAATGTATGCTGACATACACCTAGCATACACGTAGCGTATGAGGAATGTAAGAGCCACACGTCGACACACGTTGACAATTTTGAACATGCACAAACAATTTTCAGAGCCTCGACTCACGCCGACGTAAGACGACCTATTACGCCGTATCCCGAGCATACCCGGCCCGGCGTATGCCCAACCTTGATAGGGCTGTCACACTATGACGTATAGCCTTAGCTCATGCCGACATATGTGATTTTCGACCAACACATGGGCGTACATCGTCATACGTTACGTGTACATCGGGCATACGGCGTATAGGCCTACATTCTGGATACGTTGGTATACGTCGTCTTACGTCGATGCACATAGAGGCTCCGAAAAAGAATTTGTTCATGTACCACAAGCACCAGCTGCGGGCATTGCCATTGTCATTTGCCAGCCCATTCTGAAATGTTGTGTGCTAACTAGGCCTAATGTCAAATAAGCAAAGAATTTCACATGTCGATAGGACAAGCCTGGTGTGCTTTTCACTTATCTGTCTGAATTTTCACTTATCCACAGTACTTACCTATATTATCTAAATTAACCTCCCTGGTTATGGGAATAAAACTAAACAAATAAATCAAAACAAACAAAACAAATGTCATAAATAATGTAAATGACAGTTTAATGACTTCACACAGGCATGGTAAATTAATTCACACCGAGTAACTGACATATTTTCAGCCTAAGATTTTCACGTGTATGCCTATAACAGAACAGCTCAAGCCATATTCTGATTGTCCGTGCCTACTCTCACTTGGCTCAGACAAGTGGACAAGCTCTTATTTCGAATGTTGTATATCTAAATGTATAGTGGAATCTTGTATAATATGTCAAACTGATTGATTGATTGATTGATTGCATGCAGATAGTTTAACGCTGTGTTGGCAGCAAGGGAAATATTCATAGTAAAAGGTGAACTGGATTTTCTTGTGTCAGCTTTGTTAATCATATATCTTGAAAGTGTCGGATTGATGGGTTCGGGATATTTTAGCACCAATTCCCAACCTGAGATTGAGATGCTAAATATATTACTTAGTCTTATATTTGATAGCCCACTACTTTTGGAGTGCAGACTTGATTAAATGATCCAAAATTTGACAGAATTAGCCTCGAATTACCAGCTTGCTTTCCAAAATTGTCAAGCGAACTAAATGAAAATGTTATCAGCATGGCTGTGAGTCATGGAGATGTCCACTGAATCTCAGCAGTTGGCGGTGGCATGAGTATTATATGTGATATATGCGTAGTAAATGTCTAGACCTGTGGTTAATATATGTTAACGAGATGCAGAGTTGGGGACAAAGAGATATGCAAATGAGATGACGTCATGGAAAGTTTAGCCGGCGGGTCAAGCGTGCCCTAGGCTGTGAATAAACCATTCAGTATCCAGAAGTCAAAGTGTTCAGACGTTGAACTTTCACATGGTGTCAGATGAGGAAGAATGCCGCCCGCAAATACTTTGCCGGGTTTGCGGCTGCCTGGTCAGCTTGTCCTCAGCAACAACGCGAGATCGAACTGGAAAACATGGATCAGAGCATATGATATATACGCCACTGCGGCAGGTGTCATATTGAAGACAGAACGAGTGCAATGCTGCATCTTTCTTCACGTTGCTGGCGAGGAAGCGCAAAAGGTATTTGCCAATATGACTTTTGCTCTCGCTGATCAAGACAAGATCAAACCGTTAACTGAAGCATTTCAAGTTTATTGTGTCGGAAAGTGCAGTATAATTATCACACGATACAAATTTAATTCACATAATCAAGCGTCAGAAAATATGGCTACGTACATCACAGCGTTAAGGGACAAAGTGAAGGACTGTGAATACGGGATGGTGGAGGAGTCGCTTTTGCGCGATCGAACTGTGGCTGGCGTGAAAAATGTGAATTTGTGGAACAAATTGCTTCAAACTACTGAGTTAACATTGATAAAGTGCATAAGTATGTGTGAAATGAGTGAGTTCAGTTCAGATCTGTTGGAGGACACCGAATCAGACGTCGAAAGTAAAGACATTGATTTCATTCGGAATTATGCTAATGTGTGTACTGGTGCACCAGCGGTTCGGTCAGCGGCGACGCCATCTTGGAAATTGCCATCTTGGAATGCCGGCGGCGCCGGTGCAGGAGAGTTCAAGATCCGCTGCCAGAACTGTGGATATGAACACCGCCGGGGAGTCTGCCCAGCGAAAGGAAAAGCTTGCATTGCCTGTAAGAAGATCGGGAGCTTCGGGAAGGTCTATAGGAGCAGGCTGGGGAGAGTCAATGAACTTCACGTCGAAGCGCCCGACCCTCATAATGCTGAGCAAGACCCGAATCCGGCGGAAGTCAATGTACTGGCAACGGATCTGTTTGTGGGGGCCGTTGACCGTGGTGCTGGTCGGGATGCCGAGCTGTGGCATGCAATCGTTCGCGTGAACGGTTGTCCTGTCAAGTTTAAACTTGACACCGGTTCGGAGGCAAACGTGCTTCCAAGGTTCGTGTTCGACAGAGTCGCTCCGGGGAGACTGACGAACACCAGATGTTCGTTGGTGACGTTCTCCGGTCACCGGATCACGCCTGATGGAGAGGCACTGCTCGACATCAACGACAGTGTGCTTCGGTTCCAGGTGGTGCCGGACTGCCAGCCTATCTTGGGCAAGCAGGCTTGTGTGACGTTGAACCTGCTGGCACGGGTGGATGAGGTGCACAGCTCTGTGCCGACGAACATATCCAAACCGACGAACATTGGCAAACCGGCGAACATTTCCACACCGACGAACAGTTCCAGCACTGGGGCAGAGAAGCTGGTAAGCGAATACAAAGATGTGTTTCAGGGTTTGGTTTGATCAAAGTAAAGGCTGTCATTCATGTCGATAAGTCTATTCAACCTGTCATTGATCCGCCTAGACGGATTCCGTTTGCCATTCAGAGTAAAGTACGTAGTGAGCTTGATCGGATGGTTGAGTTAGGTGTCATAGTCGAACAGGATGAACCTACCGAGTGGGTTAATTCTATTATGATTGTAAAAAAAACAAATAAGATTAGGATTTGTCTGGATCCGACTAAGTTAAACAAAGTGATAAAAAGAGGGCCTTTCCCTACCAAAACCATTGATGAGATTATTGCCAAGACGGCCGATGCAAAGTATTTCTCAGTTTTGGATGCAAAGAGAGGGTATTGGCAGATAGAACTAGATGACGACAGTTCACGTTTGTGCACATTTAATACTCCGTGAGGCCGGTACAGGTATACCCGTTTGCCTTTTGGCATCAAAACAGCCGGTGACATTTTTATTCAGGAGATGCACCGTGTCATGGGCGACATATCTGGTATCGGGATAGTCACAGATGATATTTTGGTATATGGGTCAACGGTTGAGGAGCATAACGAGCGGCTCCGAGCTGTTTTGGACAGAGCTAGGTCGGTTAATCTAAAGTTAAATGACACTAAATCGTTGCTATGTAAGACTACAGTAAAGTATGTAGGTCATCAACTTACCCAGCAGGGTGTGAAGCCTGATCCAGCCAGAATACAGGCAATAGTTGACATGCCAGAGCCGCGTGACAAACAAGGCGTCCAAAGGTTCCTGGGCATGGTTGGATATGTACACAAGTTCATACCCAACATGTCCGAGATAGCCAAACCACTACGCACGCTCCTAGCCAAGGACGTGGCATGGCACTGGCAAGCCGAACAGCAGGGCATGTTTGATAAGTTGAAAGAGAAATTAAGAACTGCTCCTGTGTTGACATATTACAACGTTAAGAAACCTATTGTGATTCAAGTAGATGCTTGTCAGTCAGGGTTAGGAGCCGTGTTAATGCAAGATGGTAAACCAATCGCACTCGCATCTCGTGCGCTTAATGCAGGGCAGTGTGGATATGCCACTATAGAAAAAGAAATGCTCGCCATATGTTTCGGATGCCAAAGGTTTCATGAGTATATATTTGGCAAAGAAGTTCAGATTCAGACAGACCACAAGCCGTTGGTGGCCATAATGCAAAAACCAATACATAAACTGCCGGCTAAAATGCAGAGAATGCGAATGTGATTGCAGAATTACAATATTCAGTTATGTCATGTGAAGGGCTCTTTGATGTTTTTTGCAGACACGTTGTCCAGGGCGCATAGTGCCAAAGTAGGTCATGATAGCCTGTTCGATGACACGTTCTGCATTGCTGCAGTGGACATGCAGTCGTCGAATCTGTTGAGTAAGATTGTGACTGAATATGAAAAAGATGTATCTATGGCTATGTTGATCTCACACATTGAAGATGGGTGGGACACTACACGCATACAGACACCACCATGTCTGAGACAGTACATTCCGTACAAACACGAGTTGACAGTTGAAAATAATCTTGTAATGAACGTGGGGAAATGATAGAGGCATTGCATGAGACGCATTTGCGGGTGACTAAGTCCAAGCAGTTGGCGCGGGATTGTATGTTTTGGCCAAATATTAACAAGCAAATTGAGGATAAGGTCAGTCGGTGTGACATGTATCAAAACAACCGGAAGAATTTGCATAATGAGCCATTGATAAATCAGCCGATCGCCTGTCAACCATATGACAAAGTTGGTGCCGATTTATTTGAGTTAAATCATAAGAATTACCTGATAACTGTAGATTACTACACCAAGTTTCCAGAGGTAATGCTGTTGGGCGATATGTCGTCTATCACTGTTATTGAAGCGTTGAAAGACAACTTTGCAAGACACGGTATTCCTAGTCAGGTAATGTTGGATAATGGTCCACAGTTTAAGAGCCATGAGTACAGGGAGTTTGCACTGCATTATGGGTTCAAGGCCGTGTATTCCAGTCCACAATATCCGTGTAGCAACGGCCAGGTAGAACGGTTTGTCCAGACAGATAAGGACATGTTAAAGAAGTGTGAGAAAACTGGTGCTGATTTTCAGTTGGCATTGCTAAATTATCGTAATACTCCGTTGCCTGTCCTGAATGCGTCTCCGGCGCAGTTGCTCATGAGCAGGAGGTTGAGAGGCAGATTACCTATGGCAGAGGGTATTTTGGCGCCTGAAACGCAGAACCCTAAGAGAAGGCAGACAGCCCAGTGGCAGAGTAGTCAGAAAGCGTTTCATGACCGGAAGTGCGGTAAGGCGCACAAGCCTATGAAAGTTGGAGATAAGATAAAGTACAAAAATAATGCTGGGGAATGGAAGAAAGGGGTTGTTTTGGGACGGACTGGTGTTTCTGGGAGAGAATATCAAATTTTAAATGAGTCGGGCAATATGTTATATCATAACCGGGTGCAAATTATTGGAGCGCCTGTAGAGGGGCGGCCCGAGGGAGTCGTGCAGACGCAATCTGGGTTAGTATGTTATATGAGAGGCATTACATGCTATCAAAACAATCGATTACTTTCATAATGAATTAACGGTGAATTTTGTATTCGTGGGTATGTCCTAATGGATTTATACCCCTCTCACACTATGACGTAACGAGCCAACGTGAGCCTAACGTGGTCATTTTTCATCATTACGTTGGGTTACGTCATGATGACATCAGAATGACGTTAGAATGACGTCGAGCTATGTCACATTACATCGTGTTACGTCGAGTTACATCAAGGTTTTGGACATGTTCAAAACTTTCGACGTAGCTCGAACATAAGGATTTACGTTCGCCGTACGTTCTGTTCACGTTCAGTGAACGTCAATGACGTTAAACAGACATTTTTCCAACACGGCTCAGTACGTTCAACTACGTTCCACTACGTTGACCCACATTAAACCCAGTGCAAATGGCCACGTGGCGTAATGGGAACGTCAGGAGAACGTCAGGAGAATGTCAGGAGAACGTCAGGAGAACATCAGGAAAACGTGCATTCAATGTGCGTTCAACATCTCATGACATAGCTAACGTCACATAACATTCTTCTGGTGATGGAATAACGTTCATAACGTTCCGCGAGCGTAGTGACGTTGTCCTCTCTCGTTGAATGACGGTATCACTATGCTTTACCGACATTACGCTCTCGTCCACTACGCTGCATCCACGTTCAACTTGTGCCCAAATTTGCATACTACGCTGAGAAGTTCAACATTCTTCACGTTCTCCCTACGCTGACGTCATTACGTTGTAGTGTGACAGGGCCATAAGCAATCGCTTCAATATTCGCAGGGTACTATTGTCAGTTCCTACTTATGAATACTATCACGTTTTCGCCCCCACCCACTCGCCCCAAAGACGTAAACACGGCATTTCCTCGAAACAAGGTAACCCACTTAGGCAGGGAGGTGTCCTGTTGCGATATTTACAAATATGCCAGCCCGCCGGGCTAAGGAAAAACAAAAACAAAATTGTTTCTTAGCCATTGTCACATCCACTTTGAGTTTCATCCTATCATTTGTATTATCAGATTATAGCAATTTTAAAGAAAGGGTAAATATATTGTAATCCTACCACACTGAATGTTAGCAGCAGCTACGACAGGTTTGTTCTTTTTAATTTGGGGGGTTTACTTTTGAGCAACAGCTAACCTCAATTGTGCAATCAAGTACATGACAAATGCATCAGGTTAAATACAATTTAACTTGCAAATATCACCAACACATCTTGAACCAAATATTTCTTTAATTAATTAATGTATGTGCCCATCCACCCGAAAATAAGGGGAAATGTACCTGGGAAAGAAGTATATTATTTTTATTTGGCCTTAGAGGATGTAGGCAGTAAACAGACTATGCTGGCCAAAATCCTAGGTTTTCACTATTGTTATAAATTGATTCATGACTACTGAAGAAGGCACACATATGCTTATAGTTGTTGATAACATGTGCGCGTGTGTTATAATATATATATATATATATATGAAAATGACTATAAAGATGTAAAGCTGACACTACCATGATGCTTTCCTAATTATATAAATATGATATATGGAATGAACATTACTATAAAGACTCAAAGCCGACATTACCATGCTATTTTCCTAATTATATATATATATATATATATATATATGTGTGTGTGTGTGTTTGTGTGTATGTGTGTGTGGGTGCTCTATGATCTATAGACCCCTTTCAATGTTTATAAACATTGTGTTTGCGCACGCAGCTTGGCTGCAGAACGAAGGCACACTGCCATTGAGTTTGCCGGTACGCGCAGTGCAAAACGTTTATTATATTCTAAATTAATAGAAATGCAGAACACTAACCATATAAATTTAATATAATCTATTCATTGAATATGTTTTCCATATGTGTACCACATGGTTTATTTCTAGATGGTGTGGTTTTAGAGATATTTCACTTTTTCTGCATGAAGATTGCTCACGACCATTGACAATGCATTGACTTTGCCGGTATGTGCAGTGCAAAACGTTTATTTTGTTCAAAATTAATAGAAATGCACAACCCTAACCGTATAACTCTAATATAATCTATTCGTTGAATATGTTTTCTATATGTGTACCAGGCGGTTTGTTTCTAGATGATGTGGTTTTAGAGATATTTCACTTTTTCTGGATGAAGATAATTTAAGATTGCTCACGGCCATTGACAATGCATTGAGTTTGCCGGTATGTGCAGTGCAAAACGTCTATTTTATTCAAAATTAATAGAAATAAAGAACCCTAACCTTATAAATGTAATATATTCTGTTCATTGAATATGTTTTCTATATGTGTTCCAAACAGTTTGTTTCTAGGTGGTGTGGTTTTAGAATTATTTCACTTTTTCTGTATGAAGATTGCTCACGCCCATTGACAATGCATTGAGTTTGTCGGTACACGCATTGCAAAACGTCTATTTTATTCAAAATTAATAGAAATGCACAACCCTAACCATATAAATTTAATATAATCTATTCGTTGAATATGTTTTCTATATTTGTACTAGGCTGTTTGTTTCTAGATGGTGTGGTTTTAGAGATATTTCACTTTTTCTGTATGAAGATTGCTCATAGCCATTGAGTTTGCAGTGTGACAGTGTGTCGTCCTGCAGCCAAAAGGCGCGCGCACTGCCCTAGATACCTATGCTGAAATAGGTATATTATGGGAAAGGGCGGGTGGGTGCGAGGAGAAACTGTTCCTCGGAGCATATGGGCCTGGGGGGGGGGGGGGGGGCATCTTTAAGTGCTTGGGGAAAAGGGGAACCAGTGGATGGTGCGTTTGTTGCGGTTTTACGTCCTAGCAACATGCTGATGGTTGCCTTATAGCTGACCTGCCCCTCGTGGAGATCATCTTCTCCGGTGCCATATCCGCCGACATGGCGTAACACCCCCCAGTCAGTCACTCACTCACTCATACTCATAGTCATATCGCCGGAACCATAATCCAATATATCCCACTCAGTCAGATTATCTTAATAGTAATGCCGAACCAATCAGTCATTGCCCTACCATAGTATTAGTAATGTCGAGCAAAATTCATTGGTTTGACTCGGCCGCGGATCGAACCCCGTACCTCCCGTACGGGAATATAGCAAGCACTCTGCTGATTCGAGCCCCAGGTCCTGTTCCCAGCGGCGATGGAAATTCAGGACTGGGGGCGGAGGTGGGGGGGGGGGGGTGACGGTGAATATAGGCTACATGTACTAGGCTTACACTGTTACAGCACCTTGCTCTTTTCTGGGAATCTTGATAAGATACGAAATAATGGCATTTATTTTTAGCATTCCCGATAATGCGTTACTAGGGTCAACCCCAAAAAACTAAACCTCCGAATCACATTGACCTCTTATGAAGAAAGAAACCTGTATACCCAGAACTCGATAGTTCATGGGTCTTTTAAATATATATGTATGTGTGTCAATGTATTGTTTGTTGGGGTTTTCCGACTGTGACAGTGTGCACGTATGGTGTCTTTATAGCGCCGTCCCACTGGTCGGCCGATCTGCCGATATCCCACTCAGTGACATTGTACTGGTACTGAAATAACCATTCCCCCCATCCTATTATTATTAATGCAGAGCACCAGGCGAGGTATAAATGTATGTTATTGGTTTGCCTTAGTCAGCAGTGGTCAGGGTTCGAACTAACGACCTCTCGCACAAGAAGCCAGACAGCGCTCTTACAGATTTAGCCATCCTGTCCGACCGTATGTGTATGTATGTGTGTATGTATTTAATGTATATATGTACATGGGTATATAATGTATGTATACATGTATGTATGTTTATGTATGTGTAGCAGTGAATACATGAAGACTGCTTCCTAATGAATTAAATGGGGGGTTTACAGTCATATAATGACTGAAGGTTGCAAACAAACTGCAACACTAAATGGGCACCACAAAAGGTGGTCCCATATGGGAGAAGAACATTTCTCAGGGGTAAAAGGGATAGTGATAAGACTGGAAAGATGGCTGCACCAAGGGAAACAAATAAAGGGCCGGTGTCAGCGTCTCATTTCCCACAAGTCTGATTTGCCAAATATCGCTTCTGCGCATGCGCGGATTCGAGTGATGAATGCAGACTGCAGATTGTCAGAGTCTCATTTCCCACAAGTCTCATTTCCCAGTTGTTTTAATCAGTCTTTTTGTATTTGTGCTATTTCCTACTGAAGGATTATTTTATTATTGTCCGACCCGAAGTAAACAACACGGCGATGTCAACTCTACCGTACTGACACCCGAATCGGTGTTTTAATCAGTCTTTTTGTATTTGTGCTTCCTACTGAAGGATTATTTTATTATTGTCCGACCCGAAGTAAACAACACGGCGATGTCAACTCTACCGTACTGACACCCGAATCGGTTTTTCGCCAATAAATTCTTTAATATATTCACCAATATTCTAATATTCGTAGAGAATATTGTTGTACACATTACCTCCAGTATTCTTGGGTTTAAAGTCATAAAAACGCTACAAAACAATAGCGAATATCAAGTCGGAAACCCCACCAAATAGCGCTGAATATCCTTATGACTATTTTAGACTGGCTCATTTTTTACGCATGCGCAGACGGCGCTGTTGGATTCTGACGCATGCGCAGAAGCGATATTTGGGAAATGAAACGTGTGGGACATGAGACTCTGACACCGGCAAAGGGTCCCTCCCCAGACCTCCGAAGGGAGGGAAGCGGCAGGGGGGGAGAGAAATAAAAATAAAAGGGGGATGGGGAGGAGGGTGAGGGAGGTCCATGTTAGTGGTAGAGAAGGAAAGGGGCTAGCGAAAGAGCTAGGCAAGAAGTTATTGGTCTCAGTCAACGGCAATGTTAGTGTGAGGAGGACCAGCAGATCCGATGATTAGGCAGTTCTGCTGGTATAAACGGGCGAGGGGCTCCCAGGTAGTCTTGGACATCCTGATGAGGATGGCCAAGGCAGCTCTGGTCTAACTGAGGTTTTTGTCAGAATCTTCAGTGAAGTCGATGATGGCAGATCTGTCAGGTAGTGAGGATGTGTGCAACGTTGAACATATTGGAGCCACAGGGAAAGCGCTGGAGGTTGGGCATATCGATAAAGCGACTGTAGCCTGTTTTCAAGCGGTTTACAGTCACTTGAATACAAGCGGGAAGGTTGAGGTTGATGGGGATGTTTTGCTGAACAAGTGAGTACCAGAGCCAACTCATGGAGTAGGGGTTCCAGACTTGCTCTTTCCTCATGAAGGCAATCCAAAGTCTGGTGATAGTGCAAGCAGCGGCTGATTGCTTAGAAATGGAGGGACGGATATAGATGTCATCGTTAGAGTGGTTGGTTCCTTCCAGAGCGGCTCGGTCAGCCATGACATTTCCATAGAGTCCGATGTGGGAAGGGACCCAGAGGAAGGCGGTGATGGGTGATGCATCGTGTCTGGTAGATATGGAGGTTTTTATGTCGTTTGCGATGGTGTGATGGGTATAGGTGTTGGAAATCTCTGTGATTGCATTCAAGGAGTCCGTGATGATGAGACAGCTTAAGTCAGGGAGATTGTTAAGTGCCGGAAGAATGGCAGAAAGCTTGATGTCGAGAGTGGAGGCAAAGTCTGACACTCTGACAAAATCAGTGAAGTGAATGGAAGGTACGACCATACCTGCTCCGGCTCTGCCTGAGGTAGGGTTCAGAGAGCCGTCGGTGAAGACCGTGGTGATAAGTGGGAAGATCTCCTTAGCTTGAGTGATGCCCTCTCAAGCAAGAGAGAGAAGGATGGGGGAAGGGATAGAAGCCTTAGGGGAGGTGAGGTTGGTGAATCGGAATGAAGCTGGAATGAAGAACTGAGGGAGTCCACAGAGTCTGTTGACAGTGTCGGCGACTCCTAGACCATGGTGGGCTTGTAGATACCGTAATATGCTTTGTAGGCATCGGGGGAGTTTAAGGAGTTTTGTTGTAGTATCTTGAAGGAAGATGGCAGAATTGTGGTTGACATCTGTATGCTTGAGTGTAACTGCTTTAGAAAAGTGTACAGCAAGGAACTGTTTTCATCTTGAAAGTAGAGGAGGAAGGTCAGATTCGAGGAGGAGGATTTCGAGTCTTGTGGTGCGGCTGACACAGAGTATGATCCTGGCGGCTTGGTGTTGAATAGTTGCGAGGGTGGAGAAATCATTGAAGAAATTTTTATTTTTGGGGAGCCAAGTTGGGTGTGTTTCATGGCCAATGGCTGCAAGGGGCAAGGTTGGGGGTGGCGTAGTCAAAGAGGGATTGGACAGTTTGGCGGTAGAAGAGGTGGAGCACCGTTGCAGGAGCACCCCATGAGAAGCCAGCAATGTGACTCATGAGGATGATTCGCTTAGATATTCTAGAGGTTAGGCTGCGTAGGAGGGCCTTCATATATAGGTCACGGTCAAGGCGAATGCCTAGGTAATCGGAGGTGGAGACCCATTCGATTATGGTGCCATCAAGAAGTAGTGGTCTGTTGGGAGGTTTCTGGAACATGAGCATGACTTTGGTTTTGGTGGTTGTAGAAGTTGGGGATGTCTTTACAACAATCAAAACGATGAATCGTTGGGACGGCCCTGAATCACTCCGGTCCAGCGGTAGCAGAGCACTCATATCCAGTCAACAGCAGCAAGGGTTCAGGAGGAAGGGACAGGTAAAGGTGGGTCCAGCGGTTCCAGCAACAAGAACAAAGCGAGAGAAACGATAAGGTAATAACTCCCTTGATCAGGGGGAGAGGTAAGCCCAGGAGGAAAAAAAAAGGGTAGACTATAGGAAAGAGAAATGTGGAGAGTTGAGCCAAAGGACAGTTTTTATTTGCTCTATGGTGACCAGCTGGCGAGCCAAAGACATGCACAGAGTAAGAGTAGAAAGTGAAATGCTGCGGGCTCCCACTCCTGGAACTCTTTTCAGACATTATCAAGAAGGAGCATGGCCAGCAGCGAGGAGATAGAGAGGGGTGTGGACCAAGTGCGGTCCAGATAGCAAGAACCTGACTTGACTTGACTTCTGGGGTGTTTGTAACCTTACAAAGGTTACCGGCTGCAGAACTGCAGCATTATAGAGAGGCACCGATAAATCGGCCCAATCTTTGGTTGAAAAATAATCTTCTGGTGGGACAGTTGTAGAAACTGGGGGATGTCTTTACAACGATTAAACAACGAGTCGTTGGGGCGGTCCAGCACTTGTATCCAGCAGACAGCAGCAAGGGTTTCCGAGGAAGGACTGTGTCAAAGGACTGTGTCTATTTGCTCTATGGTGACCAGCCGGCAAGCCAAAGACATAGACAGAGTAAGAGTAGAAAGTGAAATGCTGGCACGCTCCCCCTCCTGGAACTCTTTTCAGACAATATCAAGGAGGAGCATGGCCAGCGGAGAGGAGATGGAGAGAGGTGTGGACCAAGTGCAGTCCGGATAGCAAGTGTGCCCAGAACCTGACTTGACTTGACTTCTGGGGTGTTTGTAACCTTACGATGGTTACCAGCTGCAGAACTGCAGCATTATATAGAGGCACCGATAAATCAGCCCAATCTTTGGTTGAAGAATAATCTTCTGGTGGGACGGTTGTAGAAGCTGGGGGATGTCTTTACAATGATTAAACAATGAGTCGTTGGCACGGTCCAGAATATGGTCTGGCAGTAGCACAGCACTTGTATCCAGTAGACAGCAGCAAGGGTTTGCGAGGAAGGGTCGGGTAAAGATGGGTCCAGCAATTCCAGCAACAAGAACAAAGTGAGAGAAATGTAAAGGTAAATGGCCCCATCCAAGCAAACAACTCCCTTGATCAGGGTGAGAAGTAAGCCTGGGAGAAAGAAAAAAAAGGTAGCGCATAGGAAAGAGAAATGAGGAGAGTTGAGTCAAAGGACTGTGTCTATTTGCTCTATGGTGACCAGCCTGCGAGCCAAAGACATGGACAGAGTAAGAGTAGAAAGTGAAATGCTGGCAGGCTCCCCCTCCTGGAACTCTTTTCAGACAATATCAAGGAGGAGCACGGCAAGCGGAGAGGAGATAGAGAGAGGTGTGGACTTGATAAGGGGGCTGCCTGTCTTGTAGATACCATGGATATATTTGAATACTTCAATTATATCCCCCCAGGCCCATGTGTAGTACATGCTTGAGATCTTCAAATGATGCATGCATTGTTTGTAGGGTATTTCATTGAATCCATGTAGAAGCTTCGTTGCCCTTCTTTGGATCTTCTCAATTGACTCAGCATCCTTCCTGTAGAGTGGTGACCACACAACATTTCCATATTCCAAAAGTGGACATGCAAGGAATGTGCACAGTCTGCGCAAAACATCTTCTTTTAGGTATGTGTATGATCTTTGAATGATGGCCAGTATTCCATTAGCTCTCTCTGTTGGCGGCTTCCTAGAAGTGGTTGCTGAATGTCAGTTTGTTGTCACCTTGACACCCACGTACTTTTTTTTCATTGTTTCGGAGAGCGGAACATTATTCACACCATCCTTCATTACATAGATGTGCTTACTGTTTTTGCCTCCTAAATGCATCACTTTGCATTTTAAAGCAATGAACTTCAGCTGCCAATCACTTGACCACTTCTGCATGAGTTAAGGTCCTTTTGCAAGACCCCTGAGTCACTAACTTTCTCCATACGGTGGACTACTTTGGTATCGTCAGCAAACATTTGGACCATAGAATGTACAACTTCTGGTCATTGATATATATCACAAATAAGACTGGTCCAAGCAAGCTGCCCTGAGGTATTCCGCTTTTCACTGAGCACCATCCTGATGGTTTGCCATTTACAATGACTCACTGTCTTCTGTGAGTCAGAAAATCTTTTATCCAGTGTAGGCCATCTCCTCTTATGCCATAGCCATGCAATTCTTTTAGCAGTCGCTGGTGTGGAACAGTGTCAAATGCTTTTTGGAAATCTAGATAAATAGTATCCAGATCTCCAAAGTCATCAATAACGCGGGTCCACTCATCCATAGATGCTAATAGTTGGCTCATACAAGATCTTCCTTGCACAAAGCCATGCTGCTGTGTTGATAAGAGGTTGTTTTCGACAAGGTGAACCATGACAGAATCTCTTATTATTGATTCCAGCAACCTACACACTACAGCTGTTAGACTGATTAGCATATAGTTTCCTGGATCACTTCTGTTACCCTTTTTGAAGAATGGAGACACATGTCCATCCTTCCATGGGTGAGGAAGTTTTCTTTGGGTTAATGATTTTTGGAAAATGTGTCTGAATGGTTCAAAGCTCGTTGTGTAGCTCCTTCAATATATGTGGGTATATTCCGTCAGGACCTGCTGCCTTAGATGCATTAAGCTTGTATAATTTTTTCTTCAGATCAGATGGTGCAATATTTATATTCGTCAGAGGGGCACGAAAGAGTCGGTCCTCAAACATTGGTATATATCATAGGTCTTCTTGTGTGAAGACACTTGCGAATCTGGTGTTCAATGTATCAGCTTTGTCGATATCATTTTGTGCATTGGTCCCATCATTCCGCCTCAAATCTCCAACTGGAATGTGTACTTTGAGTTTACTCGTAACATATTTTTAGAAGGCTTTTGGGTTCTCTTTGGCATTTTTGGCTATGTTTTTCTTATGCTCTCTCCTACATTCCTACTTTACTTGGTTACATAGTTTTGCATATCGAAGTCTGTCACTATCTGTGCCTGAATGTCTCTTCACTGTGTATGCCTGTTGTTTCAAGCTGATCTTCTGCTTGACTTGGTCATTCATCCATTCTGGCCGTGGTCTGCCATTATTCATTTTGCCAGATGACATGGGTATGTGTTGTTTGCATTTTTCTATGAAGGTTTTTTCAAATGCATTTAGTAGAATTTGGTTGATATCCTGTCTCAAGCCCTCATAGTTGCCTTTATCCACATGTCCCATTAGTCCGACATTTGGAGACAAAATGTAGTACTTATAGCCCTGTCCCACTATGATGCAACGCGTAAGCGTGCGCCGATGTAGGTGATTTTGTGCCAATACGTTGGTGTACATCGATATGCGTTACTCAAACATTACACTTCATTATGCGTACATTGGTATACGTCGATGTTCGTCGTTATACGGCGTCACTTTAAAGGGGTTGCAAAATTTGTGTGCAGGCACAAAACTTTTGACGTTCGACAATGTGTGGCTTTTATGTCGGGCGTATGTTATGTGTACATTAGAGATATGTCGATGTACATTAGACGTATGTTATACAAACATTGTTCACTATGTAGCACTACATTAACCTACGTCAGTTGGATGGAGAGCCAGTGGAAACGTACAGTCCAGGTATTGACAACGCATTGACAACATGGATAACATACATTTTGGGTTTCTCCACCATGTCTTGACGTATGTAATTAGGGGAGCTGCTTGGAAGCAGGCCTCCCATTCCCCAGACCGCACCCCAACCTCCCGTAACCCATAGAAGCAAGGAACATGTCACAACGAAGGTTAACCGTAGCAATAAAGGAATAAGAACAATAAAAGAGAGAGGAGCATTACATACATAATAATATTTGCATAATTAATTTATACCTCACATAAGGTGTACTTTTGGCGAATGAACTACATATATAATGTTCACTGGCATTCTGCGAGCATACTGTGAGCGTAATGCGAGTGATTTTCGAGGGAGGCACGTTATCCATATGTTGGCCATAAATTGACCATACATACGCTCTGCTACATTGTGTATGCGGTATGTATACGTCCAACTTTGCCCCCCATGCCGAAAAGTTCAATGCATCTCAACATTTGAAAGTGATTTTAGGCGTTGGCCACCCGCTTGTGCGATGCATCGTAATGTGACAGGGCCATTATATTTAAGTTATAAACATCTTCCATTGCATTAGCTTGATTCTCCTTTTCTTTTTCTTTTTTAGAAATCTTATTCATTTGCTCCAGGCGCGGGTCGAACATTTCCTTAATTGCATCTAACGGAACTACAACATCAGAGTTAATTATCTATTTTTCTCCTCTGCGCTTGTCACTTCAACGTCCCTATTGGCACTTGTTGATGGTTCCGTCGTTACAATATCCATGTGTGTAATCACCTTCTTCTTACTCCTATTGTGCCTCATGTCGCCGGTAATAACATAAACCGTTAACCATTAGAAATCTGATTGTAAAGCTGGTGTTAAAGTCTCCGGCTATACCTCACCCAGATACAAACGAATCCAGCATCAAAAACTCTCCAAACATACCTTTGCTTAGTTTGTTCAGTTCATTCTACTGAACATTTGGGAGGAGAGTTGAGGTCTGTGATGTATGAATGACATCATAGGTGGGATTCTCTCATCACATGACCTAGAGGGGTTCCCCACACACAGGGGAAGCCATGGCAACCACCAAGATGGCAGCCACAGAAAGCTCTCAATTCAATTTTTAAAGTCTACATTATTTAATCAATTATTCACACAAAAAGTACCTGGTTATGATAAATAAACATTTGAACTTGATATTTATCATTTTAGATTGCAATTTCTAAAAGATTTTTCTCTTTATGGTTGTCTAAAAGTGTCAGTGCTGCTGGACTAAATAAAACACAACAGAAGAAACCAATGTCAGCACTATCCCCCCACATATGTAGTTGCATAAACTGAAAACTGGCAAACGTATGCTTGGAGAGCATTTGTCGGAGTATGGGTAGTGTCTCAGCGACCTATATCTGGTCCCTTTAACTCTGTGAGATCAACAATGTAACTGACAGTTAAAGAGAGTGTTGATTAAAAACTTCACATTTACTACGGATACTGCATTGTTACTATGATGGTTAAGCCTACGTGAAAGCTGCATAGTCCGATGAAGCATAAAATTGTCCAAACCAAAAGAATTATCTAGATTTTATCCATACCTAACTAAGGTACTGGTGCACGTTTTAAGCAGTTGTCGCCACATAGCATATAATTAGACTAGCAAAAATGACAGAAGCTCAAAACCATCGGACTATGCAACTTTAATTACTATAGTTACTAGATCAGAGACCCAAATCAGAAATGGGAAACTGTTTTAGGTAGGATTCAAGAATTAATGGATAAAATGTGTCCAATTAAATTTGCATAGTCCGATGAAGCATCAAATTTTCAAAACCAAAACACTTACTTACATTTGATTCTACATATTTATCTTAGATACTGGTACAGTTGTTAAGAATGTGTTGTCACATAGAAGGGCATGGGGAGTCAATTCAATAGAACCTGTTACTGCATAAGCCTATGGCATCAGAGTTTTGGCATGCTTGCCAAAATTAATTTGGCATGTTGTCACTTCAAATATCTCCAAAGGTGGCCATTTAAACTAAAAGTTACTTCAACCTGAAGTAAAGTAGCATATATTGATCAATTTAATGTATTTATCTCATAAAATGACAGAAACTCAAAGCCATCGGACTATGCAACTTTAAGACAATCAAGATGAGGGACAACCAGGACCCATGGATAGGTGAGGAAATAATAGATAGTATCAAATTGAAGAGGAAATTTGGAGAGAAGGCTAGAATCACAAATAAGATAGATGACATCAACAACTACAAAACTGCGAAAAGAAAAACCCTAAGGCTAGTCAGACAGGCAAAGACCACTTACATTGAAGAACAAGATAATAAATCTGGTAATGACTCCAAGAAGTTCTGGAAAAATGTAGAGATGGCATTACCGGGAGATAAGGAGAAAAGCAAAATAGCGCTAACAGATGGAGAAGGGAACACCATATCAAATGAGAGAGCACCAGATAGACTAAATAAACACTTCACAGAGATAGGAGCAAAGTTAGCAGAACAATTCAGAGGAAGCTGGGAATACACAGGTGATGTAGTTGAAAATAGTACAGAGACAGCAAGAGTAAGAGAGAATGAAGTGATTAGATTAGTTAAGAGAATAGATCTAGGAAAGTCATCAGGAATACAGAACCTAGAAGCCAGAATAATTAAAGATGCTATGCTAGCCATACCAAATGCTATATGTGACTTAATCAATAATTCATTTGAGATGGGTATTTTCCCCACAGCTTGGAAGCAGGCTACAGTGGTACCAATACACAAGGGTTTGAGACAAAGGGGACATGGGAAACTACCACTCAATATCACTCCTACCTCTGCCAGGCAAGCTGATAGAGAAATTAATGTACAAGCACATCATGAAACATCTAGATAGTGAGAAAATACTAAATGACAAACAAGTAGGGTTCAGAAAGGGATTCTCCACAATGAAAACTATATCCAATCTAACAAATGACATACTGAGAGGTATGAATGAAGGTGAACAGACAACTGCCACATTCATAGATTTTAGCAAGGCATTCGATACAGTGAATCATAACATACTGATAAAAAAGCTAGAAACAGTAGGAATAAGAGGAAGAACACTAGACTGGATAAGGAATTACATCAGTGAGAGAAGTCAGAGAACAAAAGTAAATGGAAAAACATCAGAAAGTATACAGGTAACCTGAGGAGTCCCTCAAGGTTCAGTATTAGGCCCACTCCTCTTCATCATTTACATCAATGATCTGGAGAAGTCCTTAGAGGGAATCAAATTCCAACTATATGCTGATGACACCGTGATATACACAACAAGCAATAACAGAAAAGAGAATAGAGATAAGCTAAATGAGAAACTAGTAGCTTTAGATAACTGGTGTAACTCCAACAAGATTTCCATAAACCACAAGAAGTCGAAGGTCCTAGTGTTTGGCAGGGGAAAATCAACTATAGCAACGAGGAGACAATAATTTTGGGAGGAGAAGTTCTTGATTATCAGACCAACTACAGAAGTCTAGGGATGAATCTTGATAGGAAATTAAACTACAATGATAAAGTTCTCAAGAAGGCAAACCACAAAATCTGGATATTAGTGAACACCAGAAAATACATAACTACAAATATGGCTATTAAAATCTATAAAGGTATGATACGACCATACTTCGACTATGGTGATGTAATATATATGGGGGGTAAGAAAAATATGTTGGATAAAAGGAGAAAAGCACATCTCAAAATAGCAGCATTCAGGGAGACAAGGAAGCCTGGGATGGTGCAGGTAACAAAAAAGGCAACAAGAGGTAGTGATGGCCCCAGACTGATAAGAAACAGAGCCAAAAACAGATCATATGAGAGGAGTACCGAGTACATGAAGGCAAGGGAATGGAATACACTGGGAGTGGAAGAAAGAAGTACAGGGACAATAGAAACATATAAAACATTAATCAAAAGAGAGCTAAATGCACTGCTAGACTACAACAAATAAAATGAATTAAAAAAGAAAAAGAAAGATAGATAAATAAATAAATAGAAAATACACTGATAATTCAAGAAAAGTTTTACATACAAAGGTAAACTTTAAACTTAAAACCAAAACCTAATGACCACTAACACAGCAAGGTGAAGCCATTCAGAGAAATTAACTATTGGTAACCAAACAAATATCCGATTGTAGAACGAACAAACTCACAGAGGTTTGGGGGATGTGGGAGAATGCTTACAAACAGAGAAAGAATGCACGCAGTAGTTAGCTACACAACAACTGAAAGTGATAACAAGAAGGGGAGTCACAAGATTATTACTGTCTAGCGGCAAAAACAAGTCATTAGACTTAAGCGGGCATTCCTTACACGTGGTATGCGGTATGCGGTATGCGGCATGTGGCATGCGAATGGCGTGATTCGTTACACGCGGCATGCGGCACACGACTGGCTATATTTAAAAAATATAAATAAACAAGTATACTCAATACTGCACTGTATATGACCTAATATTGCATTTACAACTATGTACCTCTTTGTACGTCACAGTGGGGTTCCTACCTTTATAACTACCAAATTATAGATAAGTATTCATATTTTTGTGGCTATGGTAGCATTTTTACCAACCCGAACCCATCCCGAACCCCCACCACCACCACTACCATATGTTTCCACTCAGAAGCCTTGTGCGTGACCGTTCCGTAATGCTCAGTCGCCTCTCCTCCTCTATAACTAATGGACAAGTGCGACTGATGTTTCTATTCCCGGGTGACCCCCTCCCCTCAACACCCCTGTGTCCGTAATTATCAGTGGCCTCCTCCAGTCTTATATCAATGGACAAATGCGACTGATGGTTTTCTATTCGCACCCCGCTTGCCGCATGCCGCATGCCGCACCGATCGCTACATGGACCGATCGGAAAAATGCATTCGCATTCGCATTCACATTCGCATTCGCATACCACATGTAAGGAATGTAGCTCATAGGCTTCAAGGCATTTCAATTTTTTGTTGCATTCGCATTCCGCATACCACATACCGCGTGTAAGGAATGTACCCTTTAACCGTTATGGGCAGCACAAATACACCCATCACAAAAACAAAAAAATATATCAGTGGTATGCTTTTGACGCACTGCCCAAGGTATGTATATAATGTATGTAATATATGTAATTACATTGGTTGTTGGAGTTTTACGTCATGGCAGAATCTAAGGTCATGTCCGGAAAGAATAGGCTATGTGTAAGTATGGTGTGTATGTAATGCAGGCATGTAGGTCCTATTGTATGTAGGCCTATGTGTGTATGTGTAGGCCCTATGTATACATGTTTATAGACCCCACCTCTATGTGTGTATGCAGTATGTATGAATGTGGGGGCCTATGTATGCATGTATTAACTATTATGCATACATATATGCATACATGTATGTATGTTTGTTTGCCCTATGTATGCATATATATATATATATATATATATATATATATATATATATATATATATATATATATATATATATAATGTATATATTCTACATAGTTTATGTAAGCCTATGTAGTTCAACATTGAAAACAATCTTGAGAAAGTAGAAAGCAAACACGAGAGCATATGTAGCGAAATGTATACCCTGTTTTTCATTTCTGTGTGCCTCTTTTTTGTCTGGGCAGGGGGCGGCTCTGTTTTCTTTAAGTTTAAGGCGGCGGTGGTTGGAGGGTGGTTTGTCTCACAACCTCGACGCTGTCTCGGGGGTCAGGTTTCGGCGACGGGGAATTTCCAAGACTAGGCTTGGGTCAAGTCAACAGTAGCCTTCACAATGACGTCCACTCCTGTTTACCTCTTGATTCTAGTCTCGGAGCCACCCCCACCCCCATCCTACCCACTTCCCACACCCTCCGCCTATTTATCCTTCCTCCTCCCTCTCCTCCTTGGCCACCTTTCTTCCTTTGTTCAGTTCTTAGTTTCCGGTCTGACGTACACTATTTTGGTCACATACTTGCACGTATGCACCCCGAGGCTGTGACACACAGACACTGACGTCCAACCTTGGCCGTCACTGAGACTGAGAGTAGTCACGACACACCGACAACCCACTGTCACTTTACCGCCCTGATTATGTAGAGCCCTTGTATGCATATTCCATGCTTCTATTAACGTATGCTTAACTTATAATATATATCTACCAACTCACCAACTATCCCTACTTGGTGTAGGTATGTATGTAATATATGTTACACAATTTGAACATGTTTAAATCGGTTAACCGAGAATCGGTGAAGTCTTTGTACGACATGCTCGTAGGTGTGTGGTATTTTTCCACGTCGCACTGCAGGCCACGCCTACTTTGCGTTGCGTCACTTGCTTACCATATGTAAACACAGGTTCATTTATTCGCGGGGAGACTGATGTAGGGCGCAAATTTCCCGGGATGGTTTGTTTGTTATTGTTTTACGTCCTAGCAACATCTAAGGTCATATCAGAACGGGTACCGACTTGTGACAGTGTGCACTCATGGCGACTTAATAGTGCTGCCCCACTGGAAGATCAGGCCATCACCACCATGACCTGAAATCCCACTCAGCCAACCAGTCCTTGGCCTTGCCCTATCCTAATAATGCCGAGTGCCAGGCTAGGAAGCAACAAGTATTAATTTTTAAGTCATTGGTTTGACTCGACCACGGTTCTAACCCACGATCCCACGATCTACCAACACGGGAGATGGATGCTCTAACTCATTCGGCCATCCCGTCGGGTTTTCCCGGGATGGAGTACATTCAGTTTCACTGCATGACAGTAACGATTAACCCTCTTGGGGTGTTCCGCGAGACTAAATGTTGCTTACAGTGTCAATCAGATTTGTTTACCACCAAATAGTGATTTCTAAAAGCAATTTGGTTCCAATTCCTTCATATTTGTATGTTCGCCGTCAGGTCTGGTAGGCATTAGATACAGACATTTGCATACTCGTCATCAGGTCTATGTTCTAACACTAACAGTAGCACTATAGTAACATATATGACAGACACCAGAAACATCCTCAGAAACAGAAACATTCATGAGATAGACAAGACTGTTGTGGTCAGCTTTAGGCTGTGTATCCATAGACTTTTCCTTTGTAGCGTGTTCCCTTGTTCCATGTTCGCTTGTGATCTTGTGACGCAGACAATGGAACCTGGTTGGACCCAGAGGTCGTATGGCCTTGTGCATGGCACTTGTGACATACTGACCAGGAACATAGAGAATGAACATGTTCATTGTCTGTGGAACAAGGGAACGTGCCACAAGGGAACATGCCACAAGAGAACAGCATATGGATACACAGCCTTAAGCGCCTGTCACGCCTTACCAGATTGAGCAACGGACATAAACCGGACAAAGAATTGTCTAGTCCGGTGGTGTCCGGCAACAAAATGTATCGAAATGTACCGAAATGGAGCGTAATTGGGTCAATTGCCGCTGGGCGACCGGACAATTACCGTACATGTACCTTACATGTACCAGATGAGAATCGGACGAGAACCGGACACGTAACGGATGGGTACCGGATGGGTACCGGACATGTACCGGACAAAACGGACAAAACGGACAAACCGGACACCAACCAGACACCAAAAAAAAACGGATGGGTACCGAACATGTACAGATGGGTACCGGACATGAACCAGACAAATCGGACACCAACCGGACACTTCAGTCTGTGCATGTTTAAGTTGTTAATAATATGTAATTGTCCGAAAAACTAAAATTCAGCAAAAGGAGAGAAAACAAACAAATCGTTTAAATCAGATGCGAGGAGTAGTTGAAAGAGAAAGACCATTTGTACACAAATAAATTTTCCCTTGTTTAATAAATAAATATATTAAATATACGAATTTACTCAAATAACACTGTGTAGTATTACTAGTAGTAGTAAGCATGCAGCGTGAGACTTCTTTTTCTTCGTCTTGTTTTGATCTTTGTCTTCTCCCTCTCCCTCACATCTCCCTGCCTCTCTCCCTGCCTCTCTCCCTGCCTCTCTCTCTCTCGCTCTCTTTCTTTTTCACCTCTCTCCCCTTTGAAATGATTGCTTGTAAGTGGGCTATATATATATATATGTCCTCATTCAACACATTTCTGACAATATGGCGCATTATCCACAAACTCACTGATTGTATTTGTATTTGACGGGGGAACGCAAGAGGGGGAAGGCAAGAAGGAGGAACGCAAAAGGGGGGACGCAACAGGGGGAACGCAACAGGGGGAACGCAACAGGGGGGAACGCAACAGGGGGAACGCAGGGGAGGGGGGAATGGAAGAGAGGGAATGGAAGAGAGGGGAAAGGGAGAGGGGGGAATGGGAGAGGGGGAATGGAAGAGAGGGAATGGAAGAGAGGGGAATGGAAGAGAGGGGAATGGAAGAGGGGGAATGGAAGAGATGGGAATGGAAGAGGGGGAATGGGAGAGGGGGGAATGGAAGAGAGGGAATGGAAGTGAGGGGAATGGAAGAGAGGGGAATGGAAGAGGGGAATGGAAGAGGAGGGAATGGAAGAGAGGGGAATGCAAGTGGGGGAATGGGAGAGTGGGGAATGAAAGAGAGGGGAATGGAAGAAAGGGGAATGGAAGAGGACTTGGATGGCAAACGGACGATGGGTATCACACATACGCCGTATAAGATACGACTGACCGGTCACATATACCGTTTATGGAACGGCCCGATTCATTTTTCGAATCTTATAAGATTCCAGTTTTATGCCCTAAAACTGAGTTTTATACGCGAGTCACAAGGCTCAGGTGTGTTAGGAGGGTCACACACCTAAAGACTGAAACCGACTAAAACTCAAACTTAGTTGCGAAACGGGCAGTTTTAGGTTTTATACGGGAGGTGTGTGCCGGCTCAAACAAATGAATCAAGGAAGGCTAATGCTAGGTACACACCTACCGTTTACGACTCGCGCACTAAAACTTTGCGCCCGACGCGACCCGATCGTGACCCGATCGCGATTAAAACCGAAGATAAGGGATGCGCACATATACCGACTGGACGCGCACATATAACGTCCGATTCGCGGCTGCGATCCACGCTCCTGGTGGGTTTTTGCGCGAACTACCTCGCCATCAGCGCCATCTAGCATTTTCCTTGCGCCGATTCGCGACTGCACTGCACGCACCTGGTGGGTTTTGCGCGAACTACGTCGCCATCAGCGCCATCTAGCAGTTTCCTGTAGCAATGCTATTTGTTTTGTTTACATTCGTCGATTAGAAAACATTAATATTGCCAGTGACGGAATTTCCTTGTGCCTGCTACGTACTTGTTTAGTTTACATTCGTCGATTAGAAAACATTAATATCGCCGCCGTTGAATAGATTTGGGTCTAATATGTAGCCGCCGAACCGGCGGAATCTCCTTGCGCCTGCTACATACTTGTTTAGTTTACATTCGTAGATTAGAAAACATTAATATCGCCGCCGTTGAATAGATTTGGTTCTAATATGTAGCCGCCGAACCGGCGGAATTTCCTTGTGCCTGCTACGTATTTGTTTAGTTTACATTCGTCGATTAGAAGATATTAATATATAGCCGCCGATTACAATATTTTGGTTAAGACACTGTCACGTGTCCTTTTTCCGGCCCGGCGATTCGTTGATCGTTGAAACTCAGACGCGAACGGTCGGCGGCTAGCACGCATATACCGTTTAAGATACGACCGACCGCATGCACATCCCGATTTGCAATCGTCCCGATTCGTTTTTCGAATTGCTTGCGATTTCAGTTTTAAGGCCTAAAACTGAGTTGTAATCGCAAATCGCGGACGTCTGGTGTGCTATGGTCCCGCACCCACCTACCGACTAACGAGGTCATATGCGCGAATCGCGTCGTAAACGGTAGGTGTGTACCTAGCATAAGATTGGG
Source organism: Branchipolynoe longqiensis (assembly GCA_030323885.1). Lineage (NCBI taxonomy): Eukaryota > Metazoa > Annelida > Polychaeta > Phyllodocida > Polynoidae > Branchipolynoe > Branchipolynoe longqiensis. Next base: position 44,966,392 of record CM059200.1, on the reverse strand, counting down.
GATTACAAAAAGAAACGGGGGCATTTAATTGATCCCGACTTGAGTTGAGTTGTGAAATGAGTTAAATCATGAAACACAAACAGGGAAATCTCTTCATTACATGTTCTAAATAGATCGTATACTTGGTGAATATGTGCTAAACTTACCAATTAATGTATTTAAATAGACGAGATCATCGTTCCGACTGCGCATGCGCTGAAAACGGCACTGGCAGTAAAGCAAATGCATACGGCCATTGCGTTTGCCGATACGTGTAGTGCAAAGCTTCAATTTTATTCAAAATTAATAAAGATACATAACAATTTGGAACAAACATGGATGGATGCAATGTAATAACAGAATGAATAGGTTTAACACACAACTCTCCACAATTAAGCATTTTGAGCTAAGAAACATACAATTTCAGTCACTTTACAAGCTGATATTTACATCACCATTGACTAGACAGACATAAGTCATTCTTGTTCTAAATATTTAAATGTCATGTGTCAACAAAAACTTATTACAAAGAAATATATAACCAATATCTTATTAACCCAACTCATTTTCTAGTTCTACATATGTCATTAACCATAGGATATAAATAAAAACATGAATAAAATAAGTAAAACTGACTCTGGCTATGGCTCTAACACTAGTCTGAGTTCCTAGATATGTCTAAATCTAAATGCACATGGCATAAGATGTGCTGATTCTATTGATGTAAATACAGTAGTGGATAAAAGATTAATATCTTAATTTATTATATATATTTTTTTAGTTGGTATTCTATGTATCAAACAAAAGCTGAGATGAGCTGAAACTAGCACATTTCATAGCTGCACCCAGTGTATTAGCATGTGCCATGTGCTTCTCACGGGTTTGTATTTCTTCCATGCATCCCACAATGCACCGCGCCGCTGGAATAGCCATGTAGTCTATTGAATACGCCCGAGTAAAACAAAAAGAGACGCTTGTCCAAATATGGGCATTGACTCAAATGTGGTCGTCGGTCAAAACATGGGCATTGACACAAATATGGGTATTGGCCCATATATGGCGAGGAGAGCATTTTGGGAATGGAATGGTGTACAAAATTACTGTGCTTTGGCCAGCACTCATCTGGAACAATAGGTGTCTAATTGCAGGTGTACCTATTTGTATACATGTATATTTGTAAGGATCCATTGCCCCACAGTGGGATATAAGGCCGGGGACACTCCTGGGTGAGCATTGATCACTATAATTATGACAGGTTATATATAGACAGGCCGAATCTGTTAACCGGTTATTATGCCTAAATATTTAAACAGAAGAGGATAATTATTACATACCTGTCAAGTACTATGTTTTGGCCGTAAAAGACTACGGTCTTACACGTAAAATTACCACATCGGCCGTAGGTGAGCATACCACACGGTTTTCAGCTTATTTGAACTACCAATAAAAGTGTTTAAATTAAAGTGTTTGATTTTTTTCTTAGCAACAATGCATTTACAATGCAAATAAAGAATTTGATACACATACATAATTGTTGAAATCGCAAATTACTGTAAGGACTAGCAGTTATGTTGAATTCATGGTTTCGCGGAGAAATATATGGTTTTCAAATCTTAGACTACTGTTTTCATTCTATGGGGTTCACACCTATGTTATAAGCAAACGTATAGAGGTCGAGAAGTCCTCCAGAGTCTTTGAGCTCGGGCTTCAAGCCTAGTATTAGGTAGGCATGTTGGACTGGGCTTCGTCCAATGTACGTTTGTGTGAGTCTGGTATCTGGTGTAACTGCATTGCCATTTTAGCTTTTTCTGATCAAAATTACAAACATTTGTAAATTTTAAGATTTTCTATCGAACTTGGAAATATTCATCCAGTAGGCTCTGCTGGCTATAAAAAAAAACACCTGATTCTGGCAATAAATATACATATACATACACAAAATACTTTCAAATCATTGGAAGCCGTTGGTATGCTGTGGGCTATTAATGTTATGTGGCAAATTCCGGTTTGATCTGGTTCTGGATTTACAACGAGATTTACGGCCAGGGTCGTTAGCGCATTGGAGCAAAGTGAAACTTGTGTACACGCACATTTCCGAATCTTTATTTATATAAAACCAGTATATACTTAACCTAGAACTTGTACACGCCAGTCTAAGCCACACACACACACATATATATATATATATATATATATATATATATATATATATATATATATACATATATACATATATATATAATTTTATTTCCATTCACAGTGAAGCATGAGTGTTTTACTTTTAGCTCACGGTCACAAGACCACGTGTTACACGCAGTCAAGGGATATATATAATGTGTTTGTTGTTTTACCTCCTGGCAAAATTAGTTATATATATATATATATATATATATATATATATATATATATAAAAGGTGGGCTACACCCTAGTAAGGAACAACAGAAGCGAGGAGTGGTGGGAAGCCTCAACTTTATTTACCCGAGGCCCTTGGCCGAGCAATAGGTAGCTCTACCTAGTAAAAGTTTGAAATTGAGCTCATGTGATGTCCGCGCCGTACCGACTGGCATATGACCAGGCGTTGGTGGCGCAAAACTATCCTGGCCAAGATCAGGCCCGCAGTAAATGGCAGATCGGTCCATAGTTACACAAATAAATAGCATGGCGAATAAATAATATATAATAGCACAAGCCTACTCCGCCCTTTTTATACTCATATAATTAATTATATGTCACATAAAAGGTGGACTATGTCCTAGCAAGAAATACCAGAAGCGAGGAGGTGTGGGAAGCCTCAACTTTATTTACCCGAGGCCTTTGGCTGAGCAATAGATAAGCCAAGACCCCAGCTGGCTATACCGGCCCAGACCCCCAACACTCCTCCGAACTGTCCCCCACAGCAGAAAGAGTCGCAGCCACACGAAGATCTTCACGATCCGGGTTTGTAGGGAGCTCTTCAGATATGCATAAAGCGTCTCTGAAGCCCAGTCACCCCTGGCCCAATTTCCTCGATAGTCGTGCCAGCCATCGCTAAGTAGGTGCACACCCCCTCCCCCTCCTGAGTGAGTGAGAAGTAAAATAGTATTCCCCCAATCCCGCCTGCTCAGAGAATAACTTTAGCATCCATTGATGCGCCTTGTAAGACAACGGCTTGGAAGCGTGTCCTGGCCCAGGAATCCAAAAAGCCAGTTCCCCCAATCCTGCGACCATCTCTACAAAATGCTGCTTTGTCCAATAGACCGCACATAAAGCCTTATTTGCACAGCACGCGACCGGGATCTCAAGGACACGCTCCGTAAACTGAATTGTCTTGGAACGTCTAACCTTAATTAACATTCCCCAGTCGAAGAAGGAAAACTCCCCCCGCCGAAGAGCTGAGTTGGACTCAGTCACTTGTGACTTCCTCAATAACGCCCTAAAAGTGCAGAGCATAGCTGCTCACCATGACACATGGCCAGGGTTCACCGTGAGCAATGCGAATATTCTAAGCAACATCGAAGGCAGCATTGGCAGTGCCTGCTGCGGAGCGTCACCCTTTTGGCCCTTGCAGAAGAAAATGTAGGCCCGATAGATAGTTAACCGAATGGTAAGTAACATATTGCATATTGCAACAAAACGAAAGCTAGGTGACAAAGTGAAACGTACTAAAGACCCAGAGGATAAAAGGGCCTATAATACTGCCAGAAACAACTCCCTCAAAGCAGTAAGGACAGCAAAAAAGAAATATATAGTAAAACAAGACAAGGGCTGGGGAAGCAACACAAATAAGTTCTGGAAAAATGTAAGCTCACTATTCCCCAAAAATAAGATAGAAGAACGGATAAGCTTCCAGGATAAGGATGGAAATATGCACACAGATAGTGATGCAGCAAACAAACTAAATACACACTTTGCCACAGTTGGACAAAGGCTATCAAAGAAATTCACAAGAATCTGGGAAAACAAGTCAGAAAATATCCAGGATGAAATCCCCACCTGCAAAACTGACCTAAAAGAACTAACACAGCTAATAAATGACATAGATGAAAACAAACCAAGTGGAATAGATGGAATCCCCACAAAAATACTAAAAGAGGCACTCCAAGCCATCCCAGATACCATGGTCGACCTGTTCAACATATCATTTGAGCAGGGACACTTCATCACAGCATGGAAGATGGCAACCATCACCCCCATATACAAAAGTGGTGACAAACAAAACATGGGGAACTACAGACCAATATCAATCTTGCAAACACCAGGCAAGCTAATTGAAAAAATATTCCACAGGCACATAAATGCGCACCTGGAAAAAAACAATATACTAAACAAGAGGCAAGGAGGTTTCAGAAAACTCCACTCCACATCAAAAACAATAGCAAACCTAACAAGTGATGTGCTGGCATCATTGAACCAAAAGAAATTAGTTGGAGCAGCGTTCATCGACTTCAGCAAAGCCTTTGACACTGTAGACCACAGCATATTAATAAGAAAATTAAACAACATGGGCATTAAATCCAAATCAATAAACTGGATAAAATGCTACCTAAACAACAGGCAGCAAAAAACTAAAGTAAATGGTACACTCTCAGACGAACAAACTATCACCTGTGGTGTACCCCAAGGATCAGTCCTGGGACCACTACTATTTATACTATATTTAAATGACCTAGAAAAATGGCTGGAGACAGAATGTCTCCAGCTATATGCGGATGACACTGTCATATATGCAGAAGGAAGCACAGTAGAGGAGGTAGCAACCAAACTGAACAACCTCCTGCTAAAACTGGACAGCTGGTGTGAATCCAATAAAATAACCATCAATGCAAATAAATCTAAAACAGTACTCTTCTCACATACAGCAATCACAGGAAGAAACCTACAATGCACACTAGGAAACCAAACACTGGAAAGTGTAAATCACTACAAATACCTAGGCCTAGAACTGGATAGCCAGCTAAACTACAATCTGTGTTTAACAAAAATCATACAAAAAGTAAATCACAAACTATGGCTATTTGCTAAACTAAGAAACTATATGACACAAGATATGTCAATAAAAATCTTCAAAGGCATGGTACTCCCCTACTTTGACTATGGGGATGTAATCTACATGGGTGCTAAAAAAGAGCTACTTAAAAAATTGCAGATACTACAAAATAGGGCCCTGAAAATATGCCTGAAAGTAGACAAACTACACCCCACTTATGACCTACACAAAAGAACTAAAGTAAAGCTACTAGAAAACAGAAGGATAATCCACCTAAAAACATTAGCATATGGATATAGCCAAGACATTAAGCGTCTAACCCAACCACTAAGGGACACCAGAGCAAGCAAGGCACCACTACTAAGACAGACCAGAAGCCAGATCAAAGCCCATGAAAGGAGCACACTGGAAATGGCCGCCAAGGCATGGAATGCGCAAACGGTGAAAGAAAGACAAATCCCTGACCTAAAAACGTACAAAAAATATCTGTGCAAAATAAAAACTGGGAACCCCAACTGAACTGCACCACAAGGGGGCAGGTGATATGTCACGGCCCACCAACTGGACAGCCCAGGGTGGGATAACCGGAAATATAAAAGCCAGATAACATATCCAACAACAATATAAATCAAATCAATTTCAAACAAACATAACTCAACCACCTATTACGTACAAGCCTATGGACATGTAAATAAAATAGGCTAGTATAGAATTAAGTAGAAAAAAGCGGAAAACTCTTCCCAAGAAAACCCCAAAACACTAACATAGAACCTTAAGAAAACAACTAACATGGTAATAGGAATAGAACAAAAATACAATGCCAAGAGGGCCCCAAAAAACTAACATAGGCTACTAAACGTATACTATCTATCTGCTACTGAAATGCAGACAATCAAATAACTTGTCAGCAGCTACTGTTTGGTAAGACAACACCAGCACTACAGCTGGCCAGCATTGAAAACAAGCCTGGGTACCCAGGCTTACATGCTATGGACAGAATAAATACAGCCTCAATAAAAAAATAAAAAAAATTTTAAACTGTTCTTGCCAACCATTTTTTGTTTTTTTTGGTGACAAGTTTTTTCTTCTTCCCATAACGTATAAGCTCCCGTGAGGGTGCTTGTTTTCAATGCTGGACAGCTGTGATACTGGATTGGTCTGGTCCCGTACTCAGGAGTCTTTACCTGATCTTTCTTAGGCCAACCTTTGCGGTTTTGGGTGTTAGTAGTTTCTATATTAGTTTTTTTTAATTTTCAAGTTTTTTCCTAACCTGTATATGATAACTTAGCCTACTATGTACATCTACGCAAATGACATATAGGCCTGTGGGAGAGGATCCAATCCCATTGTGGTTTGTTACAGCATCCTTTCACCCATGCCCTGTCCTTAGATAGTACACCAGTGTGCCAGAACACCCCTGGACCCTTCAGGACTGCGACTAGGTGGGATGGCTGTGTTGTATGGTTAGCCATTTAGTATTTCAGGGTGATTCGGATGCATGACCATGGCCTGCCTGTTCTGCTTTGGTTTGTGCCAGTACACATACCCAGACGAACTGTGCCCTGTGGTCATAGTCATTTCGAATTCCTTAGTACTTAGTAGGGCTAGTTTCCGTATTTGTAATGTCTACCATCTTTTCTGGTCTGTCTTTTGCTTTTTGTGCCAGAACATAGCAAGCAGTGACTGCGCCCAAGATCAGGTGAGATATTGTTTCTTCAGTAAGTGGTTGTGTATTATGTTTTCTTTAAGGACCTTTTATAGTGGTCCATGCTTTTGATTGCCCGTTGTTGTGTGGGTTGATTATTCCAGGCATGTGCCGCCATGGCCAGTACACTTCTCTCATAGATTTTGGTGTTACTTATTGCTGTCAGTAGCACTGGGGCTGCCATTTGCCTGGTGTCCCTATGAGGGGTTGCTGTGTAACCTGGTTTTTTGGTGTAATGGTTTGCCAGTATTTTGAGGTGCGTTTCTCTTCTACTCGTTAGTAGTGTTACATTGCATTTTTTGTGTAATTCGATTGTGGGATATCTTTTGTTCACCTGAAGGCATACTTTGAGGGCTCTATTTTGTAGCACCTGTTGTTTGTTTAATAGTTTTGTATTTCCTGCCATGTATACTACATCGCCATAGTCAAAGTACGGGAGGCATATAGTGTCATCCGCTCAGTAGAGCACGAAAAAGGCGCGTGGTTATGCTAAAACTGTTTGACAAATTCAAGATATCTACGTATCTGCACAGTCTTGGTGGTGATGGGACAATGAGTCTTGTATTCGCGGCGTAAAACTGCCTCTCATAGCCCCTTTGCTTATCTCTCAGTTCCTCTAACTCTGGAATGACATGATAGTGGGTAATCAAAAAGATGCACGCAGCACATTGCCCTGCCCACATCCACAGCTCTAATTCTAGCCGCACTAGTCATCACATCCAGCCTACTCAGAGCATCGCATATTACATTAACAGTTGTGTTTATATAGGTCGACAAAAAAGGGAAGTTGTTCTCCACCGCCAGCCAAAACAGCTGGCGGAGCATAGCCATAATCTCTGATGAGCTAGACCTCCCAGTGTTTAGAGCAGTCTGAACTACGGCGCTGTATGTAATAAAAATAATCTCTAAATTTCCCCAACTTGGAGCCCATCTGATCGCTCCCTCCAACATGCCCCGCATCTCTCTCACATTAATGTGCTCCGCTTGCACCCCAATCGGGAGCCTTACATAGTGGTGGCCCATCTCCGACTCCAGCACCTGATCAACCTCACCTTCAAAAGCAGCAATGAGCCAATCATTCCCATGCGTTGCACCCATTCCCCAATTAGATGCATCACTGTAAACAGATGCCATGGCAGCAAACTTCCCCAACATTCCCGCTTTCCCATTAAACTTAGATGAGAAAATTGCCCACCAACTAATATCACTCCTAAAGCTGGGGTTTAAATGCGCCTTATAACAAGGTTTGTGTAGAGTGCATATGAGATCATAAACGCGCCTACTAAAAGTGTGCCCGCCTCGAATTACCTTCACGCAATGAGCGAGGTGTTCCGCAAGCCTCTCCAGCTTCATCCGCCCCAGAAATGAATTCAAAGTCTAGCGTAATTTAAGTAACTTGTCATCTGGTAAAGTGAGTTCTAAAGTCCCGGAATTCATATCAATCCCCAAAAATCTAATCTTCTTTGCAGGGGAGATGAGTTTCTTAAAACCAATAAAAAAAACGAGTCTTCTCAAAATCGCTAAGATGCGCTGCTGAAAACAGCTGGTCTGGTCTTCAGTTCTACCAATAATACAGAAATCGTCCAGGTAGTTGATGACTCTACTCACCCCCTCCCTTTTTGTACATCAAACAATAAAATTTGATATTCTCGAAAAAATATATGGACTAGATGAGAGGCCCATACAGAGCCTCCCGTCCATCAAATAAGTCTCGCTCGAGTCCCCGTCAAACAACCAGCAGAGCCCTTGCTGCGTCCTATGTTCTGGGTAGATGTGAACCACCTAGTAAGCATCTTTAATATCAATGCTCGCCAAGTACTCATTTCTTTCTAACGATTCTACCACATCATCTCTCCCCAAATACTTAAACTTCGGAGCGACCCCGGCTGTATAATTGTTAATGCTCCCTCCCTCTGGCTTGCTGCAATCAATCACTCTCCTCCCATTCCCGTCGTCCTTTGGTACGACGAATATCCCATGCACACAAACATTTTTCTACCTTAATTAAAACTCCAGTATTAAGCTCAGCTTGCAACCTACTCTCTATTATCCCAGTCTTCCATGCTGACTTCTTCCTTTCTCTCTTTATGTTATATGTGACATTGCAATTTTCATTGATAACTCGAAAACCAAAGACGATACCCTGCAAAATAAACATTGCATATACATCAATGTCGGTTCTACAGAAGGCTTCTGAAAAGAAATGGCAAGGTTTTAATTGACAGGTCATCCCACTTAACTCATATCCACACACACAAGTGCCACGCAAGCAGCTAGTGTCCGCAGTGAAAGTCTGGCATGTCATCTCGCTACCCCTCTCACAGAAACAGTCAAGCATCCTTCACCATCTTGGCGCACAGTTAGGCTATCCCCATAGATGGCACGCGCCACAGCTGCACATACCTCAGTCCATTGTCCTTGTCCGTCCTCCAAGTCATCTTCCTTTGCTCCATCGCCGGAGCGCACTCCCACCTCCGGCATTCCCTCACAGCGTGTCTGGCCCATTGCCATTCCGCCTTCCCGGTTGTGCACAACTCCCTCCCTGCACCTCCCCATGTGGTGTTGTATGTGTCTCCCCACATAGTCAATGAGCTATCGGTCATGGGTGAATTCCTCCAATCACATGAACCACCGTAAGCTGCTCCCTCGTCTACACCGTCACTATTCACACACGTACCCAACATTGCCTGACAAGACTCATTGTCCCATACTGGGTCCCCAGTCGCCTCCGCCTTCCATGCGGCTTGTTGACACCTGGTAATTAAACAGTCTTGTGACCCACCAGCCCCCTCTGACTAGGTCATGTTGTGGTCACGTGTGATAATCAGCTGTTTTACCTGTTGATTCCTTGCGCCCCGTGCACATCACCACCTACAGTGCATTCGAGAGTTCAGCTCCTGCACTCCCAGATACTGTTCCACCACTTTGTCAGTCCTTGCACATTAGTCGTTTATGTCCCTTACGTCCACACTTAGAGCACTTATGATTGTAAGGACACTCCTCCTCCTTCCTGCCACACCCCTGCTCGCTATTCCAGGCGTAGCACACCGTATTTAGCTTACCTCCTCTCGTGCCACCCTTTCTCTCGGTGAATGAAGAATTTTTCTGTCTACTACCCTCATGCCGGTAGTGCAGCACAGTTTTCACTGTATGCTTGCTTGAGAAGGCTTCAAATCACTTCTTCGTGTAAAGAAACCACCAATCAATCAATCAATTAATCTTCGCAACGAGTTTCCTAATACAGAAATCGTACTCGGCATGCACACTATCCAGATACTCATTATGTCGGGCCCTATGTAAGATAAAGTAAATATGTTCAGGCAAAACCCTGTGGTAACTTCAAGTGCCCATGCAGCTGTCGCGCACACAATTTCATGATAGTTCAGCTTCCTCAGATCTTTTTTTTGTTTCAAGTTGTCGTTTTAAAGACCACTTACTTCGAACCCTTCTTTAGGTGCTGGTACTGGATGCGCTACTAGAAGACCACTGTCGCCTCCGACTATGGACGTCTCATGACCATGGGCGGGACCTTCTGAATGTGGAATATCCAGACTCAGTAGTGCCTGCCGTTTCCCGCCGTTCCAGGTCCGGTCACCTTCCCAGCTCACCAGGGCCGGGCTCATCCTATAGAATCTTCTTATCCATTCCCACTCTCACTTATTCCGCTTCCCCCTCATGGCTAACAGCCTGTCCCGATCTTCCCGTAGTTCACGCAACTCCTCCTCTAGCTTAAGCTCCCCAATCTCTCTTAATGTCTCTCTCTGTTGGTCAGCCAGAGACATCTTGCTCATGCACATATCCAGATCCGCGCCGTTGTCCACAACAGATGCCTTTGCCATATTAGTGGTACTGCTCCTAGTTGCTCGAACGGTTGCCTCTGTTAACTGTCGTTTTTTTTAACACGATTCCGAATCCGCAGTGTTGTGGCTTACTCCACAGGCCCCACAGAAATCTATTGGCATATTCTACCACAGAAGAATTTCAAACATTTAAAAGTTTGAAATTGAGCTCATGTGACGCCCGCGCCATACCGACTGGCATATGACCAGGCGTTGGTGGCGCCAAACTATCCTAGCCCAGATCAGGCCCGCAGTAAATGGCAGATCGGTCCATAGTTGCACAAATAAATAGCACAAGCCTACTCCGCCCATTTTATACTCATATAATTAATTATATATCATATATATATACATTTTAATATATAATATAAATATATATATAAATAATCGAACAGGAAATGAGAAGGAAAGACTAGACTAGAATTTTGAAGTGAGAGCTGGGAGACCGTTGGAGTCGGTTCCCAGGAAAGGGGAAGCAGAGAGTGCCTGGTTACAGGGGGGGGGGGGGCCTGCTGAGAATAAGGGGTGCTGGGAAGCGAGAGGTGCCCAGAAGGAGCACTGAACACATTAGGGAATATTCTTTATTTATATTCACATAATAAATTATATAGCACATATATATATATATTGACCTCCTAGCAACATAATATATATATATATAATGTATATATAATATAGACATTATATATCATGTTGCTAGGAGGTAATATAAATATAGGGAGGAGGCACGACGGTGGCGGCACCACCAGTCATGAGCATTGAGCGGAGGGGACAATGTAAAGAATAATTGGTGCAATACATAATTCCCTCGCATAATACGTTATGCATCACATATAAGGATATATATGGATATAAATGTATATATGTGTATATATATATATATATATATATATATATATATATATATATATAGATAAATAGATTTGTTTGTTTATCGTTGTTTTAAGTCCTAGAAACATCTGCGGTCATATCAGGACAGCCCCACTGAGAGACCAGGCCACCAGCACCATGACCTGATATCCCACTCAGTCACATTATCCTGACACTGAGCCAACCAGTCTTTGCCCTATCCTAATAATGCTGAGCACCTGGCTAGGAAGCAACAAGTATCAATTTGTTTAAGTCATTGGTTTGACTCGACCAAGGTTCGAACCCACGATCCCACGGTCTAACAACACGAGAGACGTGCGCTCTAACTCATCCGGCCATCCCATCTGGTCCAGATAAGTAGATTTATAGATATATGTATATATATATATAGTTGTAGTTTTCTACAAATGCTAATTACAGGAGACTGAGATACTTTACTGAATGGCGAAAGTGAAAACTCCAAACCCTTGATTTCCCAGTGGGGCAGCACTATTAAGTCGCCATGAGTGTAAACTGTCACAAGTTGGTACCCATCCGGATATGACCTTAAATCTTGCCAGGACGTGAAAAAATCCCAACAACCAACTGACCAATTTCTCTTCATTAGCATATATGGAAAGTTATATTATATATATATTATAATATATATATATATATATATATATATATATTATATATATATAAAGACGTTGTATCTGGATATATATATATATATATATATATATATATATATATAAATATATAGATCGGGCGAGTGGAAAGTTTTAGAATCGCGCTGCATACATTTGTACTTGCATCCCACGTGGTTGGGTATGTGGTTACACTGTACATATATATGTTCTGGGGCCGGCTGCAGCAGCAGCGAGTGGAAAATTTGAGATGATGTTGAGTTCAAACACACACCTCAGGTTAAACAGACGCTGCATGCAGTGGTCAAACTCTCACAGGCCCAGTACTGCCGCAGCCTGCCCCCTTCTATATATACCAAGTTCGTGAATGACTTTTCTTTTGTGCACTACAATATACAAACCCACACTCTGTGCACAGCCAATAAACTATACTAGATATGCATACTACAGTCCACTACTAGCTATCATCGGTAGCCCATATTCAATGTTCCAACGAATAGTTTGATTGATTGGATGTTTACGCCGGTCTAAATACAAATAGTTCTAACAGACATCTAGCATGTCTTAGTGGGCTCTGATCGTCATTTCTACTTTGAAATTAAGTTGATGAACTTAAATCTACAAATAGACCATCAGTTGTCTAGGATATGGGCATGGCAGAATCTGGGCCAGCGTCCCAGCAAACATTCTCGGATTCAGCTGCAAAAGATTTGACATTTGTATAAAAAAACTATAACAGAGATTAGAAGAGAGTTAGACTAGGGCAATGACCTTCGTCCAGTCACATCGAGATAATGTTAAGATATTTAACCCATATTAAATAACAGATAATCAATTGTTTCTTCATATGTGTTCTTAGAGATGCATAGTCTGGTGGTTTTGAGTTTCTAACATTTTCTGAGATAAATATATTAGGTTGAGCATTATAATCTTCCTTACTTTATTTTGAAGTAAGTCTTATCTTATATCGCTAATTTTTTTTATAGATATTTGAAGATTTGAAGTGTAAGCATGCCATGAGTTGAGCACCCGCTTCTTGTGCGGCAGGTCGTTGGATTCGAACGCCCTGTTCGAACCTTGGCCGAGTAAGACCAATGGTTTAAATCTATATGTGTGGCTACCTAGCCTGACCCTCGGCATTACTAGGATAGGGCAATGATTGGTGTGCTTTGGGATCAAGATAATGTGATCGAGTGGGACATTAAGTCATGACACCGGTGGCCTGGTCTCCCAGTGGGGCAGCACTATGAAGTCATCATGAGTGCGCACTGTTCCAAGTTGCTGTTGCTAGCTAGGTTGTAACCCCCCCCCCCCCCCCCAACCTTCCAACAAAAACAACAAAATAGCGTGAATGGGAAGAGCTGAAGGTTGTGCAATTTATGTTTAGCCCTTTTTAATTCGAGGCTGCCTATGCACAGTCAACATTCATTAATGCGACCCTGTTTAATCCGAACATCTCACTAATCGACCAGAACCCTCATTGCACGGATTTCCAATGGCCGTGTTATTTCTCTTATCACGAAAATCGCACTATTAGACTCCGACGGGAAATATCTAGTACCAAACTCCTCAACTCTGTGTTAAAGTTTCCTATAATCGGACCAATTACCGCAACAACAAAAAGCCAATCTGTAGTGGATAAATAAAATGCATATTAAAACCATATGACTATGTTCGGACCTAAATTATTATCAGATTTTGTTCAATTAAAAGGAAAATGTTGATGTTATAGACAGACCCCTTTCAATGTTTATAAACATTGTGTGTGTATGCGTGTGCAGTTTGACTGCAGAACGAAGGCACACTGCCATTGAGTTTGCCAGTACGCGCAGTGCAAAACGTTTATTTGATTCAAAATTAATAGAAATGCAGAACCCTAACCATATAAATTTAATATAATCTGTTCGTTGACTATGTTTACTATATGTGTTCCAAGCGGTTTGTTTCTAGGTAGTGTGGTTTTAGAGATATTTCACTTTTTCTGAATGAAGATTGCTCACGGCCATTGACAATGCATTGAATTTGTCGGTACACGCAGGGCAAAACGTCTATTTTATTCAAAATTAATAGAAATACAGACCCCAAACCTTATAAATTTAATATAATTTCTTTGTTGAATATGTTTTCTATATGTGTACCAGGCAGCTTGTTTCTAGGTGGTGTGGTTTTAGAGATATTTCACTTTTTCTGAATGAAGATTGCTCATGGCCATTGACAATGCATTGAGTTTGTCGGTACACGCAGGGCAAAACGTCTATTTTATTCAAAATTAATAGAAATACAGACCCCAAACCTTATAAATTTAATATAATCTCTTTGTTGAATATGTTTTCTATATGTGTACCAGGCAGCTTGTTTCTAGGTGGTGTGGTTTTAGAGATATTTCACTTTTTCTGAATGAAGATTGCTCATGGCCATTGACAATGCATTGAGTTTGTCGGTACACGCAGTGGAAAACGTCTATTTTATTCAAAATTAATAGAAATACAGACCCCAAACCTTATAAATTTAATATAATCTCTTTGTTGAATATGTTTTCTATATGTGTACCAGGCAGCTTGTTTCTAGGTGGTGTGGTTTTAGAGATATTTCACAGAAGATTGCTCATAGCCATTGAGTTTGCAGTGTGACCGTGTGTCGTCCTGTATCCAAACAGTGCGTGCACTGACCTAGATACCTATGCTGATGTCATTTGAAATAGGTCTATTAGTTCGACCGTTGAATTGGTTAGATAGATATGCTTGTTAGTTAGCAAGATAAGCAGTATGCTTAATCTCCTATTTTTTTCAGTTTGTAGAGATTCATTTTGGGCGTGTAGATTAGAAGAAGAGGCATGCAAACCTAGGGGTATGCTGATCAAAACCGCACTGCCATATTTGATGGTTAAATCAAAAAGAAAATTAAAGTTGTTTATTTGTCAGTTAGATGAAGAAAACCTATCTAATCCGACATAATATCAGTGAACGAACTAGTCCCCATTCACAAGGGTTGACTGTATTACTATTAGACCATTCTTTTCTACCTCAATTAACAGAGAGCTCCAGTATACAGTGGTTACTGTTTTCAACGACCCCCAGTGATCTGCGAACCCCTGCCACAACTGTTCATTAAAGCTGCATAGTCCGATAAAAGCAAAATACTTATCTAAGTTTGGACCTAGATATCCAACTTAGATACGAGTGCAGGTATTTAATACTTTCTGCCGTATAGCAGGGCATTCTAAGGCAATTTAATTGAACCTGTTACTACCGAAGCCTATGGGGACAGAGCTTTGGCAACCATGCCAAAATTAATTAACATAGTTAACATTCCTAATACCAGTTTGAAACGGAGGCAGATCATTAAAACATCATTCATAGGAATAAATGCAGTTAATTGTAGTGTTGTCTGGTGAAGGTGGCATGATTCACAACCTGTCGTTAAACTAAAGCCCCCTACAGCTCCATAAGACACCTGATAAGCCATCAAGTAGACGAGATTAAATTTCTTGTCAATCAAAATTTCGAAGTCACATGGGTACCAAAAGGGGGGGGGGGGGGGTTGAGTGTGGTTTGGCTAGGTTGGATCAACATCTAAGTCCCCCGTCCTGATATCACCTTGCATGTTGCCAAGACGTAAAACTCCAACAACCAATATCTGTGGCTCCCCGTCCTGATAACACCTTGTAAAATATTCCGATATTCAGCATAGGGGGAATGCAAATGTTCTATTACTGATCGCTGTACATGACCAGCTTAGGTAACTTGTCGTTAGGCTGTGGTGTTTCTGAGCATTCAGCGATTCATGCTGTGAACACTGTAACACCTTCTCATATCAGTTCTTACAGCCAAAGCGTACATGGTGGATTGCCGCACGTAAACCTAGGGCAGTCGGTCGGGGTAGAAAATGCCGCTGTAATTAGGCACATTCCAATTGCACAGCACACGGCAGAGCATGCACTGTCAACACAACAGCAGGGGAGCAATGGAAATGTTTCACCCGTTGCGCAGACGCAGACATTGCCGGTCTTGTGGTCTTGTAGACTCAGGTGCGGCTAAGAGTTTAATACATTTGTCTGCTTTTCAATATTTAATTGACATCGGTGTATCCGATGGGCAATTGTATCTGGGTAGTAGATTGAGATCTCTGTCAGGACATCCTATTCCTACTGTAGGTATAGCGTATATTTCTCTTTACAATACCGTATGTCCTTTCTTTGTAGTAGATTCACTGAGCTTTGATATGCTCATGGGTACAGATGTAATGGAAATTTGTGCAGCTGAAATTAGCTATAGAGATGAATTTGTTTCCTTGTGTGATATTCTACATCCGTGGAAAGGTTTAGAGACTATAAATAGCGGAATTGCGGGGATACTTTTAGAATTAGACTATTGGAAGATACAATTTAGTTGTTTATTTCCTGAATCTGATGTTAAACTCAGAGCTACTAAGGTTGTAGAAATATATATCGATACCAGTAGTGCATATCCTGTTAATCAGAGACCTTACAGGATACCTTTGAGCAGAAGACATCTTGTAGAAAGAGAGTTAGATAGAATGCTTGTAGATCATATTATAGAGGCAAGTTGTAGTCCTTGGGTTTCACCAGTCACTATTGTGCCGAAAAAGGATGGTACCATTCGTCTTTATGGGGACTATCGTAAGCTAAATGCCGTGACAACTAAAGATGCTTATCCTCTGCCCAGGATACAGGATATTTTTGATCAACTTCATGGAGCTAAAATTGTTATCACGATAGACCTAAAATCTGGTTATTGGCAGGTAATGGTAGACAAGGAAAGTAGACCTAAAACAGCTATTAATATGCATATTGAACCGTTTCAATTTAAACGCATGTAATTTGGATTAACTAATGCACCAGCTGTTTGCGAAAGAATGATGAATGTTATTTTCTCAGAGTTTTGGGGAAAATGTTCTTTGATTTATTTAGATGATATCATAATTTATTGCCATCTTGCAGGATAATTGTATGACTATTAAAGGATAAAATGTGAATTTGGAGTGGCTGAAGTAAAACTCTTGGGTTACGTTGTATGTGAAGCAGGTTTAAAACCGGATCCTGAAATATTTACTGCAAATAGGGATATGGCTTCTCCAACTAGTAAAAAGGAGGTAAGACGTTTGCTAGGATCGGCAAGATATTATCAACAATTAATACCTAATTATGCTGATATCATAACACCTATTACTTATTTAACTAGTAATAAATGTAGCTTTGTTTGAACCGTAGAATGCGAAAATCTTTGGAATGAGTTTAAAAAGTCTATTATTAGAATGTGTCCTAAAATTTCCTGATCCTTCTAAGACTTATAAATTGTATACAGATGCTTCTGAGTACAGTGTGGGTGCTGTCCTAGTACAGGAAGACATAAAAGGGATAGATAGGCCTGTACATTTAATAAGTACTAGATTTTCTTCTGCAAGCGTAATTATCCTACGATAGAAAAAGAAGCATTTGCTATAATTTAGTCATTAATTAAACTAAAACCTTACTTATATTGTGGTGAATTTACTATTTAGAAAATTACACAGACCATGCTCCACTAAAATGTTTTTTCACTAAGGAAATCTGTAATACATGTATTCAAAGTTGGGCAGTATTATTAGCAGAATTGTCAGCACCAATTGTCTATATGAAAGGAGTAGATAATGTATGGGCTGACATGCTGTCCAGATTAAGACCTAATACAGAGGCCAAGGAGCCAGTAGAGATGTCTGCATTTGATTCTGTGTTGGCAGAACAGGCAATTCCATTTGAGCACTATAAACTGCCATTCAATGAAGTCATGAATGAGCAGAAAAAAATGCCTGAATATACGTTAGGGAGGGATGAATATGTTTTCATATTAGAATACATCACTAGAAAGCAAAATATTATATCTAATTTCCTGAATATTTCCAGGACATTTAGTTGGGACCGGATTGAGTAAATTAACAGTGAATATTAGGAAATAATTAATTAGTTACAACAAATGGCTACAGGCCAGAACTGCCCATGATAGTACTGTGTTGGTATAGTCATAAATCACAAACAATAGGGGACCCTCCAGTCAACCATGGGGGTATATGCTGGTCTGTGCCCACTCATGCTTCCATTTGCCACTTGGGGAGGCTGTCGTACATCATTTAGATTCATATCAATATATATATATATATATATATATATTATATATTTACTATATATATATATATATATATGCATAATAAAGAATTCACTGTGATCATGCATCTGATGTATAATCACCACAAATATGGCTTTATTGCTGGTACAACATTAAGCGAAACTTATCTTAAATATTATTGTATTTCAATTTTTTCAATTTTATTGTTGGTTATCACTTTTTATTTCTATTCATATTATTTAAGGGAAGGCCGGTACCGGGAGGCCCGGTGCTCGAGAGTCCCGGCGCCGGGAGGCCAAGAGTCTCGGCGCCGGGAGGCCGAGAGTTCCGGCGGCGGGAGGCCGAGAGTGGAGACGGTAGCCACCACTCACTCACCTGCCTACAAGTACAAGACTCACCAACAACTATGTATGCGGATATATCCATGCATACATATCTGCATATATATATACATACATTAAATATTGAATTATATCATTAATTCGATTTAGACATATCATTAAATATTGAATTATATCATTAATTCGATTTGATCATATCATGAAACGTATTTGAACATATGTTTAAATCAGGGAACTTTTTATTCTATTTAATCATATGATCAAATCCATTTCAACATATGACTAAATATATTTTATATCAGTAAATCAATTTTATGATATGATTAAATATAGTATATTTAGACATATGTTTAAATGTATTTATACAGATTATGAAGTCAAGTTGATCATATGTTAAAATACACAAATAATTAATCATATCCCCGTCCCTCGCCCTCTCCCCTTCCCCCTCCCTCTCTCCGCCCCCCTCCATCTCCCCTTCCCCCTACCCCGTCCCTTTCCCCGTCCCTCTCCCCATGCTCCTCCCCATCCCTCAGTTTTTGTTAGTTCCAAAAGTATTTAATGATATGAAGAGTTCAGGCGCAAAACCATGTAAACGCCAATCCAAAAATGGAGATAAACATTGGAATCAAATCTACAAAAAGTTTACTTTTTTATATTCCTACTTTTTTTGTCCATTGCACGGTAACCATATAATTCTATGAAAGGTGGAAATAATGAGAGTTACAATTATTTTAAGAGAAAAGCTTTTATTTAAAGGACATTTTTGGATTAGCGATTACGTGGTTTTGCGCCTGAACTCCTCATATGTTTAAATCAATTTTATCATATGATCAAATCCATTTCAACATATGTTCAAATACAGTCTATTTCATCATATCATTAAATCGATTTAAAGAGATGATCAAATATAATTTTACATATTGTTAAATTGTGTACCATTTAGAGAGATCAAATGTCCTTACAAGTGTTCCTGCATTAAAGATGACTGCAGCAGATATTGTATAGCAATCATCCATTTGTTTCCAAGAACTCCAGCAAACAGGTGCCACACTTCAGGTTGTCAGTGACACCTCCAATGGCAGCTGAGCTCACTGAATGTGAATGTGTCAGAGCTTATGCACCTTGGAATAGGTGTGGATTGGATTTGGTATATAAGAGTCAATGCCACAGTGCCCTGCACCCACATACTTCTGAAGGCACAGACTGCACACCAGTCAACTTGTTACTGGATTATATCATCATCATGCTGTCGGTCGCGATGCGACAAAGACTGCTTTCATTACTTGACTGCCGCTCTCCATTTAGCTCTTTGCTGTGAGCATTACGTCCATGAGTCGGTCTTAATGTCTCTCAGCTTCAGGTTTCTCTTGATGGTATCCTTGAACCGGAGACGAGGGCACCCTCTCTTTCTGTAGCCAGAAGACAGTTGAGAATGGAGGATCTGCTTTGGTAGCCTGTCTGATGACATCCTCAAGAGGTGTCCAGTCCACCAGAGATTCTGTTTGATCAGAAGATCTTCCATAGAGGGCAGCCCCATTCGTTCTAGAGTTTCCTTATTTGTCACTTTGTCCTTCCAGGTTTGCCTCATGATTGAACGCAGATGTCGCATCATGAAGGCATGCTGGATTATATATATATATAATATAAATATGTGAGGAGTTCAGGCGCAAAACCAAGTAAGTCCATTTTCATGAAAAGTGAGATAACCAATGGAGACAGCACTTCTTAGTCCCTAATACACAATGAGCAAATCAGTTTTGTTTCAAAACCTGGTAAGTCCTATGTTAAATCGGCCCTAAAATACAGTTTTGTTGCAAAACCTTGTAAGTGCCATTTGAGTTTGTCTGCAGAACCACGTAAGATGCATAGGGCCAATCAGTGGCGCATGTCAGGTCACATGACGCACAAAATGGCGGCGCCCACATTCCCTATTTGTACGCGCTGATATTGCTAGCTTCCTTCGGTCTACGGTTGTTTTGTCGACGTTTATTATAGAAACCTACGATGCAATTGATGAAAACGTGATGTTATCACCATCGGGAAAGCGTAAACGACATCAGCCACAAAATTCCACGCGTTCTAGAGCCAAAGCAGCTCGCTACAGTGGAGTAGGTTTGATTCCGCGTGTCAAGTGCGCACATAACAATACCGTGTGCTCTGCCCAAACTTTGACTGAAAACGATTTACAGTACATAAAAGAGCAGCTGGATGTCACCTCAGATAAAGTTGAGCAAGATGCAATCCTTGTGTCCCACATGAATATAACCCAGGTCCATCGCCGAAGGCCAAGAGAAGAAAATGAGGAAAGGGCACACAACAGAGGTGTGTCGATCAAGTACAGCTTTGTGAAGGAAGATAAAACGAAAATTTCAGTATGCCAGGCTTCATTTCTCAGCATATTGTGTAAGTATGGTTCCACATATGGCAAGAAATTTAATCTATTTTATTTTATTTTATTATAGTTTAGCATTGACAGAGGTGTTGCAAACTCCTTAAATTTATCCTGAATGTAAAGGAAGAGAAAATACAACAACCTTATTTGTTTCTTAAATAAACCACCAATTGGCCCATATTCATGAGGCTGACTCATACTATAAATTACTGGAAATATGAATGCCCCTAATCGTCCGTCTGCAAAAATAAAATGGTTACCCCTAAAAAGTGCTTTCAGCTAGGAGAATAAAGTTTATATTTCTCAAAGGATCAACATTATGGCATGTAATTGAACGTTGTTTCTATGGAAAAGAAGATGCTGTTACCTATTAATTTGAGCAACTAGTACATAGTTAAGTAGAAAAAACAGCATAGTTGTGGGTGGTACAGATAAGTTCAGTCCTTCACCATGAAATAGATATGTAAAGGTAGGAAATATTTCTGACATACTTACATTGACTAGTACCTGTAATAAAAGTGTTCATTAGCTTTGTTATATTTAATTTAATTCATTCTTTCAGGTGTCAAGGAATATAGAGTGCAGAGCATCGCAAGGTTCTGGCTTGAGCAGGGTAGATCTCCTCCGGAAAATTGTGGTGGTTACAGGAGAGCTGCAGAAAATGAGGGGAAGAAGGAGAGCGTCCGAAATCATATACAGTCCTTCACGTGCAGAGCTAGCCACTATGCTCGTCGAGGTGCACCAGGGAGGAAGTACCTTCCTAGTGATTTAAGTGTTGCAAAGATGCACAAATTGTTCCAGACGCAGAATCATGACAGGATAACGTACTCACTGTATTGGAGCATCTTTGTGTACGACTTCAATCTTGCATTTGGTCACCCTGCCACAGATGTATGTTCCACATGTATGAAATTCCGCTTGAAAATTAAGGATCTAGAGCAAACCCCTGATGAAAAGCGAGATAATATTCTGCTGTATGGGTTGCATCGTCGCCGTGCCAGTCAATTTTACACCAAGATGAATGAGGTGGGAGATAGTTTCACTGTCTGTTTTGATGTTATGGAAAATCTTGTTCTTCCGAAGTCCCCAATAGGGCAAACGTATTATTCTCGCCAGTTATACATGTATGTGTTTGGGATTGTTCATCACCGAGGTAGAGGAGAACCGCAGGGGAAAGATGACATTCATTTATATACATGGCTTGAACATCAGAATGCCAAAGACAGCAATACAATTGCTTCTGCATTACATGATTACTTAGGTTCAGAGGTTAACATGGACATAAATCAAACTGAACTCCTACGTTTGTTCTCAGATTCTTGCTATGGCCAAAATAAGAGCATTAATGTTTTATCCATGTTGTTTGCTTTGTGCAACCAGAAGTACCCAAATCTTACTGTTGAATACACTTTCCCAATACAGGGACACAGCTTTCTTCCTGCAGACCGAGTGTTTGGAAGGATCGAGCAAGAAATCCGAAAGAAGGAAACAATATTAATGCCAGAGGAATACTGCGAGATTCTGAGGAACCATGGTTCTGTTCATGTGTATGGAAAGGATTGGATGTGCTATGATTACAAAGCAGAATCAGCCAGTTTCACAAAGCTTAAAAGATCTTTCAAAATTACTGAGGCAAGAGTGCTACAGATTTCTAAGAATAAGTTGGGGTTCAAAAGTGCATTTGCTGGGGAATTTTGCCAACACTCCCTTCTAAAAAGGGGGAAAAAGTGGGCACAGTTCAATCCTTCACTACTGGCTGACATTAACTGCGTGAAAGAGGCTAAGAAGCAGGATGTTATGAAGCTGCTGAAACAGTTGGATGTAAATCAAGAGGTTTGGGGTTACTATGAGAATGCCCTCTCTCATGATGGTGATCAGAACATTGTGCAGGACCTTGAGGATAGTGGTGATGATGAGTAAGCTTATGATGGAATTGGGGGAATTGTGATTAAATTGGGGGAATGGGTGGGTTGATTGACTGAATTTTCATGTAATCTTTGTGATGACTTCTAATGGGTATTTTCCTGTCATCTCTCCATAATTCACTGAGGCGGAGACTCAACTGGTTATATCGGCGTTTAATTTATTCATAAAGAGTCTAGTTACATACTAATGGTAGTGACATGATTAAATCGAGGTACAATCAGAGATATTTCTTATTGTGTGTTCTTTGATTCTGCAAGATTTCCATAAGATTAGTCTTTGACAATGGACTTACATGGTTTTGCAAACAAACCGAAAGTGGACTTACTTGGTTTTGCAGAAAAATCAATAAAAGTTGGTAAATTAATGAGTTTTGGAATAAAGGTTCATTTATCACTTTCATAGTATTTTGTTCATTGCCCTTAACTCTTTAATACAAAGAAAAGTGGAATTACTGAGAATAATATTTATGGGCATACAAAAATCTTGATTTTAAAATAAAAGAGGTCGGGTGGAATTACTTGGTTTTGTGCCTGAACTCCTCATGTATACATGCACATGGATATGTATATATACATATTGACATACATGCATATATATGCATACATGCAAATATATATGTCTGTATATGTATATTTATATGATCCAGCGCAGGGCCTCCCGGGCTTCCAGCGCAGGGCCCCCCGGTCTTCCGGAGCTGGGCCTCCCGTTCTTCCGGCGCCGGGCCTCCCGGCCTTCCAGTGCCCCTCCACCCGAAATAATATGAATAGAAATTAAAAGTAAGAATAAAAAATAAAATAAATAAAATATAAATGAATTAATATTTAGGGTAATGTTGTAGATGTTCCTGTATCAGCAAGGAAACCTATATCCATTGTGATTATGCATAAGATGTATAATTACAGTGAATGATATCATATATATTTATATATAAGCAAACAACACTATATCTACATGATTGACAACATTCCCCACTGGAGCTCCCCAGATAGCAGATGGAAGTTTCTGGGTGTGCCACATACCAGCATAATACACCCATGGTTGACTGGAGGTGTCCCTATTGTTTGGGATTGATGGCTATGCCAACACAGGAGTAACCTGGGCAGCTCTGGCCTGTAGCCATTTGTTAACTAATTAATTATTTCCTAATAGTCACTGTTAATTTACTCAACCCAGTCCCAACTAAATGTCCTAGGAATATTCAGGAAGTTAGATATAATTCTGTGCTTTCTAGTGATGTATTCCAATATGAAAACATCCCAAAACCCAGTGTGTAACAGCCAGATTTGTGAAACTGCACATTAATCTTATATAAAATTCGACCTTGGTAATTGACTCGGTGGTCAAATGACCACCATAGCTAAAACGATACCACCATAGCTCTCCAACCTGATAATCTATGTGGATAGATTTGGGAGTTGAAAGACAAATACTTGAGGAAATGTATTATTCAAATAGACTTTACTGATTAAAACCCATGTTAACGCGAAGAAAGGTGAAACTTTCTGTGAATATGATGACCAAGATCGATAGCGACCCTACAAGATTGGATCGATATTGTCAATATCGCAATGCGAATGCAGTAGTTCATAGGAGAATTATATCGAAGAAATAACCAGAGAAAACAGTGATTATAAAATTTGTATTTTTTTTTTCGAAGTCAGAAACCTTATCCATTTAAAATG
Source organism: Branchipolynoe longqiensis (assembly GCA_030323885.1). Lineage (NCBI taxonomy): Eukaryota > Metazoa > Annelida > Polychaeta > Phyllodocida > Polynoidae > Branchipolynoe > Branchipolynoe longqiensis. The sequence goes on along the minus strand of CM059200.1, from coordinate 44,941,937 downwards.
TTAGATATTAAGATATTATTAATTATTGGTTGGTGGATTCAACAAGGTAAGATGGAGAGAGCATAAAGATGTAAACTTCTTTCCTCGCTGCGTTTTTGGGATGCCGGTGGTAAGAAGTGGAGGGGCGGAGTATGTTGTAAAATATTCTGATATTCAGCATAGGGGGAATGCAAATGTTCTATTACTGACCGGTGTATGTGACCAGGTATTGTATATATATATATGGGTTGGTGGTACCTGAGTGGGATGCAAATAGACATAGTGGTGCTGGCAGGTCTGGGTGCGGTTGCACTCAGGGCCTACCCCCTCTGCTGGGATAGGGATTACCACATGCAAAGGTCAAGGTTGGTGGTGGCCATGGGAGCCATACAGCTTGTGGTGGTGGGTGGACCACTGGTATCCATAGGGACCAGGAATTCTGGATCTCTATTGGTAGGGCCATGAATGCTTGTTTCGCAGTGGGGTGATACTCTACAATTAACCCATGTAACCATGTAAATAATAAACAGGGCTGGACTCTCTTCTTCTTTACACTTTATACTCTTCCTTTCTCTTTGTATGTATTGATTTCACCATAGCCTGCCTACACAGCCACATATTCGAGCATTGGACACTGCGTTAGCTATAACCGTTATAAACTAATACAAATCTGGTGGTTAAAAAAAAAATTTTAAAAGCCCTAATAAATAAATCACAATTTTGACGTGCAAAAATGTCCTTTGGTGCTTTGACCTGGATATATTGCGTTGGCAATGAGCAAATAAGAACATGGAGTAGTAAGTTTGTTTTCATTCCATTCGGTGCTTTATTATACCAAATAAAACATACAAACGTACAGATATATATAGATGCGCATAAGGTACATGGCCGGGGTGTGCTAGTAGCTGCCCATGACTCAGCTCACACTGAGAACACTCATACAGCACACGTGTACCACGAGTTAATACTTAAGTAAACCTTATTTACACATCTCAAACATGTAGAACAAATGACAGGCAATGCAGGAGTCTGCGAGGTCATACATAGATATCTAACAACATTCCCGCATTTGAAAAGACATGACAAACTTTCTTGCATTTGAAGTGACGTGGACAGAGTTGAGATTTTGATTTATCAACGATCTCCATTTGAAGGACAGTTTTTGGGGGTTTTAAAAAATAAATAAATGTATCTGCTGAGTCGTCTAAAGAAAGAAGTCCAGTGTGTCTAGATGTACGATGGATTTGGACACTACTCGTGCAAATCCTGCTGCATAAAATTAATCAATAATATAAGTAAGCCTTCACAGTAGGGCCTCCTGTACTTATTTATTCAATGTCACTTCCAGACTCATGCACACATATAAATATATATTACAATATGTATAATATATAATTATAATATATATATCATAATATATTATATTTAAGTATATATTATAATATATATTATAATGTATAATACGTATAATATACATTATAATGTATATACATATAATACATATATATATTACAGTATTTATCATATATATTATAGTATTTATAATATATATTATATTTGATGTATTATATTTGATATATCAAATATAATATACCAAATATAAATAATGTATATATTATATTTACAGCTAATACTGAAGCAAACAAAATTCAATAATGTTACTCGCTTTGGAGAAAAAATATGGGTTTTCTGTCCAATAGTGCATTATGGGTATATATAGATGAGTGGTGATATGAACGATGTGATCACCTATGTACAATCTCTAATCTCTCTGTAGGAGTCGCCGCTTGGCTACGGCAGCATAGAACTGTGGTATCATAAGCCATGAGAATGGTAGAATAATATTGATGATCATAATATTAATAATAATAATAATAATAATAATACTGTCGAACGTCTCGGTGAACATACATCATTATATGTAGCGATTGAGAACATGTTTGGTCCTTCTCGTATTCATATGATTAGCGCAAAGTCTAGTGATTCCACCAGTATCTAACTTAATTAGCAGCAGAATTACTTTGTCACTGCTGCATCCTGACATCTACGAGACCACCGTAACCAGTCCATTAACGAATGAGTCAGACCCTCCTCCTCTTTTCATTGGAATGCAACCATCTTTTAGAAATTCTAGTTTAAAATGTTTCCATTTGAATTTCTCAATTATGAAATAGAATTGATAGCAATCGTGTTTTGGTAGATGTGGAGAGGTGTGAATATGAAATCAAAAAAGCCTCCTCCCGACACCCTCTACCCCCCTCCGGGACGATGAGTGTTTAGCCACCATTTGGTGGAGAGTTGCGTGGTATGTTCACAGCGCAAAGGGACCTACAAACTGCATTACATTTGGAATGTCACCCTTTAAATATCTTGTAGTTGTCTTTTGCTTAAAGTTGCATAGTCCAATGGCTGAGTTTCTCTTATTTTCTGAGATAAATATATTAAGTTGATCTTTATACTCTTATCTTACATTAGCTTGACGTCATTTTGATTTTAAATGGCTAACTTTGGAAATATTTTAAGTTCAAACATGCCAAATTAATTTTGGCGTGTTTGCCAAAACTTTGATCCCATAGGCTTCATCAGTAACAGGTTCTATTAAATTGAATTAGTTTGCCCTTCTATACAGCAAGAAATACCTCATAAGTGCATCAGTATCTAAGTTGGATATGTAGTCTCAAATCTAGATCAGTATTTTGCTTTTGAAAATGTGACGATTTCATCGGACTATGGCAGCTTTAATTTATATACAAAAATAATGAATCCCAAATATAAGGTTGATATCTCTTCTAATCACTTAGATAAAGGCGTGGTTGATCGCTATAAAGTTAGTCTCAATGAGAATGAAATCAAGCAGATTGCCTCCCACTAACAACACTCACCCCGTCCTAATCTCATACCGTGCAATCTGATTGGTCACGGCAATTGGTACATCTCTGTTAAGGGAACAGTGCTTTTAGAACAGATCCAACATTTTCACTAATTCTTGATTTGCACCAAGAATGGTCAGAATAAATTACGTCCACCCCTACAGAATTGCTTCACTATATACTCAGGCCACAGCCCAAGAAGTTCTTTGGAGTTGAGGGCAGAGTCGTCAGACATGGCCACAGCTACCGGACATGTATGGGTGGATTTATTTGATTTGATTTGTTTTAATTAAAAAATATCTGGACTTTACATACATATATATATCATATAAATAATATATTATATATATACTCTTTATATAATATATGTATATATAATATATAATAATGTACATATTATTATATATTATATAAAGAATATATACAACATATAGACTCGAATATAACGGATCACAAACTTAAATAAGAAAAGATTTATAATATATATATTGTTTTTAAATAAAAAGAGGGGTTAAGGCCAAGTGAGCTTGCTATCAACATGATCCGAAGATCATTTCAACGTTCGTGACGTCAGAGGCCTTGGTGGGCTCGGCTTCCACGTCCGAGTTGGATGACGTCGACTCTGCGTCGGAGGCGGTCGAGCAGGTGGAGATGCGCTGCTCTCTGAGTGAGTGCGGCCCAAAGCTGCGAGGCAGCAGCTCTTCAACCGACATCTTGATGTAGGTGCCGTCCGGCTTGGTCATGTACACGTCCCAGTTCACGCCGAACTGCCGAACAGAAAAGCAGGGCAAAACTGCATTGTCACCATTTTTTGGTTATGTTCATTACACATTTTTTATTTATATTTTTATATTTAAAAAAAAAAATGTATTTGTAGTAAACAGTTTTGTGTCGGTAGGTGTAAATTTGTTTGTTTACTGATCCCCCCAGCACAAAAAGTAAAGATCGGCTATTGGGAGTAAGGGGAAGACACTCATCTCGCCAGTCCTTCCTATTACAGCAGCCATGCTATAGACACGGAATGTTCCTATCATTGCTTTCTTTCTTTTTGTAATTTATTGTGATATGGCTATTGAGTTGAAGTGGGATGGCATGGGTTTGATCCCCGGCTGAGTCAAACTAGAGATCGAGAAAATCGATACACATGATCGATGCCATGGTTTAGTCCCCGCCTAGTTAAACCAAACTTGGCAAATTGATACACATGCGGCTTGAGGTCATGGGTTCGATTCTCGGCTGAGTTAAACCGAATACTTTCAGAAAATGAATACTTGTCGCTACCTAGTCTGACTCTTTGAGTATTAATTACTAGGATATGTGAAAGAGCAACCATTTGTCCACAATTTTACTTGCCCCGGCAGTTTTTTTCATATACTGAGATCAATATAATAGGTTGATCATTATAATCTACCTTACTTAGTTTGAAGTAACTTTTATTTTAAATGGCCGACTTTTGAGATATTTGAAGTACAACCATGCAACATTAATTTAGGCAAACACACCCAAAGTCTGACACCATAGGCTTCAGCAGTAACAGGTTCTATTAAATTACCCCAATAATCGCTTCTATGTGTTGATAAATGTTTAATAAGTGCACCAGTATCTAAGTTAGATATAGCATCAAATATAGGTCTATATTTGCTTTGGTTATGAACATTTGATGTTTTCATCGGACTATGCTGCTTTAAAGTTGCATAGTCTGATGGTTTTGAGTTTCTGTCACTTTTCTGAGATCAATATATTGAATTGATTGTTATAAGCTACCTTAGCCTACTTTAGTTTGAAGTAACTTTTATTTTAAATTACTAACTTCTGAGATATTTGAAGTGTAAAGATGTCAAATGGGTTTTGGCAAGCACACCAAAACTCTGACACCATAGGTTTCTACAGAAACAAGTTCTATTAAATTGACTCATTATTCCCTTATATGTGGCAACAAATGCTTAATAAGTGCACCAGTATCTAAGTTACATATGTAGAATCAAATCTAGATAATTTCCTTGATTACGAAAATGTTATGTTTTCATCAGACTATGCAGCTTTAACATAAACTATAAAAAAAAATAGATTTGAACAATTTGAATTTCATTTTGTTTTTAAAAAAAGACTATATGAATGAGATTATAAAAATGTACACACCTCAGCCATGAACTGTCGGCAGGAACCACAGGGCACGATGTGACTCTCAGTCATGTTGCTGGATACGATAATGGCCGCGAAGTCCTGGTAGCCCTCCGACACGGCTTTCACTATGGCCGTCCTCTCTGCACAGATGGCCAGAGGGTAGACGGCGTTCTCCACGTTACAGCCTGCAGCACACAACAGTAGGGGCAGCGTCAGCTCAGTGCTCGGGGTTCGCACAGCGTGGCAAGACAAAACCAGCGGGCAGGTTGGGGTGGAACTCCTCTATTGTAAGACCCTTTTCATAGGTCATGTTGTATGGTGAACTGCTACCCATAGTATTAGTTGTTACCACTTCCGTAGATATAGCACTATCGCTATTTCCATATCCCTTCTGTACTACTATATAACTATAGCATATAAATATCCCTATCACTATATCTCTAGTGATATATCTCTAGTGTTATATCCCTAGTGATATATCAACACACATTTTTGTTATATATTTGTTTAAATATATATCACTCTCTATCGGCATATGAGTTTGTTACTATCATTGTATCTGTATCACTGTTTCCCTATTACTATATATTTATTGCTATATTCCTAGCTATATATATATATATATATATATATATATATATATATATATATATATATATATATATATAATTGTATTACTATATCCCTATCAGTGTACCCTTTATTACTATATCCCTATCATTGTATCCATAATAATTGATATAGGATCACATTTTGCTATATATTTGTCGAGATATCACTTACTATATCTACAGGAATATCACTTAATTACTAATACCATATCCAAATCTCTATATCCAGAGAGATATATTCATATCAATATATCTCTACCACTATATCCGTATTGCTATATAACTTTCTATAGACTGTCACTACTATATTGTCGTATCATTGTATTATTCCTATTGCTATATCTTTATCTCTATATTCTTATGGCTGGCACACACCTCCCGTCTGTGCGCACCCACCTACCGTTTACGATGTAAAACTGCCCGTTTCGCGCACAAAAATCGCTAGGTGTGCGCCCCCCGCGCACACCTAACGATTGCGATTCGCACATAAAACTCAGTTTTTAGTGCTAAAAGCGGCCGTTTACGATTGCGATTCACGATTCGAAAAACGAATCGGCCCGTTTTCAGTTTTAAGCGGGTCAGGTCGCGAGTTTTAGTGCGCGAATCGTAAACGGGAGGTGTGCGCCAGCCATTACGGGCCAATTCGTTTTTCGAATCGCGAATCGCAATCGTAAACGGCCGCTTTTAGCACTAAAACTTAGTATTATCAGCTTTGTCATGACAATTCATCGTGACGTTTTGTCTTACTCCCTCCACCCCACCTCCCTCTCCACATAGATGACCAGGTACTATAGAACACACCCGTCCCACCTACACATAGATGTCATGATAGCAGTGGGGCTGAAAGGAAGACAAATCTACTGATATATCACCTTAACTAAAAGATAAGGTTATTGATCCACCATATGATGTCATCAGGCTATTTTTATCTAGACGTAATACAGTGAACCGCTACCTAAGGACACGTGGACTTTCAACAAAGAAATACCTTTCCATTAAACAAAGCAAATACTGATCAGATGAATCCTTTTCCCAATATTACCACGTAAAAAGCTTTCAGTTAGTACCTTTGTAAATTAGAAGGAAACACCAGATGGATGACATTTAGGTCAATAGTTCAGGATAAAGTGGGGTCTTAGTTCATACACAAAGGATGGTGGCAAGTATACTGGGATCTCACTGTAGGCTCTTACAATGATAGTGACATCCACATGTGGCAACTTACTCCAAGTCCAACACACTTATTAATTTGAAGTAGTCTGGACTTTTGAGCCTGAGATTTGAGGTTGGTGGGCAGGAAGTAGGGAGGGAGGTTATGATAATGGAGCTCGTTGTGCAGGCTGCAATCTCGAGATGTGAGTTTGGAGGAGACTGCTTCCTTGAAAACCAAATATCTGAAGAGTGCTAAGGCATATACCCTCTACATGTACTCCAAATCTAGTAGGATTGATTAAAGTTGGAGATTGACAAATTACGGCAGGGCTGTGGCAACAATCAGGGTCACATGATCAGAATGTTATCTTCTGTCACAAGGTCCGCGCGGGTACATCACGTGATCGTGGACAGGCCCAACTAATGCATATATACAGTAAAACCGACCATGGGAGCGACTTTAAATGATTCAATTTAGGGAGGTGGTCGGTGTAGGAATTTTTGTTTTGGTTATCGTTTAAATGGTATTGCATAGGCGATCGTTTGGGACCCAAATACAGCGATTGATATAGGGGAGTGGTCGATCTGTGGGGTGATCGGGTAGAGAGGTTTACTATATTACAATTGTGTCATATTATATGTGTTACTAACGTCACTTATACAAAATAAATATATTAGGTTGATTGTTATAATATAATTTACTTTAGTTTGAAGTAACTTTTATTCCAAATGGCTAACTTTGGTGATATTTGAAGTGAAAACATGCAAAATAATTTCAATGTGCACACCAAAATGCTGGACATGATAGGCTTGTGTAACTTGCAGCAGTAACAAGTTCTATTTTATTGACTTGGTATCCCTTCTATGCAGCAACAAAATGGGTGGACTAGTATTCAACTTGGATTTGTGGAATCAAGTGTTTCGATTTAGAAACTGTTACGGTTTCATCGGATTATGCAACTAGAATTATTCAAACATATGCAGGTGTCTGCATATATATTAATTTTTATGCATATTTGATTTGGAATTAATTTATATTCGATAAGAATCTCGCGAATCGTTGAGAATGCCACAAATTTATTAAATTCCTCAATGGTATCATGCATTCTACTTCAAATGTTATATTTGTTAATTTAACCAAAATATACAACACATTATCTATTCTGGTATACATGGCACTTGCTGTCTGGCCCCCACCCGTCCGTAATAATGTTTCGCGATACGGATGACTGCGCAAACAAATGAATCTGTCAGCTTTCACTGAATCAAAATTGCCATCAGTTGGGTAATTTCAAATTTAAATTATTTTCAATTATAAACCAAATGAGTAATATTGCAGTAAGCGAATAAATTATTTACTTATTCGTTCAGAAGTCTTTCTTTGCAAGTCTGTATATCCTTAGTGGCGTTTCACTGTTTTACATTTTACAAACAAATATTAAATTAACTTTTTTTTCTAAAGAACAACAATTAATTAGATCTTTTTTGTTTGTTTAAAGCATTCCAAATAGTTTTTCCTTCAGGGACAAATATCACCAAGAGCAGCTTACCGGTGAAGACGTGGCCGTCTGTTGTGAGAAGTGCCGCCCCCACGGGGAAGTTGGAGTACGGGCAGTATGCGTGGGCCTTCGCCTTGAAGCACTGGTCAATCAGATGTGTCAGCTTCTCGGCAACTGCAGAAAGGTAATACACTCGGTTAGATTTAGTCAGCCCAAAATGGATTTAACTTTTTTTCCCCCCACAGGTATGTAATGGTTGAGTGAAATATATTCTCTGGCAAGGACGATGACGTACCAAATATATATATATATATATATATATTTAAATTATTGCAGTAGCGAGTTGTAACGCTGTGTAGAAGAATACCTTGTTGGCAATGGGTAGTGGTGGCGCCAGTGTATGTGTAGACTTAAGCAGAGTGGTGTCAGGCTGTATCACCTGTAATAATTAGGGGTTATGGCGTTGGGGGGGGGGGGGGGGTCCCTTTTTCCAATGGATGGGGTGCACCTCCTCCCCACTCCTACCCCACCTCCACCCCAGCCAGCCAGGAAATTTGCGTATTGTGGTCTTATTTCAAATACCAAAGACCGGGACGGATGGCTGTGGTGGTAGAAGACTGGCTTCCCATGCGGGAGAATGTGGGATCAATCCCCGAGAGAGTAAAAACCAAAGACTAACAAAATTAGTACTTGTCACCACCTTGCCTGGCATTGGGAATGATTAGAATATGGCAAATATTGGTTGGTTCAGTATTAGGGCAAAGTGACTGAGTGGAATAGCGCATCATTGTGTCAGAAGCTTGGTATCCCAATGTGGCGGCACTATAAAGTCGCCACCAGTGCGCGGAGTCGGTACATGTCCAAATATGACCTTACATCTTGTTACGACTTAAAACCCCAGTAAGCAAACATATATTAAACCAGTGCTACGTTATGTGTCCACTTAACACTACATACCCAGCTTGTATTATTGCTATTGCTGCCGTTGCCACTGGATGTATGTAAATATATTTGTTATTTAGTGCCGGGGGCGCGATGGAGGGTGGGGGGTGATCAATTCTAACCATACCATTTACAATGATTGGCCCGATATATTATAGCAGTGTGCTTGTAATGTTTACACCTACTTAAATAACACGGGAAGTGGTAGGGAGGGGGGGGGGGGGACATTAATAAAATGACAACCACTTGTCTGCGGCATTTGAGTGAGCACAGGAGCGGGAGGTGGTGATGGGGGAGGGAGGGGGGGGGCGGTGGAGATGGGGTCGCCCCCCCCTCCCTCCCCCCACCCCAGGGTCCCTCGGCCTGTGATTGGCTGTTTGGGACCACACCCCTAAGAGTCGGCCTGTTGACATTCTGAAGTAGGACAGGTGACCAGAGTGGGTGTCGCCATGGCTGCTACTTTGCGACAATTGTCAATGCCATTGATTCCGGTAAAGTGACAAATTGCCCGTTTGGCTGTTTGTTTTTGTTCTTATTTTTCTCACGAGGCGAATGTGGTTGGGTTGTCGAGGCTGTTGTATGTGTGTTTTAGAGAGATGCGCGTATGAGACTGAGTTTCTTTGCGAGCTGTGATGTTTGAGATTGCTGCTGCAGATCTGCCAGATGGGATGATGCAATAGCCTGCTTGATGTACGGGAGCATCAAACGGTAATTTCATCAACCGATGAATGTGAGTTTCTACCATATCATTTCTTTAGATAAATATATTAAGTTGACTACTTTACTTTAGTTTCGTCAAATTTTGCAGCTTTTACGGTTGTGGAATAACTCAAGTATGGCCTACAGGTTGGTTGATTGCGGTTTACCTCTTACTTAAAGTTGCATGGTCCGATGGCCTTTGAATTTTTGTCTTATTTTTGAGATAACTATATCAAATTGATCGTTACAAGCTACTAATCATTAGTCCGGAGTGATTTTGATTAAAGATGATTAGTTTTGAAGTAATCTGAGCTGAAAGAACCAAAAATAATTTCGACAAGCTTGTCAAAAGTCCTGTGGCTATGACCCAGATGGTCATCTCGCAGTGACCACGTGATGTGAGATGACCTGGAACCTGACAGGACTGTAGGTAGGTATTTCTGGTTGGGTGGGGCACATTCTGGGAACGGATTAGTGCCATAGGCCCATGGCACTAGGGTTTTTAACAAAATATAATGTGTGTGTGTTGTCTGCTTGTGTTTGTCTGTCTATGTATGTATCTGTGTGTGTGTATGTCTGTGTGTGTCTATCTGTGTGTTTCTGTGTATGTGTGGGAGTGTATGTGTCTGTGTGTGTCTGTCTCTGTCTGTCTGTTTCTGTGTGTATGTGTATGTATGTGTCTGTGTATGTCTGTATGTGTGTGTATCTATGTGTAGGTATGTGTATGTATGTCTGTGTGTCTGCCTCTGTGTGCGTCTGTCTATGTGTCTCTGGCTGTGTGTGTCTCTCTCTCTCTCTGCAAAGGCAGGTCGGGTGTATGTGTGTCTGTGTGTTTCTATGTCTGTGTGTGCTGTTGTCTGTGTATGTATGTGTTGATATATATATATATATGTGTGTGTGTGTGTGTGTGTGTATGGGTGTGTTGGTATGTGTGTTGGTGTGTGTTGTGTATGTCTGTATGTGTGTGTGTCTGTGTGTGTATGTATGTGTGTGAATGTATGTGTGTGTATCTGCCTCTGTATGTGGGTGTCTGTGTGTGTCTCTCTCTCTGCAAAGTCAGGTTGGGTGTATGTGTGTCTGTGTATGTCAGGTGTGTGCATGTCTGTGTGTTTCTGTGTCTGTGTGTGCTGTCTATGCATGTATGTCTGTGTGTGTCTATCTATGTGTGTCTGTCTGTGTGTATATATATGTGTGTGTATGTCTGTGTGTGTGTCTGTGTGTGTATGTATGTGTGTGTCTGCGTGTTGATGTGTGTGTCTCTGTATGTGTGTGTGCACTGTCAGGTTGTATGTGGTATGTCAGTTGTGTGCATGTCTGTGTATTTCTGTGTCTGTGTGTGGTGTATGTGCATGTCTGTCTGTGTGTGTCTATCTATGTGTGTCTGTGTCCTGTGTATATGTCTGTGTGTGTATGTCTGTGTGTATGTCTGTGTATGTATGTATGTGTGTGTCTGTCTGTGTGTGTCTGTATGTGTATGTCTGTCTGTGTATGTATGTGTGTGTATGTATGTGTGGCCATGTATGTATGTGTGTGTCTGCCTCTGTCTGTGTGCGGCTGTCTATGTGTCTGTGTGTGTGTCTCTCTCTCTGCAAAGTCAGGTCGGGTGTATGTGTGTCTGTGCGTCTGTGTATTTTGGGTGTGTGCATGTCTGTGTATTTCTGTGACTGTGTGTGCTGTCTGTGCATGTCTGTTTGTGTGTGTCTATCTATGTGTGTAGGTATGTGTGTGTATGTCTGTCTGTGTATGTGTGTGTATGTCTGTGTGCATATCTGTCTGTGTGTGTATGTTTGTGTGTATGTCTGTCTCTGTGTCTCTGTAAAGTCAGGCCAGGAAACACAGACACATAAACACACACAGACACATCCACCTCATTTCCCCTTCCCCTCTATGGCCCTGCACAGCAGGCCTACTTGGTTGGGGGGAGGCTAATGAGGTCATGAGATTGGCCTAGTTGGTTAATGGCCTCCCTGCATAATGGGTGTTTCAAAGTGAGTGTCTAAAGGGGTGAGTTTATAAATTCACTGGTTATTCTGTATACACTGTCCCAAATCATTAGCTATTACACCAGTATCTAAGTTGGATATATAGGATCAAATGTAAGTAGTTGTTTTAATTTTGACAAAATTATATTTCATCAGACCATGCAACTTTAAACTAGTTAAAGTTGCATAGTCTGATGGTTTTGAGTTTCTCTCATTTTCTGAGATAAACATATTCGGTTGATCATTATAAGCTCCGTTACTTTACTTTGAAGTAACTTTTATTTTAATTGGCTAACTTTTGAGATATTTGAAATGCAAATGTACTTAATTAATGTTGACAAGCTTGCCAAAACTCTACCACCATAGGGTTCTGCAAAAACAGGTTCTATTAAATTGACACAGTAGGCCTATTCCCTTCTATGTGATGAAAACTGTTTAATAACTGCACCGGTATCTAAGTTAGATAGATAGAATCAAATTTAGATAAGTGTATTGGTTTAAAAAATGTTAAGTGTCCATCGGACCATGCAGCTTTAAGTAATACCTCAAGTCATATCAAGATGAACATTGACTGCTTTAATATATGCACTTCTGTTATCTATATAGTTTTGCCACACTGAGATGCCGTGCTGCCAGCACTGATATTATATTCAATTCAGTCACATTATCCCGAAACTGAGCCATAACAGTTCTTGTCTCAGATGAGTGTGGTGACAAATGAACAGTTTATGTTAACGCATCAGTTTCATCTATGTTCCCCTGGTGGAACTCGCGATATCTCACAGATGCCCTAAACCTACACCTACTTAGGCTACTAGCTGCTCAGCACCAAAGTGACTTAAATAGTAGCAATCACATTGTCAGTCTGTATAAAAACGTTCATGCTCACTCCCATGGCGCAAGGTAGGCCTACTGAAGGTGGTTGCATCACCCAAAGTTGTGGTTATATTATTCACGATAGGCTACTCTTTGCTACTCTGCAGTCTCTGGTCATGATCAATCCGCTCCATATATTAAACAGAAAATTAAAAACAAATCGGCTGTCAAGTATTATTTAAGGCCGTCATATATTTATTTACCTATTTATTCAATAGACTTCGCAAACCTCGGCTATCGAGAAGCTCGTAAACTGAGACACTATTTATTATACTAGCCTTATTCATAAGTTATTGGGCTCACAAAACATCGCGACTGTCGCATTTGTACTCAGTGCCACGTGACTATCGATAATCATGTAACATGGGAGGTGTCTGGTGGGCATTGATTATGCGGAGATTGATTTGAACAAATCGGAACCCCCTTTTTTACGTAGACTCGGCATATATTATAATAATGCCAACGGGATTATTAAAAACATGAACATTGGCAGAAATTTAAAGAACGTGATCGGTTATTTATAACAGTAGCATTAAAGTATTCTTACCATGGTTCTCTTGAGGCATCTTGATGTTAAGTGTCTTGTTTAGCTGTCCTTGAGTTATGCACTTTTCAGGAAGCTGCAAGTGGAACCACGAGAAAATGCCGCTTGTCAAGTTGTAAGGTGACTAGGTGTGGCGTCAATGACTCAATCTGTGTATGGTCTTAGCTGAGTGCTGAGGCTTGGTCAGTTCTGATATAAGCAGTCTCTGGATGTGTGTGGAGGATGGGTGGAGGATGTAGATAACTGCCTGCTGTCTGGGTTGTGCGGATGTTGATGGTTCTGCTGTGTCTTGTTTTCGTCTAATGGCAAACCCGCGCCTTCTCATTGTTTATAACTGCGCTAAGCCACGCCCCCTTCCAGCCACCAGCGCGGGCTCGCCCAGCGTCCTGGCGCGGTGCGGTCATTTATTCACGGGGGATTCGCCAGGTGAACTGCAGTGGCGCGGATGTTTTGCGTTATTAATTCACACACTGCATCATTTCTTGATCAGCGCCACCCTTCGCGCTCCCCGTGCACATTCAGGAGCGGTGCAGTGCAGCGCAAACCCAAATTCTCTGTGTTACTTGCATCACCTATTTGGGTTCGGTGTCTGCAATACACTTGCACGCATTGCATCAGTGTGATCAAAATAAACCCAACGGCCAGCCAACTTTCTGAACCAGAGTAAGCCCATTATTCATGGTGTGGTGGTTGTTGTTATGCCCGCCTGCTTGCAGAATTCAATAGCTTATTTTGTGTAGGCGTAGGTTACCCGAAGTCTTTAAAATATTATTATGTAGACCTAGATCGGTGATACTTGATTTTATATGGGTGTTCTTTGTCACGCTCCAGTTTTCGCAACATTTTCTAGGTATTGCCTATGAAATATATATATATAGGCTTATTGCCTAGGCGATCTCATTTAAAATCATGGTGAATCCACGCGATTGGCTATCGGGAAATCTTAAAGACGTAGCAATACGTAAAGCGGCTGTCACACCACGCCGGATTGAGCAAGGGACAGAATTGTCGAGCCCGGTGGTGATAAGTATCAAAATGTAATATGAATAAGCAATGCTTAAGACCGACCCCTGCTAAACGCTCGGAAAAGTATTTATTTATATATCAGCACGAGTATATTATTAACCAATCGCTGTCATTACGCGATTCAACGCAAAGTATACAAATGACGGCCCCCATATATGTATGTTTCCGTTTCTGGTTGCTGGATTTTGGTGAAGTCATTTTCCACCTCTATGAGTAGGCTATGGGTACTGTTTATGTATATACACATGTTAGTCATTAGCCTCCCCTTTGGGGGATCGGTATTAAAATGTGTCAACATGTTGCGCTATCGGATAAATGGCCGCTGAACGAACGGGCAGGAAACGGACAGTAAACGGCCATGAACGAATAGCCAACGGACAAAACAAACTCAAACCGGACAAGAACCGTAGACGTCAATCCGGTGGCATCTGTTCCTAGTTTTGTGCATGTTCAAAACTTGTACGGACACAAACCAGACTTTGTTCGGTTTCTGTCCGTTTCCCCCGATCCGGTGAGGTGTGACAGGGCCTTAACGCAATCCATATCGTGTTTGACACGTTTAATTATGCGGTTCACAAATCCTATTCGCCTGGAGGTACGTATAGTGATATGTGGTTTCCTGATGGGTGTCTGGTGGGCATTACATTTGGAATATTTATGCGCTGTTTCTTGTTGCTGGTTTAAACGAAATAGAAGGCTATGCAGCCTACAAGGTCAAAGTAAATTAATGCAGAGTGATTAATTACATCTTTATGTACAGCGTTATAGGCCTATGAGCTTTTTTCCCCTTTTCTTTAGAAACCCCTAACTGTATGTAAAAATATACGGATTTTCGGTTTAGAATTATATATTGGCAGGGAGCATCATTATTGTGGGATGACAGAGTGGGGACAATGTTATGTAAACTAAAAAGCAAGGATGCCATACTCACAATATGACATGATAAAGAATAGGGAAATATATGTCCTGCATGCTGCCTAGGATTAGGGAGGAGCTGTGTTATATAAGAAACAGTTCAAGGAGTTCTAGGGGAAACAGCCCAAGGGGTGGAAATGTCCTATGTGTAGTTCTAAGATGTACCAGTGCCAAGGAGGGACGTTCTTGGTATATATATATATGGATGTATATATCTGTGTAACTGTATACCACTTCTGGTTCACCCCTGTGACCATAAGGGAGGCCCAACTTCAGCCTCATATACACTCAGGGTGGCACCTGCAGCTGAGTAGGGTGGCAGCCATCTCCACTGGGGGGTTGGCTCCCACCCCAGCTGTGGGGCCACCTGATTGGCTGACTGCGGGACTGCTCAGTTGCCTGCACTGCCTTGACCATCTGACCACACTAAAAATACGCAAGATGCAGAGAATTATCTAATATGAAGGATCGATGCTCCAGTCACACTGGACACCGGCACTCTAGTCCTGGCTCTTGAGTGAAGCACACATACTTTTGAGCAAGAACCCCAGACACTCTGTCTGATGCTACCTACATTCACCTATTCAAATTGAGTGTATCCACAGCCATAGGACTATTGTCCCATGGGCTGTGGGCACCGCTTTCAGTATACAGGCTAAGTGGTAATGAGAACTAGTGTGGACAGAAGGTGAGGAGTGAGGGTGCTAGGTCACATGTAGGGGAATGGACAGGAGTTGCTGCCAAATAAAGCACAACTTATTCACTGTTCATTTGTGTGACTAGTTTTCCTTCCTCTTTTCAGTACTGATTCATGATATGAAGGGGAGAGTTTTGTAGTCTCATGGGGTGCTCACAGCGGCAGAGCATCCGTGTTTCTATATGTAGATCTATACATGCATGTATTAAACCTTTCGATTGTTGTTGTTTCTTGGGGTTTTATGTCATGGCAACATCTATGGTCACCTCAGAACTGCTACCGACTTGTGACAGTGCACACTCATTGCAACTTTATAGTGCTGTCCTACTTTGAGACTAGGCCGCCGCTACTATGACCTGCTTTCCCACTCAGCTACATTATCCTGATACTGAGCTAACATTAGTAACACGTCCTTGTCCTATCCTACTAATTCCAAGCGCCTGGCTGGTGTCAAGTGTCAGATTTGTAAGTCATTGGTTTGATTAAGCCAGGTTTCAAACTCCTGACCTTCTATACGGGAAGCCTCGATAACTGAATCGGTCACCACTTCTGGTAAAGCTTTCTGTTGGCTGCGGCGGTTTATGAGTTGTTGTTTTTTTGTAGTTTTTTTTGGGGTAGTGGTATTTTTTTTTTTTACATATAAAAGACCTAGAATTAGTAGAAACATAAGAATATATATTTGCAGTATAAAGTGGGCACAGTGAGTGTATAGAGGGAGTGCATGTGACATCATCACTCAGTGGTCAGAGGTCAGCAATCAGCGATCTTGGATTATGAGCACCCTTGCCTTGCCCTGTTGTGAATGTATGCTGATGCAGTAACATCATTTTCCTTGGGTTCTGAGCTGTTCTGTGCAGTTTACATCCAATGTGTTTACTTTGAGCACTTCAAGAACAGCTTATGAGGCCAAACTGCTCAAAACAGTGACAAATAAACCAACAAATAGGTAAATAAGCACAATGTAGACAGGTGCAAGCCTTCTGTATGTAATCCAATATGGTCACCGAAAGTTGCCCCGTGACGTCATTACACCCCCTCTATAGTGACTAGATCTAGGGATGATGGTGTGTACTTCCTTTCCAGGATTCTTCCACTGTTGCACACGCTTAGGCTAACAGTAACATCAACTTTAACATAGAAGTAATGACGAGGTATTTAATCCTTGCATAGCCTATAACTAAATATTCCAAATAGTAGCCTATTGGCGCATAATTATTCACAACTTCTTAGAGAACAGTGAAGAATGTGTATCATGTTGACAAACTAAACATGTTATTTATATTTCGTGGCGTGTAACTAGTTACGCATATATTATTCAGCAAAGTGTCGGTTAGTCGTTGGTAGCAGGGTCCGGTGGGACAGTGTATTCTGTGTGTTTGTGCAGCACTGTGCTGCTTTGAAGTCGGGCCTGCTTAGCTGGCAGCCCGCACCCGGCGGCAGCAGCGCACCGGGCTTCGACTTGATTCAAACGCCGATGCCCGCACCAGTATCTGCCTCTAGTCGGCAGGAAATTTGCTTACAATAATACTGTGGGAGTTTGCTCGTGTAAAGCCCCAGTCACACCTCACCGGACTTAGTACCGGACACCACCGGACAAAGAATTTTCTAGTCCGGCGCGGTTCGGTGACAAAATGTATCGAAATGGAGTGTAATTGGGTCAACTGGACGAAACGAACACCAACGGACAAGTTCCGGACATGTACCAGTACCGTACATGTACCAGACACCTACACCCCACCACAAACCCCCACCACACACCTACACCTCCACCACATCCCTAAACCCCCACCACACACCTACACCCCCACCACACACCACACACCTACACCCCCACCACATCCCTAAACCCTCACTACACACCTACACCCCCACCAGACACCTACACCCCCACCACATCCCTAAACCCCCACCAGACACCTACACCCCACCACATCCCTAAACCCCCACCACACACCTACACCCCCACCACATCCCTAAACCCCTCCAGACACCTAAGCCCCACCACATCTCTAAACCATCAACACACACCTACACCCCCACCACATCCTTAAACCCCCACCACACACCTACACCCCCACCACATCCCTAAACTCCCAGCAGACACCTACGCCCTACCACATCCCCTAAACCCCACCATACCCCCAAACCCCCACCACATCCCAACCCTAAACCCCCACCAGACACCTACACCCCCACCACATCCCTAAACCGCCACCAGACAACTACACCCCCATCTTCATTTTATGCCTAAGTAATATATATATAATTATATATATAATATAATAAAATATATATACTTAGGCAATATAATATATATATTATATATATATATATAACATATATAATATATATATATAAGACCAGACAGTGTAACCGAATCGGAAAGAGCACTCGCTTGCTTCTCAGATGGAAGGTTGTGGGTTTGAAATCGGCCGAGTCAAATCAATAACTTACAAAATTGATACTTGCCAGGACTTAGCCTGGCACTCAGCATTAATAGGGTAGGGCAAGGAATGGTTTGCTCAATATCACGATAATCTGACTGAGTGGGATGTCAGGTCATGGTGCAAGGAGCCTGGTCTCCCATATATATTATATATAATATATATATATATATATATATATATATATATATATATATATATATATATATAGGGATGTATAGATATACTTAGGTATATATATATATATATATATATATATATATACATGCGCCTCCGGACGAACACTCCAAAATAGAGAGCTCTTTTCTGTTTCCAAGGATAACGTGAGATAATCTAACCTAACCTGATAAGATATTGTACCTGTACCCATTTTTAATGGTAAGTACTGCTTGGCCTAGTAAGACAGCTACTGTCTCTGGAAGAAACGATAGGCTGAGTTGAATTATCTAAAAAATAAATCAGTGATATCACCACGTATGTTTGGACCCGTATCACATGTGGACTTTTAATAGTATAGTTATGTAGCCATTGCAAAGCTTCTGTCTACTTTGTCTTGATGTTCCCAGAGGTGTAAAATATGATGTTATACCATGCTAGGTAGTGACAAATATCAATTTGCTAAGCCGTTGATTCTGTTTGATTCGACTGGTTTCAAACCCATAACCTCCCGCAGGGGAAACCAACCAGTGCTCTTACGAATTCGTGCACCCAGTCCGGTCAGGGGAAGACGGAACCCCTCGGGTTGTTTGGGCCTTATTGTGTTGGGTGTTTGGATTACTGTTAGAGTGGTGTCGCATTGAATCCCCTCTCACTTTAATGTCCTGTCAGTAGGCCTGTGGTCTCACATTGAATCCCCTGTTACTCTAGTGCCATGTTAGTGTGGTGCCCACATTGAATTCCCTATCACTCTACTGCCCTATATCTTATTTACAACATCAATATCAATCCTTGTAGGAAAGTGTGATGTCAAGTGCCATAATGGTGACTGCTGGTTAAATGTTATTACTGAGATCGGGAACGTGGGTAGCACTGCTATGTCGGGCAGCAAAGTTCACTTGCATGATACTTGTCTGTCTCTTAATACGTCTCTTCTGAAGAATCAAGGTTGTGTCCAACCGGCCACTAGGAAAGCTCATGGTCATACTGGGGTGGAGGTGAAGCACACTGAAAGACTGCACATTACCTAGCAACATCTAAAGTCATATCAGGATGGTACACATACAGGTACTTTAAGTCTTAAGTGAGTTTAAATTAAGTGGTCTCTAATGGGGTGCCTGGCTGGGAAGGCACCCTACTTCCGGATCTGTGAACATGCCGGTTCGCAGCTCAAGTCCCTTCCAGGGACCAGCAGACAATAACTCGGCAGACGCCTATTGCTTATAACCAGACAGGATGGCTGACTAGATAGAGCGCTTGCCTCCTGTGCGGGAGGTCGTGAGATCAATTCCCGGAGCAGTCAATCTCTGTAGTTTATTGTGTTGCTTCATAATGGTGCTTTATAGAGGTGCTTTATAGGGTACTTCTATGGTTGTACTTTACAGCACCTTCGAATGATTCCTGTTTGCAAAGACGTGTTAAGTTTTCATTCTTTAATAATGAAGTCATTATGTATATATTATATATCATATATGATTGTAGTCTGCACTGACAAGTCAAGCAAGGAGCCACATAGACAGGTAGGTGTGGGTAGCTTGATTTCATCAGAGACCCTAGATAGCCTAATGGTTAGGATGCTATCTATCCCTAGAATGGCAAGAAGTAGGGGTTTGAATTCCGCTCTATGCACACTGTTCCTTTTGTTGGCATTACCCCCACAAAACTGGTGCCATGATATATCATTATAGACCAATGTATGCTAGGCCCTGGAATGGCAAGAAGTGTGGGTTCAATATCCTGCTCCAGGCGCAATATTTCCCATTTGCATCACCCCAATGACAACATCATTAAAGAAATGCTTGAATCTTAGGATTAGCCAATTTAATGGCTGAATGTCCTTCAACTACTGTATGCAGGCGATATTCATCCCCCAACTTGGCAAGTCACGTGACACAATTTTACTGGCGTTCGTAGTGGAATTTGATTCTCCATTTATCAGATACTCTAAAATAAAGCTACAAACTAACAAACCGAACTTGTTACTTAAATCTACTCAGGGAGGATCGGGCTACTTTTGAGATGCGAGGTCATGTCATTGAAGGATGCCATTAGCTTAGCTTGGTTCCCTGTCACAGTCGCGTTGACTTTAGGCTTGGCACAAAGCATTACGTCATCGGGACCAGTGTAGGTGTTCCTCCATGCGTGCACTACTCTGCGGCAGAGCCATCAAAGCATTAACCCCATAAGCCATACATTTTTGTTATATTGTGCAATAACTACATACCGGCATCTCACTTTGAGAGTTTTATTTGAATCATGTATATTTAGGGAATATAAATATTGATCAAGAAATAGATGCCGGGATTGGTATATGTCATACGCTTAATGCTATGCTGGCTTATTATATGGGCTTAGCGCCTTGATGGCTTTGCCACAGAGTCACGCGCCGCGCCATGCAGAGGAATACCTCTACTGGTCCCTCCCTACATGCCTTCCATATATGGTCCAATGACGTAATGCGTTGTGCCAAGCCAAAGGTATATGTGACTTTGGCGGGGAACCAAGATAACCTTTTGTTATCCTTGTGACCGAATGGGTTGGTCAAATCAGCGAGGGAAGTTGGGAGTTCTATTCTAATCCGCGTCAAACTAAAGATTTACATTTACTTTTACTCAGCTGACACCCCAGTATTCCTAGGATAGCACACGGACTGTGTTGTTTGGCGTCAGGATAATATGACTGAGTGGAATATCAAGTCATGGCGTCGGAGGGCCTGGTATCCCAGTGGGGCAGCATAATAAAGTTGTTATGAATGTGCACTGCTACAAGTCAGAACCCGTCCTGATACGACATTAGCTGGTGTTGAGAGGTAAAACCCCAATAGGCAAACCGATGGCCTCCTAAGGGGATCGATACCAACTACCTCTCACGTGCGAGGCGGACACTCTAAACCAATAGGCTATCCCGGTAGAGTTTCTGCTTTGTGTGTGTCTCCATAGACACATGTAGCAAGCGCATTTAGGAGCCGTCATACAATATGTTGTTAACATTGCATAGTCCGATGGTTTTGAGTTTCTGTCATTTTCTGAGATAAATATATTAGGTTGATGGTTATCAGCTATCTTACTTTAGTTTCAAGTAACTTTTGGATTAAATGGCTAACTTTGGAGATATTTGAAGTTCAAACATGTAAAAGTAATTTTTGCAAGCACACCAAAACTCTGACACCATAGGCTTCAGCTGTAACACATTCTCCCCATTCCCTTATATGTGGCAACAAATGCTTAATAAGCGCATCAGTATCTAAGTTAGATTTGTAACATCAAATCTAGATAAATGTTTTGGTTTTGAAAATTTGATGCCTTTATCGGACTATGCAGCTTTAACTAACCTGGACCTGTAACCATAAACATGACACCGAGTCGATATTTACTAGCATTGACAACACTGATATGTAACCTATATCTCCAGCACTGGATTTGTGGTAAGCGGGATTTGTGCATATCCTTCCTCATTAGCATTTTTTTAAATAATATGTTAATGCTGATGTTTTGTGGGTAGCGTCTATGGAATGCTCACGACAAACACTAGGCGCTTACCTGCATTACAAATATATATATATAGATACTCGCTTTAACCCCTGCTGTGCATGGGTTAAAAGCTAGGCTCCGCATCAATCCTTGGACCAATATTGTGTTGAACTGTCATTGTATATTTATTCACTGGCTCTGACTATATTTAGAGACTGTGTATATAACTATGTTCTTTGCTATATTCTGGACTTGTGCATAGTCCCAGTTCAATATAATGCCGCTATCTGGTGGAATCTATCTGTAACATTTTGCAGTAAACCATATTGGTGGCGCTATCTACTGGTGGAGCTAACAACACTCATGACTCAAAATGGATGGCACTCTGGTCGAACTGACCAAAGTTAGTAAAAAAACCATCAAAATTAATATGAAATGTGTATGGTAGACACAAAAAACATGCTATTAACAACCCATACATGGTGAAGCATCAGTGGAGTATGATCACGCATGTTGGTAGCACCGATTAACAGAGCAGTTGTGATCAAAACTACCCTAAGTCTTAACCACCGTTTTGTACTATTATATATACATGCTGTTTTCCATTGAGTGGTAAAGCCAGACGGAGGGGCCAAATCAGGGGAACACTGGTTTCATGGGGCTGAGCCAAACTAGAGAATCACAAAATGAACTCTCTATTTTGTCGTCAATTGTTATCTAATTTTCATGTGTAATAATATTTTGTTTCTCGGGTTTTCAAGGTCAGGGAATCTATTTATGATGGTTTCAAAATGATATGGTGTGTTTTATACCATGTACTAGGCCTAATATTTATTACATGTTAATATATTATGTTACGGCGACCATGACACAGAAAATCTACAATAACAATACACAGTAGTTTACTGTTGTTGTAAGAACAATAATGGTACAGAAAGGTACTAGTTATGAAGAACAGATTACATGAGAAATGAACTATTGCATGTGCTTCACAGTTTGGAATGCAAGCCAAATGGCTGAGGCAAATATTTGTCAAATTCATGTCAGTGATACACACCACAATGTTGCATCCTATGAACAGGTATACCACTCAATGTAATGCTGCAATACAAGTATCCATGTGAACAGCTAATGGTATACAGTTAATTGTCACTGTTTGAGTCACTGCTGTCACTACTGTCACTGCTGTCAAATGCTGCAATGTATTTCACTCGGCTGCACTTGTTAGCTGATCCCTGGCAACAACATCCAATGTAACAGGCCACATTCTTCCTGGTGTAGGAACAGTTCCTGTTGCAGCCTTTGGCGCAGCCACATGCAACGGACTTTGTAATTGTCTGTGGCCAGGTTGATTGAGTTGACAGGACTGGAACTAGTTTCCCATCCTCCATAGCCCAACCATAATCCACAAATGGGGGAAGCTGAGGCTTGGCCTCATGTGCAGTCTTATCTATGACAGTTGCAAGAGCTGCATGCTGTAGATGTAGAAGGAATGTATGTTCTGTTAGTGGGAGTAGTTTCAGCATGGTTGACCTGTTGTTCAGGAATTTATAGGCTCTAAGCTTTCCAAGATCGCAGTCCTCAAAGTCATCAGATCTGTTAGTGTACACAGCAATGACAAGTTTGCGTGCCTGGTTGATGAGGTCTGATGTGATCTGGTTGCGGTTCTGACCTTGCTCACCAAAGTGTTCGAGCTCAGTTAAGTCTGTGGTATAGCTACGGTTCAACCAGGTCTTTTTGCCGGTGAAGAATGGGTAGCTGGTCGTATCCCTTCCACTCAGGCTGAGGATGAAGGGAAGTGTATGACATTTTGAAGGTCCTAGTGACCTAGCCATTTGGTGTGTGGGCAGATAAGTCTCTGCACCAGTTCTTACCCAGAGTTCAGGAAGATCTTCCAGAATGCTGGCAGCATAGTAGATACAAATAATGATTATATCTGTGTCATTGCCATGAATGACTACCCTATCAATTCCTTCATTCTGGACACTGTAGACCCACTAAGGCATAAGAGGAAGAAGCAGCTGTGGTAGCTACAGTTTATTAGACATTACAATTGCTGTACCTGGCTGGCAACAAACCACCAAATAATAATAATAACAAAAAGAAAAAAAAATGTGTCCCTCGTCCGAGCATTAGTTTGGTGCGCAGGCCAAGTGGCATATCATAAAGGCGCCGGGCTGGTGGGGCGCCATGGTTATATAACCGATTGTGTCGCTGACTAGCGTGTAACGGGCGCTTAATACTCAATTGAATCGAGCCGGGCAATGGTGGCGCCGACTAGCGTAAATAACTGAACCATAGGCGACAGCCGGACACGTTTGTAAATTCCCTTATTTAATTAACCCGAGGAGGAAAGCGCCCCACGGGTCCCTATACTGGTATATACGAGTATATACTTTCTATAAATAGCATGAAGCATTATTCTGGTATCAGCCTCCTGCTGTGTAGACTCCAATGCAGTGATGTCGGTGGCTGACCCCTCAGTGACCAGCATGCTCTTGGTTTCTTCAATGAAGCCTCCACCTAACTAAAGGTGAGTTGAGCCCAGTGCTGGATTTAGCTGTTCACTCTTGCTCCATGTCTCACACAAGAAACTCAGAAGGGCTGCTTTGTTAGCTGACACAGTGAAGAATTCCTGTGGGTCAGAGGCTTTGTACTGCTCACTGACCTCAAACACCTTTGCTTGCCTGGATTAGCCATACCTGTGTTGCTATTCTGCTGATTTGAGGCTTTGTTCACTGTGTCGGTCGCACCAGAAATGTATGATCTCTCTCCCACAGGCACATTTTTCAGCAGCTGCTCCTTGTAGCGATCAGCAATGTTTCTAAATGTCTCATTTTTCTTGAAGAACCAATGGCGTATGGCATGCATTGCATCAACCACAACTGTTGTCTTCCAGTCTCCTTGTGTGAGAGCTGTCATTGTTGCTGAGAAAGGATTGATCTCAATGGCTGCTATCACTTTTTGGACCATATCTGCATCCCTTGCCACTGGGGTTGGACCAGACTCATGATGTGGGTTTGAAGTTGTGAGATGCAGCATTGACTTCCGTTCAGCAGAGATCGCAGCCGTGACAGGTTTGGTGTAGACCCATTTGGTCCAGGCAGCCTCATTGAGTGTTATTCCATCCAGCCCACTCTGTTCCTTGGCATCTGCATTGTAGGTCTGCTTGAGGAGCATGTTAGGAGATACAGCATTGTGATTGCCAGTAGTTCTCCTTCCAACAAATGCTCCTTGCATCAGTGCCATGTGAACTTCAGGAGCAGTGATGGGGAGCTTCTTCATCTCTGAGAAATACAGAGGCAGAGACTGTTGACCATACTTGAAGTGGCCTGATGTAGCGAGATAGGGGAGCATCCTTGCTGACTCACACAGGTGGCCCATTCAGTTGCCTTCTCATTGATGGTAGATGAATCAGTGCAGATTGTCAACCATATCCAGGAAATTGGACCAGAATATAGCTGTGGGATAGTGGTCTAGGGATTTCTGGAAGTCCCACATCTGATTTTGAAGAGCTGCTATTTGTGATTGGGACTTTTCTGTCATTTGCAGCTGCTCAGTTGTGGCAGTATTGTTCTCAAGCAGCTTCTCCACGAGATGCTCAATGCCCTCTTGTCACTGTGTGGTTTCTCTGTCTGCTACCCATGATTCAAATGCCTCCCAATAGATACGCCATATGGCCTCACTGAGGATTCTGATGGTGCGCATAGTCTGGTAATAGTCTCCTTTCTTGCCAAATATCTTGTTTTCTGTCCCTTTCTGACACAGACCAGCTGTCACAAGAAGATCTGCTGCACCTGAGTCCCTGATGATCCTGTATTGCAAGTTCATGCGTGGCTTGATCACCAGTAATGATCGTCCTTCTGTCACCAAGTGCATGTGAGGTATTCACTAATCTTGTTATCGCCTCCTTCAGCACACAGGTGTAAAAATATACGGAATTTCGGTTCAGAATTATATATTGGCAGAGAGCATTATTATCCGCGGACGACGGAGTGGGGACCAAGGTTATGTAATAGAAAAGCAGTGGGTGCCCCACTCGCTGTGTGACATATTTGGCTATGGAAATATATGTTAATCCATAGTGCCCGAGATTATGATGAGATGTTCCTATATAAGAGACAGTTAATGTTTGGTGAAATGTTCTCTCTATGCACCAGTAAGGGTGCAAGTGGAGGAGAAGGACATTTTTAATATATATATTTATTGTAACTGTCTGCAACTACCTGTTACCACAGGACCGATGGGCAAGCACACCCAGCCACTCTGCATACATTATGGACACCACCTGCAGCTGGGGTTGAGTGACAGCAGCCTCTATTAGGGTGTCGCCCCCCCCAGGCTGTAGAGGGTGTCTGATTGGGTGGCTGTGGGAGGCCTAGTCACCTGCACCCCTTTGCCCCACTTGACCACACAAGCCTCATTCTGATATTGATTATCCTATACAGACTGCTCCAGACACTCTGAGCAGGAGACTTCTGGATGGACTCTTGAAGTGAACACTCTACTCCTGACTCTTGAGTGAGATACACTCTTCTCTTGGGCAGGAACCCAGACACCCTGTCTGATGCTCCACCTTTCATATACAAACTGAGCTGTGTGCAACAACCATAGGACTCCGGTTCAATGGGCTGTAGGCACTGATTCATATACCTACTAAAGAGAGTAATGAGGCTCTGTGTGGACAGAAGGTAAGGGGTCAGGGTGATAGGTCACTAGTAGGTGAACAGGAGTTGATGCCAATAAAGCACAACTTCTTCACTGTCAATCTTGCGTGACTTGTCTTCCCTTTCTGCCTTATGAGAGATACAGTAGAAATATTACAGATGAGTTTGTTGGAGAGGGGCATCAGGTGTGAACTGACAGACAGTTGTCAGAATGCATCTGGGAAGAGTAGGTGGTATATCTGGGGCTCTGATGGCCGGGCTTCCAGTTATATTACAAAGGGGTTCGTTGGAGACGCTGGAATTAGAGGCAAATACCCAATCTTGCTGGCATCCTTGTGTGGTAATAGCCTTGCACAGTAAGCAGAAAAACCAGGCAAGATTTCTTCGGATGGCACATTCAATAACTGTGATGCTGGTGCCATTCTTCCTAGTCGCCAGACAAGTAGCATCACTTCGGCAGAGTTGTCAGATGCAGTCGCCAAATTCTCCACATCTCTGATGCTACTGAGGGACCTGGACTTCTGTCTATCCTTGCCAGTCTGAATGTCTTCTTCTTCCAGTCAAGATTCTCCATTGAGAAGACATGTGTTGTTCCATGCGTCATGGCCTCTGGAATGTACACACCATGTTCTACTACCTTTTGCATGATGTTGGCACTCTGAGCAGTCAGTTGACGCTGCAAGCACTCATAGCTAATACTGTGTCCAAGCCTGTTGTTCAGCATGATCAAGGACTTACTGCGTGTCTGGTTGAACACATGGTAGGCCAAGGCTATTGTCAATGGTGTGGGTACACCCGCAATATGATGCAGCAATTGCTGTGATGCGATGAGGGCTTTCTCTATTATTGGCTGGTTGACCAGTACTCTCCCAGATTCCTGCCATTTTGTTGGTGTCTCACTGAGCAGCATAGCTGTGTAATTGAACAGGGAATCAGGAATAAGTCTGGCAGCAGCTGCAAAAGAAATCCCTGTTGACTGTTCATTTCGGCATTGACTTTTGCATTGCTTGCAATCGGCTTGGAGTATCTTTGCTGCATTCTGAAGTGTACAATGGTTTTCATCCTCATGTTGTGCTGCTTCTAGGTGCCTCAGTTTCTCCAGTGCATCACCAAGGGGTATGGTTGATGCGCAAATGAATCCTGATCCACATGTTTGTCTGAGAATGGAAATTTGCTTGCCATACTTCTGTTGCACCTTCAATTTGAGGGTGATAGATCTGCTGTTTTTACTCCTAGCTCTCGAAAAATAGCCCTGTATTGGTCCCGCAGTGACTTCACCAAGTACCCATACATGTCATAGAATAGGGGGGTCTATAGCTGTTCTAGTAGTCGCTCAAATGCAACATTATACAAGTTTTGTTTTGTTGATTTCCTAGTGGGGACACAATGTGCTTTGAATGAAGCCATGCATGGCTTGTGGTATGATATATCATTGGCCACCATGTCATGCCCTTTACCAACCAGTCTGAGGAGAATGTCATCTCTGTTTAGTTGCTTTCCCTTATCTATGATGTTTTGCTGACTGTTTTCTGTAGATACTCTGCATGTTGGCTCTTTGCCACGCATCCACCGTTTGTTGCAGATGAGGCATGCATTCTTCGGATCAAATGTTGGTGTGTTGGTCCTGGTTAACCTTGAATCCTGGGAAGAGGTACTGCACCCAGGCTGGTTCAAGTCTTCAGCATCACTGCTTCCAATGTTCTTCTAATCAGCAAGTTTGTTACTCTTTTCATTTGTGTACCAGTTTCTACATTTACTGTGCCATATGGACATTTTGTCTGTCAGCCATGTACCAGTAGCCAAATTATATTTGAGTCTCATGTCTCATCTTGCCGAGCCTTCATGGCCAAAACTAGTGTGTCTGTTGTAATATTATATAGTCCCTTTGCACCAAGTCCTTGACATATTATGCACATTGTGTAGTCAATGTCAGTGTCTGGGTGTCTCCTCTTGGGTTCCTTTTTCAGTGACAAGCTTCCTTTCACCACCCGTTTCTTTGTCTGGGTCATCATCATATGTCTCATGGAATCACCTGCAACAGCAAAACCACCACCATTTTATGCATACTAGCAACTAGAGTAGGCCTACATGCAAGCTATTGACTGTTAGACTACATTCACACTACACAATGGCCACACCAATACAGATCACACAGTTTTGGACATTTCTGCCCACATGATTTTTATGATACAAATGGCATAAAACACATCATATCACTCTGAAACCATAATAAATAGATTCCCTGACCTTCAAACCTGGAGAAACAAAGTATTACACATGAAAATAAGATAACAATTGATGACGATATGGAGATTAAAAAATATGGCAGCGATCTTGGACACCATCTTGAATTGCACAGTTACAGAAGCCTGTTAGAAAGGTTGTCCACCTAGAAGTTGTTGCTGGAGGTCTAAGGAATCCAACCATATACAACAACCTTTTATAGCACACCATGTCTGGTTGACCACTCTTTCCCCCTGGGTAAATAAACGAATCCCTCGAGTACTAACCAGCATTTACCCCACCCGCCCACACTTTCTTTGTTCTTTCTTTCTCTCTCTCTCCATTATTTCTACAGCTAATGGCCTCACAGAATGACACTTCCGGTTGGCTGTTTGATGTGCACCCTATTCAATCTGTGCTGTCGTTAATCCCGATATCCGGTCACATGGGCGGATGTCTAAATTAACATAAGGAGTATGATGACAGAGGGCGCTGTGCGCAAGTCAGGTTGTCAAGGATTGGGTACCAGTTCATTTCAGTGCGGACTGATGCTAAGAGCGCAAGGCTCAGAGGGCAGTGGAGAACAGGGAAAACTGGAGAAAACTGGTTGCTACAGCCCAAGTCATACTACGGCTTGAAGCCACTTTGCGACCATTTTGTGACCACTTTGTGACCACTTTGTGACAACTTTTCCACCAATGAACCTTGCCGGGGAGTGTCGTAGCAGCAGAGACAGTGAACTATTTCAAGTCCCAACTGGATGCATACTGGTCAAGCATTACATACATCTTGGAGCCAGTGACAGTTGCTACACTCCACCACATCTGAAGAACTATCTCGATTTCTATTAATTAAGAGCGGCTAACAGGTCCAAGGCCTATTCTAGCTGTATCCTATTGATATCATATTGATTGAACCTCCTTGCGACCAATACAATGGTCGCTGACCTCCTTGCAACCATTTTGGTTGCACGTTTAATGAGTGCATCAGTCTAAGTTGGATCTAATCTTTTGAAAATGTTATCCTTTCATCGGAATATGCAGATTTAAAAATGAAACGGTGTTTATTCTCCACAAATACCTGCACGTAGCTAAAGTAAAGTAACCTTCAGAACGTTCATATTGATCATGTGGTGTAGGTGTTTGGAATATCTGACTTTGAGTCATAATTGACGATAACATTTTCAAGGTTGCCTAATTAAATGCATGTCGGAAGGCCTATCAGCAACCAGAGAAACACCAAGACCAGTTATGTATACAGTTATATATCATTGTCTGTTATTAATACATGATTAACTTATACAAATGGTAACATGCTGCTTTGAAGTTATATCGAGTTTGCTCCAATTGAAAACAAGTAATAATAATACTTTATATAGTGATAACGCCCACTGGATTATATAAATGCATATACATATATGATTATATATATGTATTTACATACTTATATATACATATAAGTATGTATATATGTATATATATATATATATTTACATGCATGTGTGTGCATAGATACTGAAATGGAAGTGCTTGTGGAGTGGCTGGCTCAGGTTGCCTGTCTGGCTGGCTATGGCTGGCTGTATGTACAGTAAAACCTCTCTAAATCAACCGACCATTGCACCGACTTAAAATGGTCCATTTAGGGAGGTTGTCGGTTTAGGGTGTTGGTCTATGGTTACAATGGTATTGTATGGGTGATCGTTCGGGACCCAAATAAAGCGATCGATATAGGGGAGTGGTCAGTCACTTTCCTGAGATTGAGCCACCCAGTCCTTGCCCTATCCTAATAATGCCAAGCGCCTGGCTATGAAGTGACAATTATTTTAAGTAATTGGATTGACTTGACCAGGGTTCAAGGTAGGGTGGTTCTTTTCAGTTGAGGTGAAGGGACCTGACCAACAAAATATATTCTGAGCAAAGACATGAATTCCAAGTGTCTTGGAGTAGAATGGGTCGTAATGTTTGCATTGCGTTTGATGTGAGGGATGGAAGAGGGCCCCCCCCCCTCCTTTCCCTGCCATGTCGCCCCGGCTTTCTCACCTTCCCTGTCATCCTCCCCTCAGCTTTTTCCCCCCACGCCTCTCTCTCTCTCCCCCGCCGGCTTTCTCACCTCACCCGCACCTCGCGCCTCCCCGCTCCTCCCCTTATAAGCCGCCCGCCCGGCCTCCTTCAGCCATTCGCCTTCCTGCCGCCTTGCCCACTCAAGCTCTCATTTTCTCCACCCTCCAACCCTACACTCGATCACGTCCTGGTGGAGGGCTCCTCGGCGCCCCCTCACCACAAACACTAAAGCTCCCTCCGAGCTCCTCTAGTCCTTAAGCTATATACTCTTATCGCTCCATATGAGCCTCTTTATTCTTGTTCTCTGTCTTACTATGTTAACCTCATTGTCATTTCCTGTATATAGCCTGTGACTTCCTCTGTTTTCCCTGTATGACCCTGTGAGGCGCTCAATAAAGCGTCTTTTTCTCCACCTCCGCCTCCTCTTCTTCCTTGTCGCGCATCAATGTACAACAATAAACTATTTCAACCACCAAGCTACCTTATAACTGTGGTGGAAAGAACTAATGTTGCGGATAACAGCTCATGTGCAGCATGCTTTGTGGAAAAGGCTTTATAAAGGATATCCACCACTAACCCACCCTTTAGTATCAGTGGAAGAACTGATGTTGTGGGTAGCAGTTCACGTGGCAGAATTCTGTGTGGGAAAAGCTATATAAATGATTTCTACAACTAACCCTCCCTCTAACATCAGTGGAACAATTAATGTCTAAAGGGGCTGTCACACTATGACGTATAGCATTAGCATATGCTGATGTATGCAATTTTCGACCAAGACGTTGGCATATGGCATCATAGGTTATGTATACGTTGGGCATATGTCGAGTACGCTCGGAGTATGGTGGCATAGGTCGGCATAGGTCGAGCCGCTAAAAATATTTTGTGCATGTTCAAAATTTTCAATGTATGTCACCGTATGTCTTATACGTTTCTCATACGCTGGGCGTACATCGATGTAGGTTATGCACATGTTAGGGGTAGGTCGCGATAGATTGGAACATGGTAGTCATACGTTCAGCCGTGCAGTCCACATACAGCGAATGGATGCATAACATACGCCTAACGTACTTCGAATGTATGCCTGCCATATCTCCAGCGTACTTAACATATATGCCATACTTTTATCGATGAAGTAACAAATGTAACTTTGGTAAGCATACTGTGAGCATATGCGATAGGTCAGAGATACGTTCTTCATACGTTACGTATGTTGTGTGTACATTGTGTGTATGTTGTGTGTATGCCCATTTTTATCCCCTGGCCCTGCAAAGTTTGACGAATGCCAACGTACTGGCAAATTGTCATACATTGGACACACGCTAACGCCATACGTCATAGTGTGACAGGGCCTTTAATTTAGGTAACAGCCTACTGTGCAGCATATTCTCTGAAATAGGCTATGTAAAGGGGCTGTCACATGCCATACGCCGTAATGTGACAGCCCCTTAACGGATTTATACCACTAACTCTCCCTCTAATAGTGGAATGATAAATGTTGTTGATAGCAGTTCACTGTGCAACATGCTTCATGGAAAAGGCCTTATAGAAGATTTCTACCACCAATCAACCCTACGATTGTAGTAGTAAAAACTAACATTGTAGATAGGATCCCATTGTTCAATATGCTCTGCGGAAATGGTCCTTATAGAGGATTTCCACCACCAACCTACCCTCTTGTAAAATGGCTAATGCTTGAGTCTGTGGTTGTGTAGACATGCTACAGTGAAATCAATACAGACAAAGAGAAAGGAAGAGTATAAATGGTAAAGAAGAAGAGAGAGTCAAGCCCTCTGGTTTAGTATTTATCTGGTTACATGGGTTCATTGTTCACCCCACCCCTTCCCCCCAATGGGAAACAAGCATTCTTGGCCCTACCAATATGGATCCAGCATTTCTGGTCCCCATGGCTACCAGCGGTCTGCCCACCACCACCAAGCTGTATGGCCAGATGGCCACCACCAACCTTGACCTTTGAGTGTGATGATCACAATCCCAGCAGAGGGGGTAGGCCCTGAGTGCCCTCCACTCAGACCTGCCAGCACCACTATGTCTATTTACATCCCACTCAGGCACCACCAACCCATACATATATATATACCTACATGCGCCCGGTCACGTACACCGATCAGTACTAGAACATTTGCATTACACTCTACGCCGTTTATGGGAATATTTTACTCTCTGATTGTAGTGATGAGAACAACCATTGTAGGCAGGAGTCCACTGTTCAATAATGCTCTGCGGAAATGGTCCTTATAAAGGAGTTCGACCACCAACCTACCCTCTGATTGTAGTGGTAAAAACTAACAATAGTACCATTGTAGGTAGGAGCCCACTGTGCAATATACTTTGCGGAAATGGTCCTTATAGAGGATTTAAACCACCAACCCACACTCTAACGTTAGTGGAAGAACTAATGTGGGAAACTGCTCACTGTGCATGCTGAGTAGAAAAGGTATATTGGCTGATTTTGATAGGGCGCACATGTCCGCTAACGGTATTATTTACATTGCTAGTTATCATTTAAGTGTGGCATAAGCATTGTGTTAGTAGAAGTGCTCTTTTTAATACTAGCATATTGATGTTAACTGTGGGGGGGGGGGGCGGGGGGGTCCATGAGAGATTATTCTATTCGTGAAGGCATTCCTAATATTAATAATGCCTGTTTTAACTGTCATTGGAGACGTATTAAATTAATTCAGGGGTAGCATTCAGGGGTGGGAGCGCGTCCCCAGACGTCGTGCTCTCTCGACGGTTTATCTAAAAGTGACGAAAGCTCTATCGAGGCGACATCTAGTAGCGGCTGGCCCTCGTGGCCAATTACCACAATAATTACCATTAGCCTAATACTATTACGCTAATATGAATCAGCAATGTTTCGGACCGACCCCCGAATACCGTAAAAGCCTTGACGCCGCGCCGCCGCAGAGTAGCGCACGCCGAGTCGAGGAACAACTACACTGGTCCCTCCCTAAGGTCTTCCATATATGGTCTGATGACGTCATCGGGACCAGTGTACGTGCTCCTCTGCGCGTGCGCTACTCTGCGGCGGTCACGTCGTCAAGGCGTTAATCCCATAGACCATTGGTTGTAATGCTCGCATTGCGTTTGTTTCGAGGGAAGGAAGAGACCCTCTCCCCGCCTCTCCTGCCGCCGCCCGGCTTTCTCACCTTCCCTGTCATCCCTCCCTCAGCTTTCTCCCGCCTCGCCCTTTCTCCCTGCCCGCCGGCTTTCTCACCTCCCCCGCACTCTCGCCTCCTCGCTCCTGCCCTTATAAGGCCGCCCGCCGGCCTCCTTCAGCCATTCGCCTTCCCGCCGTCCTCCCTGCACAAGCCCTCTCTTTTCTCCACCCACCCACCCAACTCTGCTCACATGCTGGTGGAGGGCTCTTCGTCGCCCCTCACCCGAACATTTCAAGCTCCCCCGAGCTCATTACTCTAAGATACCTTCACCACTCCTTATGAGCTCTCTCACTGCCTTGCTCTCACCGCATTTGACTTTTGTATATAGCTGTTTATTTGGCCTGTTTTGTGTATACCTGCTTATTTCCCTTGCTGTTCTGAGGCGTTAAATAAAGCGCCTTTTTTCCCACCCCCGCCTTGCTTTCTTCCTTTTCGCGCATCATTAACCAATCACTGTCGTTCACCCTGTTTGCTGCTTAAGGTGCTGTCACGCATCACCGGATTGGGGAAACGGAAAAAAAAAAAAAAGTCTGTTGATATCCGGCAAAGTCCGGTTTGTGTCCATTGCATATCTGTTGCATATCCGTTGATATCTGTTGATATCCGTTGAAATTCGGCCCGATCCGTTACAAGTTTTGAGCATGCACAAAACTTGTAATGGATTGCAGTGGACTGACCTATGTGGTTATTATCCGTTACCGTCTGTTCCCCGTCCATTCCCCGTCTGTTCCGGTCTGTTTCCATCCATTCCCATCCGTTCCCGTCCATTCCCGTCTGTTCCCGTCCATTACATATCCATTACACGTCCGTTGCCGTTCGTTATAGTTCTTTTTCTATTCTGAATTGTACGTTGATCATTGGATACGTTATCAACCCTTACCATCCGTTACCATCCTTTACCGTCCGTTACCCATCCATTACCCATCCGTTACCCATCCATTACATAATCGATACATTTCAAGTCCGAATAACACCAGACTAGAATATTCTTTGTCCGGTTCTGTCCGTTGTGTGACAGGCAATTTACCGACATACGGCTGTTTCCGTTTCCGGTTGGTGGATTTTGGTGAATCCATTTTCCACCTCTGTGAGTATGGGTATTGTTTATGTACATATGTAGATGTGTTAACCTAAGATTCTATATATGCGGTATGCGGTATGCGAATGCTAATGCGGCAAAAATCTAAAAGCATGTAAAGGCATAGTAGTGCTTCCATAGATCCGAATGTGATTGTGAAAGCAAATGCGAATGCGGCAAATGGATCGACCCATGGACCGATCGGTGCGAATGCGAATGTGAATACTGCTGCATTTGGCATAGAAAACAATAAAAATTTGGAGCAAAAAACCCCAAAAATGTCATGGTTATCTTTTTTTGGTTTGTTTGTTTAACGACCTAATGTCCTTAGTCTCCCCCTTGGGGGGGGGGGGGGGTCGGGTCGGTATTATTAATAGCTTTGTAAAAGCGCTATTAAAACCAAATCTGGTTGTGACATTCAAACATTATATACAACAAACTACATTATATTCATATACAACATTCATCACTGTGGCTGTGGTTACACATTTTTATTTCTATAAATTTAACTAAAAGTAAAAATCAATATCAAAATGGAGTACCGCCGTATCACTAAAAATAACACCAACATCCGTATCGGATAAGGGTAATCCGTATCGGATAGGGGTAAACCATATCATGTGGCAGAAGAGTTCTTTCCTTAAAAGTGATAAGCGCAAATCCTCAAACCTGAATTTGCAATGCCAATGCCGAGTTTCTAGGTCATGTTTTCGAAAAGAGCTCTTCACATATATAAATACAAGAGGAGCTCTTTATATATATATATATATTTAACCGTTCGGCTATTTTGCTCCGTCTAAGGCGAGTCTAATGTGTTAATTTTCCATGTTGATTTCCGAGTGAATTTCCTGGGCCTGCCGCGGGGCGCCGCCGTCTCTCGTCCCATCTGCAGGTCGACTGCCTCAATGCTATGAATCCCGGGCTAAGGGCGGACAGCCAGAGTACCATAGAAATACGATTTTGTCCCTTCCCAGCATTTATATAATAGAGGAGTCACTTATTGTTACGACTAACTGGCTCTCCTCCCGCCGTTCGGTGTGTGTTAATAAACTGTAGTTAATCTAGATCTAGGCTGACATCTATGTTGTGCCGCTGCTGTCACTTATAAACAGCCTACGTTACTCTCTTACTCAGTTAAATATCATTACGTTAATTCAGGTTTTTACTGATAATGTGTCTATTATATCCCCACAGAAGGGTTGATCGGCTGTTTAAGGCCTACCAGGCAGAAGGCCCTTAATTACATATAGAATAATAGAATATCAATATCAAGTTGACCATAGCGGTCAATATACATAAGGACTGGAGAATAGTAAAGAATGCAAGGAACATTCCAATTACTTCTAAGAGTTCATGGCTTTATTCTTACCCTCCTGATACAATCAGTTTCGCTACTAATAATGAATACGCATAAATACAACCCTTCCCACCATGATTACTTTAAGAACAATTCCGAATTCCAACAATAAAGGCCTAATTCTTGTCTAAAACAGCAGAGCATGCAAAAACACGTCCGATGGGTCTGAGCCTGAGTGCTCGACCTTCCACCGTTGCTAGGAAAGTCGCAATCTACGTCTCCTAGCAATGCTTTACGGCCGTGAACCCAGCCCCGCATTTGATGGCCAATGTGGGCTTGTCCCGGCGAGCAGCCCACATTTCAGAATGCGGGTTGCTCGGCCCAAGCCCACAACGGTCATAGCTCAAGTGTAGTCTCGCCCACTTCACAGCTCCCCCAGACAAACAACAGGAACTGATGTTTTTCTAAGAGAGGAAAAGTGGGCGCGACTACAATGGTTCACTGCTGTAGAAACAATATACCCATGATCGCACCCCACTTCATCTGTGAATCTCTGTCGCAGAACGCGAGGCTTGGGTCCTGACTTCTCGTTGTGTTTTTGTCACGGTACCACCAGTTTAACTGTTCCGTTACTCCCCCTTGGAGCTTAATCGTTCGTTAGCAGACCCCAAGTGGACACCAGATGATCTGTTCTGTGGGTAGACTTAGGCATTAGCTCTGCAAGGTCAAGTGGTACGGATTAGAATCAACCCAATTCCCTGGTCAACAATCTACAATTTTCTACTCATTCATAGTCCCATCACCCTTTCACCCTTTCAACGAGTATGGTACTACTAGAAACATAATCAGGCTTGGATTATTACACAGCTGACGAGTTTCCATGATAAAGCGGATTTCACAAGTTGACTTGGCATCGTCGGGGGATAGCGGGAAAGTGTTTTTGTTCCTCTGAATAACATGTTGTCAGTGCTGCTGCACTGGTCTTCCAGCCCTGGTCTCAATTGCCTCTGCACAGTGAACGGAGCTACAACAATATACAGATAGACATTGCCGAACGGTTTCTTGCCACGGACATAACTAACTAAATCTACAGGATTGCATTGGATGTTGCATTGATCAACCCTCACAACCTATACAATATAGGGAATGCCATTATAGAATACAGGAGAGAGGTGTGACTAGAGGTGGGTGATTTTACTTGCAATTCTTGGATGTGGGGCTTTCTGCGTGTGCAGGGGCTGTATTTGACCATCTGCGTGTGTGGGGACTGTATTTGACTATCTGCATGTGTGGGGACTGTATTTGACGTTCTGTAACTCTAACTGACAGTGGGCTAAGAAGGTTCGCTGGATTACACTGGTGATTACTGGATGCCAATATGGATGCCAAACTAGTGAATGTGGTACATGCAGTTGATAATATATGTGACAGGGCTGCCACTGATATGACAAAGATAACAGCCCTCCTGGAGGCTAGCCGCCAGGAACAGGAGGCCGACAGACGGTCTTTATTATTTACTAAGCAGAGCCTGATGGTTGCAAACAAGAGATTGGAGTAACGAATCAATGATCTGGAGAACCAATCTAAATTAGCGAATATCAAGATAGACGGTGAAGCTGAACAGGATGCAGAAAATCTCTATAAATACGTATCAGACTTGGCCTCGCATCTCATGCCGGAAATGGCCCATGAGCCCCCGGCAATACTGTCAGTATACAGGATCGGGAAGCGGAGGCTGGCGGCCCCCGGGGCTCACCGGTCGCAGGCTACCAGCCGTCCCCGCCCAATTATGGTTACATTCAAACATTCACATGAGAGAAATGCTTTTTATTTTGCACGAACCAAATCTAAAGAATAGCGAGAAATATAGAGGTATCTACCTGGGTGATGATGTGACTCAACTGACCAGGAAAATGAGCGACAAGTTCAGGTCGGTTGCAGCACTTGCCAGATCGGCTGGTGCGGAAGTGCGAGTACATGGAGATGGTGTCATCATTGATGGCCATAAGTACAGACACACCAAACTCAACTCCCTTCCACCCCAATTTTCGCTGGCCAAAGCAAAAACAGTTAACAGGGACGGACAGATTTATTTCCACTCTGAACATTCCTACCTATCCAATTTTGCCAGGTCTCCCATTCTGCATGAAGGAGCTGCAGAACACATGTTCCAGGCAATCAAATGCAAATTGGCTACTGACCCGGACCGCCTTGAACAGATTAGCCTGGCACCAACCCCCCTGGAGGCCAAACGCATAACAGAGCAGCTGATAGAGTCACCGGAGTGGCATGCTAAATGTGACGCAGTACTGGCATTGGTTATTAATAAGAAATTTGATCAAAATCCACAACTAGCAAAGTTTTTGGTTGAGACGGGAGACATACCACTGAATGAGTCCACTTCTAACTCGTACTATGGAATCAGAGCCACACTACATGGTCGGGAGGTTTGGGATAAAACATACGAAGGACTTACTAAGTTGGGCCTGGCATTGGCTGTTAAGCGCAAAGATCTTACTGTCTCCCGTCAGTCTAGATACTGACCCACTGTATGCAGACTTACCCTGGAACTACACTCCAGTCTGATGACTCCTGGATTCCTGGCTTGACAGATGGACACACACCACAGCTGTGTGTTAATGTGTTATGTGTTCATGATTCTGCGTATAGGCTTTCCCAGACCTACCTTAAAGTGTTCTTGATTATGAATATAGGCTGACTTAGTCCTGCCTTAAAAACATTCTTCCTCTGTCACTGATATTCTAGACTTATGTTATGCTTCCATATTGCTTGCAGCTGCTTGTTAATTTTTCATTACGGATGTTCTTTGTGTGCCTGTGTATATGTGTATGTATATATATGTGTGTGTATGCGTGTCTGTGTGTGGATATGTGTGCATATACATGTGTATGTTGTTTGGAGCTGTTCATCTGTGTGAGAGTAGATGCTCACTTGGTCCTGCAATGGTGTTGACAGATGCACATCCACAGGGATTTATCTGTAACCATCATCTACAGGAGTTGAATTACCATACAGGGTTTCATCATGGCCGTGGACTCATGAGTGTGCCACATGTTTTTCATTTGGCTCATCTATATGGACAACTGTCACATGGCAGTCATGTGCTCTTCAGTGCACTCATGCCAGTGTTCATATTCACACTGACTGACACAATTTGCACTAACCTGGTACCAACAGTCTAAGCCACCGATCTGAAATCACAACCCATTATCTAACTTGGAACCAGTAACTATCTCTGGATGCGCACAGGGGCTCTCTTACCCCCCTGGCACCTCATGAAAATCAGGGCACTAACCTCGACTAACCCACACACCCACAACCAAAGCAATGCCCTTACATTAGTGTGTATGACATGTGGTTGATACCCCACTACCATTTGCGGACTACTCGCTAACCATTACCTGCAACTTACAAGAGACAAATGATAATATCAAAACTGAACACTCCAGCCATCACTACTAAAATCATGAGAATGTCAACTACTGGTTCCAAAGCCAGATCAACACATATCAGCTTAAATATGCTGTTCATCTTCATTCATCTTCACAGAAAAACTGTTTTGGGGATTTGTTTGCTTTGCTTTGTTTTATTTTCAAAAGTTAAAAGAATGACAACACAGGAGGGACCCGGGTGCCAGGAGACAGTGTGCAGTGGTTATGGGCAATGGACATGTAGCTGGACAGCCTTCATCTGAATGAACTGAGTGGTCTGCCAGGTTTTAAAATAGCAAAACACCTAAATGGGCAAACAAAGGCTGGAGGTGGACTAGGAATTTACTATAAAAGCTCTTTACAAGTAGACCCTAATGAATATGCGGATACACATTTTCAAATGCTATGCTAGAACTGCAGTGGGTGGTCATCACAAGGCATTATACAAAGAAGATCTTGATTGGGAATGTATACAGACCACCAGACGGAAGTGTTAAGCAGGCCTTTGAGCTTTTGACCAATATGATGAGTGAAATACATGATATAGACAAATATGAAATCCTCCTGATAGGTGACTTCAATGCAGATTATAGTGCTAAGAGAAAGCTACCAGCCATAACCATAAACCAATTTGATTCTGAACATGAGCTCCAACAGCTGATAGACAAACCAACCAGATCAAATAGAAGTACCACAACCATACTTGATTTAGCCTTTACTAACATCAAGTATTGCACTCAAGCAGGAATCCTTAACTACAACATCAGTCACCATAAGCCAGTCTATATTATCAAAACGAAACCCAGAAACAACCAAAGAACCACAACATACTGGGGCAGAACATATAGAAACTTTACAACTGAGGCACTAACAACAATCTTGCAGAGTTATAACTACACCACAATACTTGAAGAGAAAAATCCGAACAAATGTTGGGACCTTTTAGAAGATATAATCAACCAGGCAGCAGATAGACTTTGCCCGATGACTGAACTAAAAATAAAAGAGAACACAGCTGTTTACATCACCAGTGAACTGATAGAACTACAAAAGGACAGAGATTATTTTAAGGAAAAGGCTGACTTGACGAAAGACCCAGGAGACCAGTTCATAGCAAAATGCTTGATAAGCGAAGCCAGGTCAGAGGTGAGGAAAGCAAAATGTATGTACTACATTGATCAAGCCATAAAGCACAACCAGAATCCTAAGAAATTCTGGTATGAACTAAGTCAAATTCAACCAGAATCCAAACCACAGATCAACAACATAATAGATGACAACACAGGAGAGAGAGTGCCTGATGGCCAGTTAGCCGAAGTAATAAACAATTATTTTGTAGACAT
The DNA here is from genome assembly GCA_030323885.1 of Branchipolynoe longqiensis. Lineage (NCBI taxonomy): Eukaryota > Metazoa > Annelida > Polychaeta > Phyllodocida > Polynoidae > Branchipolynoe > Branchipolynoe longqiensis. The sequence continues at coordinate 44,900,649 of CM059200.1, read as the reverse complement.
TGGAGCAAACCTTGCAACAAAATTCAAACAAAACACCGATGATCAAAAAACATATCAGCCAGTCGCAAATCGATACAAGTACAATCTTGAAAAAACAACAAGAGAAGAAGTACTTGCCAAGGTTGATAAACTTTCATCATATAAATCATCTGGTATGATGAACATAAATTCTGCCTTTGTTAAGACAGCCATTATCATCCTAATAGACAAATTTACACATATATACAACCTTGTCATTGAAACAGTTTTATTCCTGGATAAATGGAAAATAGCTACTGTCAAACCAATACCAAAGATAAGGAATCCTAAATCATGTAATGAACTGCGACCAATATCAATACTACCCCTTCCTGGCAAGGTCATTGAACAAATAATTCACGACCAATTAAAAATCTTTCTAGAAGACACCAACTACCTTACCAAACAGCAAAATGGCTTCAGAAAAGAGAAATCAACCACAATAGCATTAGCCAATCTATTGGATGAACTGCTGATTAACATGGATAGAGGAGAACTGACAATAACCGTCTTTCTTGATTTAAAAAAAGCTTTTGACACCATAGACCATGAAATCTTACTCTGGAAAATTGAAAGAGCAGGACTCTGTCCTAGAACTTGTACATTTATAGGCAACTATCTATCTAATAGGCAGCAAGTTACAAAAATAAATGACACTAAATCAACAGAGAGATCAATTACAACTGGAGTACTTGGGCCACTACTCTTCCTCATATTTATTAATGACTTGCCCTTGGTAACAAAGGAGGCCATGTTTACACTTTTTGCTGATGATACTGCCCTCACAGTCCATGGACAAAACATTAAATCCGCAGCAGAGATAACTGAGGATGTGCTAGTTAAGGTTAACATCTGGTGCAAGGAAAATAAACTGACAATAAATGCAAAGAAATCTGAATACGTAATTTTTGCAACCAAAGCAAAAAAATCAAGAGCCCAACCTATCACTCTACATTTGGGTGATACAGCATTGAATGAGGTAGACACAAACAAATATTTAGGGACCACACTCAATTCAACGCTAAATGGTAATTGACAACTGTCAAAACTCAATCAAATGATAGCCATAAAAATGACAACTTTTAGGAAAATTAGATACTATATGAGTGAGAACACAGCCCTTTTGCTATATAAAGCCACTATTCTTCCAATAATTGACTACAATGATTTAATTTATGGACTACTGATGAAACAGCAGGAAAGCAAATTACAGAGGATTCAAAACAGGGCACTTAGAACTGTCTACAGAGGTAAAAACCTGTCTATAAAGGAAATGCATACCAAAGCACAAATCAGCTACCTTGGCCAAAGGAGGGACTCACATCTCCTCACTCTCATGTATAAAAGATCGAATGATGAGCAATATGTTGACCATACAAACAGAGTCACCAGACAGAGTGATGCTACACTCCTAAAAATGCCTAACAAACAAGCTCACTAAAGCACTGATTTACAGAGGTGGTACATTATGGAATAAACTCCCAGTGAGGACAAGACGGTCCACAAGTCTCCTTGAATTCAAAAACTTAATAAAAATACAACAGGCCTGTCAGACCCCTACACAGTAGCAGGTATTCTAAAGGCCACCCTTGCCCTGACCCCTGTACACACATACATACAAATGGTCTCAAATGCACTACATGGCCCAGTGCGCGAAGCCCCTTCCCACCCCTGTTAGAATGTCCAGTACGTAATCTTTTTAAAATGTTGTTATCCCCAATAAAATCACAGACCCCCATTCCATCCATCAAATCATACAATACCAAGAACTAACAATTACTAATTAAATGACAGTATTGCAAAATTAACATCATACTCATTGACAACTAATGTTCTTGTCACCATCATACCATATCCTAACATTTATGGGCAGACCAATGTAGGTATTTGCTGGATACCAGCATATTAATTGTGATTGGATCCACTGATTTGCATATATGGTGTGCATATATTTGAAAATAGGTATATATATTTTTTTGGGGGGGGATATATTTCTTTTTGAAAAGAAAAAAAAGGAAAAAGTGTTTAAAGACAATTCTAAACCAATGTAATACATATTACATGGTACTTTTGGTAACAAACAGGATTTGCATGTAGTCACTATTACAACTGATAGTAGCTTCATTTGTGCACGATACTTCTATTGGACTGCATTTGTACACAGTTACTACTACAGCTGATACTTCATTTATAAAATGTATAATACTTTTAGTAACAAACAGGATTTGCATGCAGTCACTGTGTATCTGAAAATAGGTATATATATTTCTTTTAAAAAGAAAAAAGGAAAAAGTGTTTAAAGATAATTCTAAACGCATGTAATACATATTCACTGAATGCATGATACTTTTATTGGACTGAATTTGTACACAGTTACTACTACAGCTGATATTTCATTGATAAAATGTATGGTACTTTGGTAACAAACAGGATTTGTATGCAGTCACTATTACAACTGATAGTAGTTTCATTTATGCATGATACTTCTATTGGACTGGATTTGTACACAGTTACTACTACAGCTGATACTTCATTTAGCAAATGTATAATACTTTTAGTAACAAGCGGGATTTGAATGCAGTCACTATTAGAACTGATGGTAGTATCTTTTATGTATTAAAGGGGCTGTCACATTAGGTTTTTTTGCGGGAGCGTACGGCGGTGTAAGCGTGTTACGTCATATACGTCGGTATACGCCACCATACGCTACGCATACACTACGCATACACTGTCATACGCCGTCATACGCCGATCCTCCAACAAGCCTGTTTCCTTGCTCAAAATTTTCAGCGTATGGCAGCGTATGGATCATACGCTGCTCATATGCTAGGTGTACGCTATGCATACACCGGCATAGGTTATGCATAGGTTAGGGGTATGTCGGCATAGGTTGGGCGTACGCTGGATTGACAGCTGTCGGGTGTCTCTTGCGTACCCCCAACGTTCTGTAAAAGTGGTGTCCCACTACAGCGTATGGCGTTAGCGTATGGATTTTTTACCCATATGCCGTCATACGCCGACATATGCTTCGCATACGCTACGCATATGCCGGCATATGCCGTCATATGCCCTCATACGCGTGTCCGTCCAACTTTTTTTTGAGCATGCTCAAACATTTTCGTCGTATGGCGGCATATGGCTCATACGCTGCTCTTACGCTCGACGTACGCTATGCATACACCGACATAGGTTACGCATAGGTTGGGCATACGCTGAACTTGTCAATCACAACTGTCAAACCTCATCACAGTACGCCATGCATAGGTCGGGATACGCTTTGAATACGCCGCCATAGGCTAGGGGTAGGTTAGGCATAGGCTGGGCGTATGCTTCCGATGCTGCTGGGACCTTGTGCGTAGCGTATGATGGCGTATGATGGTGTATGGGTCGAAAACCGCATATGCCGGCATATGCTAACGCCATACGCCGTAATGTGACAGGGCCTTAAGGAGTTGTACTGTACGGCCGGAGGACCAGTGCTCTGGCGCTGACAAGAGATATTATTCGATGAATAAATACTTGATTAAAAAAAAAATAGTTCACATGAAATATGTTTTATTTTTGTTATTTAAAAAATAATTTTGAATCTTTTCTTGATAAAATTAATATATCTATCTTACTTGCGACACATTAGTGACATTACCCAATGGAAATAACTGATTAATCAATCAGATTTCAGGGTGATACTACCCTAATAGGGGAACAAAGAACATCATTAACATTCCATTGACTATGTCAGAAAAGGTAGCTAATATTTCAAAAATACACTTAATAGTGTTTTAAAATGCCAATAAGAATTTGGCGTTTCCCTTGTTTGTTTAAGTTATGCTTTAGTGTTGTTATTTTAAGCAATTTATTTATTTTTCCTACAATTTCAATTTTATTACGTACATTGTTTATAGCATACAACAACATACAAGCAACATATGATACGATTATCTGTGTTGATTCCACCGAACACTCCGGGAATAATACGATATATAAAAGCCGTGAGCTCTTTGATAGCATAAAAAGATCCTATAGTAGCAATATAAGGATCGGTAATAGTACAAGAAATCCCGCAAACTCGGTGCAGGGATCATCCTCTAGCTAACAATGAATTCCTAATTTACTCGTTTTAGACGCTAATACATCGTGTTTGCACTTGCAAAGAATATGATATAGCGATATAGCGAATGGTAGACAGGAAGTGTGAACACTTATTTGTCTCTCATTTCTGTCGTCATTTTTTTTGTTGGTACATTAGTTGGCCCAAGCAGGGGAAATCCCAGTCACAGACGACTGGTCTTCCCCTCTCCACTGCTGGTCGATAGAAAGCCCGAGCCTACACTTTTACCGACCCAAGGGATTTTTAACCTCCCACACCACATAGACATGGTATGAGAGCAACCGGCCTTTGATGACGCTGTAAGTTATGCACAGCGGTGGAAATCCAAATTGGCAGAGCTGGGGGCCCTATTCTGAAAACATTAGGACTACTCTAATGAATAATACTGGGTATATACATGTATAGCAGAAGAATATCACGTAATGTTTTCGGTTAGACCACGTATTAAGTGGCTAGCGTGTTTTTTGTTTAGAAGTAGATAACAATTGCCAGTGCAGGCCTAAAGCATAAATACTGACTTTAGGATTTATTACGTCCATCATGCTATCCGCGGACGACATTAATGTGAATCACAGTACATCACATAAGATCACGTATAACGTGGTTGGTTTATTTAGCTAGTTAAATCCACACTCCATAAGGCAGGCCTAACGCCTTAGTACCCGCAAATATCGGTTTCTACCTACTGAAGTTCCCCGTAGGTAGGCCATACCATTTGTTAGAAACTACCAGAGTTGAAAATCCCGAGTGGACCTTCAATTCTGGTATAGGTCCAAATAGAAATACTGACCTTGTCATAGCTGAATAACATGCCAGATCACAATGACACCCATTAGTCGGTCTGGCAATGAAAGAACCCATATCAATTACTCGTCATCTCTCCAAACTCACATTAATCAATTCAGTGTACATTACAACCTTCAGTGGCACCCTACTACCTCGCAGTTACTCGCAACCCTTGGAAGACAATTCCCTAGCCAGTTCCCACGATGAAACTAGTCAATTTCCCTCTTCCTCCATTCTACACGGCAGGGTGACACGTTCCTAACCACTACGACCTTGTATTTACTAGGAACCCATGGATGGCAATAACTTAGCCAGTTCCCACGATGAAGCTAGTTAATATCCCACATCCCCCGGCAGTCCTAATACTACTCGGGCAGGTGTTACCCTAGTAACATCTCTATATCAAAAAAACCTGAAGAATCGTAGTGAAAAAATATAAGTTTGTTCGGACTTCATTCCTGACAGATGACACACATTTAACTGAATACCACTCTACCGACAAGGTCACATACTAGTATACAACTACCCCTCGATCTGTATAAGCCACATATGATATATTCAGCTATACACACTTCGTCCGAGTGGTCTAGTAATTCCAATTTAAATTTAAATGGTTTACTTTTTATGATGAACTTTATACATATTTATCGCTATTATTAATGTTTTTATGTTTATATATATGGTAATATATTCCTACGATTAATATTGAAAGGGTATAATATATACGTTTGTCATTCTTGAAATATATATGAAGAGCTCTTTTCTGAAACATGATCTATGGACTTGGTATTGGCATTTCAAGCCCATTATTTGGATTGCCACTTATCGCATTTGGGAAAAGAGCATTTCTGTTATATGCAGTCTTCTTATCCATGCTGTGTCAGTTCTTTAAGGAATTCTTCCAGAAGTTCATCTTTCATTCCCCAATGGGCTGGTTCGTGTAAACCCCATATTTAATCCCCTCGCCCTGTGCGTCCTGGACATGCACGTCATAGGTCGCTCCAGCCGCTACGCCCAACTGATCCACGTTTTTTAATTTTGTAAATGAATTGTATTCATATACAAATGAAGAGTTCAGGCGTCAAACAAAGGTGTTTATCTGAGGTAATTCTAATACTCACAAATTCCACTTTTCTTGTAATGAGATAGTTATGGAGCAATGAACCCCAACAAAGGTATGTAACAAATATGAACCTTCTGAAGGTTTTACTCTCATGTTTATGTAAATTTTCGGATTGGCGCTTGTGGGGTTTTGCGCCTGAACTCTTTTGTCAGTGCCATAGCACTGATCTTTCGACCTTAAGTGTTACAGGTATATAGGTGTTTACACAAATATTTTCGTCTACTGTTTTTGCGTCTATTGTTGTGTTTAATTCATTGTATTCAAAAATATTCACCTAATGTTCATTGAATTCATAATAATCATGAATCTCCCAATATGGGAATATTTTACAATTGGATAGCCACACAAAATGACCACACAAAAAACACGGTCAGGTGAGATTCAGTGCATTTGCCAGTTTGACATGATATGAAAAAATACAGTTTAGCGATTTTTTGTACATAATTTAACCAAAATATCATCAGAAATTCATCGGCATTTTTATTAAACATGTTTTACGTCCTGGCAACATCTAAGGTCGAGTACTAACTGACTTATGACTGCGCACCCACGGTGACTTTATAGTGATGCCCCACTGGGAAATCAGCCTGCTGACACCGGGACCCAATATGGAAGCAACGATTTTATGTTATTCGCTTTACTCGACCGGGAACACCACACGCTCTGATCACCGCGTCCTGATATGACCTTAGATGTTGCTAGGGCGTAAACCAACAACAACCAAACACTCTGATTACTGCGTGTGTGTGCTACCTACCACTGTATTATTGTGATGCACCCATACTGGAATTAGGCAGTGGTGGTTGGGTCTCCTGGATGGGCGATTTCAGAGGTGGATTACTCAATAGGTTGTCCGCACATATTTCACCATCGTCATTGGCGCCAGCGTCTAAAAACAGAACATTCATTTAAGAGCTTTCCTCATATTGAAAGTGATCTCTTCTACCTTATTGTGGATGGAAGTTGGATCATGGCATACAAGACGACGCTACCATAAACAGATAAAGTGTGGACTTTGATTGCAGAAAATCGGTCTGAAATGGCACATCAATTTGGAAGTCATTGGCTGGTACTGGGATTAGAAAAGTATATGATTTGCACTAACAATTTGTCCTCTGATGCCAACGGAAGAACTAATGTTGTAAGTAGCAGCTCAGTGCCGCATGCTTTGTGGAAAAGGACTTGGAGAGGATTTTCACAATCATCAATGAATGTTCGTCAGGGCCTGCACCGTGTAAGGTGCTGACACCTGGTGGTTGAAAGTAACACTAGTCATTACTTCAAGTACCTATGATGCTGCCACCTAGTAGTAGTAGTAGTAGTAGTAGTTCAAGTTGCCGTAGTTACTAACTTACTGAATGAATTGCTGAAGATCTTTCCAAAATGGTGGTAGCTATCTGTCTTTACATATTACTAAGCCAAGTCTGAGAACCACATCCTAGAATCAGACATTGGTAAGTTAACTTTAGACATGTTCATTGTTATCCTTTATTGGATTTGTAATTAGCTTAAAACATTGTATCGGTCCACAAATGATTGCAGTGTTTAACAATATTATCTGTAGGCCTATAATCTTATGCAATTTGGCAGGAGCCATATTGGTGGTCAGCATCAATGGTTAAAGATTTACTTTGTTTCGCAGAGTAAGTAACATGCAGAATCAATTGGCATGGAAATTACATGGGGCCAACATGATATTTAAACAAAAATAGATTTTTGATAGAGTTACATTAATTGAAATAAAGAAGTGAGATGTAAGTCAGGAAGTGAAAGCATTTCAGGATAACTGATTTTTTTATTTTTATTTAAAAAAAGAGTACATTAGTTGATTAAAGTTGCATAGTCCGATGGTTTTGACTTTCTGTATTTTTTCTGAGCTAAATATATTAGATCGATCACCAGTACCTAATTTACATTAGCTCAAAGTTACTTTAATTTTAAACGGTAAACTTTCGATAAATTTTCTAGATATTTTGAGTGCAAACATGGAAAATTAGTTTTGGCAAGCTTGTCAAAACTCTGACACCATAGACTTCTGCAGTAACAGGTTCTGTTAAATTGTCTCAGTATTGCCTTCTACACAGAAATAAATGCTTAATAAGTGCATCAGTATCTAAGTTAAATATGTAAAATCAAATCTAGATAATTGGTTTGGTTTTGAAAATTTGATATTTCATCGGACTATGCAGCTTTAAGCAAAGGAAATTTCAATCGTGGACGATTGATCTTCCTCATTCCACTGCTCCTTGCACTATCCTAAGAATGCCGAGCGCCAGCCAAGGAAGCGACAAGTATCAATTTTTAAGTCATTGGTTTGACTCGAGCAGGGTTCGAACCCATGATCCCACGATCTACGAACACGAGAGACGGACGTTATAACTCATTTGTGGTGTTTTTGTTTTGTATTCAGTCTGTGGTCAATATTAGTGCTTGTTCAAAACTATGTTGGCCGAGTTGCGTATATGGTGGGAAGAAAATGGGCCACGTACGTTATGTTTTACATATTAGTTATTACATCATATATTTAGTAATAACTATCTAACAGGTTCCACGACACGATGCATGAAGTTGTAAATGCTGTCCAAATATTCCCATCTAAGAAGCAGAAAAAGAGAAAAACCAACTGTCAACAAATGACATTCCCATGCTTAACGTTGCATTGTCCGATACCTTTTGTGTTTTTGCCATATTTTTATATACATTTATCATAACCTACTCTCGATTAGTTTGGGGTAACTTTCATGAAAAATGGCTGACTTTGGAGATAATTGAAGTGAAAGAATGGCAAATAATGTTGGTAAATACACCAAAACTTCTGTAGTTTAGGCCAAAGTCGGACCCAGATTCCCATCTCGCTTTGATCACATGGTGCACTGACCTAGTTTATGAGGTCACACCTTCTAATGGGCACGTTAATGTTTGTTGGGGTTTTATGTCCTGGCAACATGTATGGTAATATCAGGATGGTCACTGAATTGTGACAGTGTGCACTCAGGCTAGGTAGTGACAAGTTTCAATTGTGTATGTCATTTGTTTGACTCGACCGGGAATTGAACTCCAGTGCATCTGGTAGCATGTTAGTGTAGTTCAAGGCTAATGTGGTGTCTGGAACTGGGCAAGTTCAATGAGTGCCTCTCGGAGGTCATACGCTTAACCTACCTTTTTAACCCACTTTAAATTTCTTCCTCAAGTCTTTGCATGAAAGTATGTTCTTTTTAATTCATATTTAAGACCAAAATGCACTGGGATTGGTCCCACTGCTTCACTGGCCACAACTGGTCCAGTGTATTACTAACAACCCCACGCCAACAACAACCCTAAAAAAAAAAACTGCAAATAACAAACTGCAAATAACAAACTGCAAATAACACTCACATAGCTAACTACAATAGGGTAAACTAGAATATTTCTAACAAACTGACATTTATATACCGCTTGTCTAACTCCAACTGACCAGACCCTACATACAAACTTACTACAACTTTACCAAATGATTTACAGATGATAACTTCAGCTTACATTCTAAATACCGTATAAACACTCACATTGATCTGACAAATATCGATCTACTCATATGAACACTAATGTTGCCATGTTGCTATGTAAATTGTGGGTTACAGAATTTCATTGTGTTATATGCTGCACATTGTGTATTCAACAGTTATTGTATACCTTACTCTATATACCTTTTGTGTAAATAACCCTGAATTGAAAAAGGGTTGGGAGACTGGTGCTTTGGCACCGACAAAAAGCTTATTCAGCAGAATAAACATATTTACCCCCAAACAATATATTTTAAATCATTCTTTCTATGTGCTTCCAAAATAATTTGGACTAAGCAACTTTAATAACGACCGGATGCGGTGGGCGAATCGGTAGAGCATAGCTTTCTTGTGCGGAAGGTCGGGGGTTTGATACCCGATCGAGTCAAACCACTGACTTACAAAATTGATACTTGTAGGGACCTAGCCGGGTGCTTGACATTACTACGATAGTGCAATGACATGTCAGCCCAGTATCAGGATAATGTGACTGAGTGGGAAAATGGATCGTGGTGCCGGCGGGCTAATCTCCCAGTGGGGAAACACTATAAAGTCACCATGAGTGTGCTACTGCCGGACCGGAGTGATTCGGGGCCACCCCAACTACTCGTCGTTTAATCGTTGTAAAGACCGGCCCACCAGAAGATTAATCTTCAACCAAAGATTGGACTGATTTATCGGTGCCTCTCTATATTGCTGCAGTTCTGCAGCCGGTAACCGTCATAAGGTTACGAACCACCCAAGAAGTCAAGTCACTTTCATAAGTCGATATAAGCCCTGATATGACCTTAAATGTTGTCAGGACATACAAATCAAACAAACAAACTTTAATGTCTAATCAAGGTGGGTGGGGGGGGGGGGGTGTTGCATATTATTGTCCCAATGACGAGTGAAGGGTTTCGGGTGGAGGTGTCAAAGTGGGTTCTTTTTCCTCTCACCGTGATTCGGGTAGCTACGTCACTATTCCAGATAGACACTTATCAATGTATAAAATCGAAAATAAAATAAAATTGATGCGAAGTTTTCTTTGTTAAATTATTAGTAAAACAATATATAAAGCAAATAAAAAGAAGCCCCTGACATAGGAATCAGAATAGACTACAGGATATACACTGAAGGAAGTACTGTACCGGATTGTCGTTGTGCATAAGCTGACTTTTGGCGACCAGACATAATTTCTATAAAAGAACAGTCAACAGATAATGGTGAATATGAGGCAGTGTACTGGATATTCAGGGTTACAGTAAGAGGTTGGCTTACCCACTGAGTTCACTAATACCGACCCACCCAGCGGGGAGGCTAATGACTAACATGTGTATATACACATAAACAATACTCATACTCATAGAGGTGAAAAAATAAATCACCAAAATCCAGCAAATGGAAATGGAAATAGCCCTATATGGGGGCCGCCGTTTGTATACTCGTGTTGAATCCCAAAATCCGGCAAACGGAAACGGAAATAGCTCGTCAAACTTCGCTACGCAGTAAGCAGGGAGGACGACAGTGATTAGTTAATATACTCGTGCTGATAAATAAATAAATAAATAAATAAATAATTATCCGAGCATTTAGTGGGGGTCGGTCCTAAGCATTGCTCAATCATATTACACTACAATATATACAGTACAAAACTATAAGTACTTGGGTTAGCTTACTGGAAATTAAAATGATGAACGCGATCAAAATGACAGCGATCGAAGCGGCGCCGAGGAACCACCATCCGTTGCTTGGTGACGCATATGTTTGCGTTGTGTCACTAATGGTGCTGGCTGCAGTAGTGCTGGCAGTGTTTTGGGAAGCAGTGACCTCTTCGCACCAGGTTACTGCAAAGAAAACTCAGGATATTAAACGGACCCGTATAGACCTATTTCATATGACGTCAGCATGGGTATTTAGGTCAGTGCGCGCGCTGCTTGGCTGCAGGATGACACCGGGAAAAAACGATATTCTAAACGAAAGACAAGAGGGTTTCAGGAAACTGCACTCCACATCTAAAACAATAGCCAAAGTAACAAATGACATACTGGCGTCAATGAACAATGAACATACTGGCGTCTTCATTGACTTCAGAAAAGCATTCGATACAGTAGACCATAACATACTACTGGAAAAACTAGAATCCATGGGCATAAAATCCAACACTATGGAATGGATAAAATGCTACCTGAACAACAGGCAACAGAAAACAAAAATAAACAATACACTATCAGACAACCAACCTGTCACATGTGGTGTACCCCAAGGGTCAGTGTTAGGGCCACTGCTCTTTATAATCTACATAAATAATGTTGAAAAATGGGTGCAAACCGAATGCCTCCAACTATATGCACATGACACAGTCATATATGCAAATGGCACCACAGAAGAGGAGGTACCCAGATAGCACACAGCCATCGGGCCGACGTCGGCTATTGGTCGCACCATCGCCACCGACTTTCCACCATCGGGCCACCATCGGGCCGATGGTGGTAGTCTGACGTTGGTTTTCAATCTCTTTCCAGCTTTGAGCCACCGTCGGGCCACCGTCGGGCCGACAGTGGAGGTTCGCCGCTGGGTTTCAATCTTTTGCACCTTTGGGCCACCGTCGAGCCATCGTCGGGCCGATGGTGGTGGTTCGCCGCTGGTTTACATTGATTTTCCACATTTGGGCCACCGTCGAGCCAACGTCGGGCCGACGGTGGTGGGCCGCCGCTGGTTTGCATTCATTTTCCACATGTGGGCCACCCTCGAGCCAACATCGGGCCGACGGTGTTGATCCGCGCATGCGCAGTTCGTTAAATATGGTTTCCGGCTAGAGTCGCCAGCGGAACACGTGCGATTGTTGAGCAGCGTTCTTTTTCAACAAATAACTCCAGAAATCGCAGGAATTTTAAGGAATTATTTAACAGGTTTGTCTATTAATATGTTTAGATTGTTTTGTAAAAGTTTTGTAATTTATTACGACATATTAATGGAATTATTCGTGTTAATACGATTTGAATTATCGGGTACGGTTTGTTGACCGCCATCGGGCCGACATTGTTTTGTCCAACCTCCCGCCGTCGACTCGACGGCGGCGGTATCCGCCGTCGACCCGACGGCGGCATCCGCTGTAGGCCCGACGGCGGCATTCGCCATAGGCCCGATGGCGGCATCCGCCATAGGCCCGATGGTGGCAGGTTGGACAAAACAACGTCAGCCCGACGGAGGCTGCCGCCATAGGCCCGACACAATATATTTATTCAAAATTAATAGAAAACCTTTTAAATTTAATATAATCTTTTTGGTAAAGATGTTTTCTATATGTGTACCTAGCGATTTGTTAATAGGTTGTGTGGTTTTACAGATATTTCACTTTTCACTAACACTAACACTAACAGTAACACTAACACTAACCCATATACAGAAAAGTGAAATATCTCTAAAACCACACCACCTAGACACAAAAGGTATATAGAGTAAGGTATACCAGAAGCCAAATAAAAGCTCATGAGAGAAGCACGCTGGAAATGGCTGCCAAGGTGTGGAATGCCCAAACAGTAAAGAAACGGCAAATTCCTGACCTAAAAACATACAAAAAATATCTGTGCAAGATACGGCTAGGGAACCCCCACTAAGCTGCATGGCAAAGGGGCATGTGATATGTCACGGCCCACCAGCGGGACGCCCAATGGAAGGTAACCATGCCAAAAGTAGCCAGAGAGTACACCACACAGCTACGTACAAGCCTATGATATGTAAATAGGAGTAGGCTAGTCTAATAGTAAGAGTATAAAAAATAAAACACATGTATGCCAAGAAAATCCAAAAAAATTAACATAGACTACTAACCAGACCAACCAACTATCTATCTGCTACGGAAATGCAGGCAATCAAATACCTTATCAGCAGCTACTGTGTGATAAGATAACACCAACACTACAGCTGGCCAGCATTGAAAACAAGCCTGAATACCCAGGCTTATATGCTATGGACAGTATAAATACAGCCTCAATACAAAAAAAAACTACACTGCATGCGTCACACTGCAAACTCAATGGCTATGAGCAATCTTCATAGAGAACAAGTGAAATATCTCTAGGACTACACCACCTAGACACAAACCGCTTGGAACACATATAGAAAACATATTTAAAAAACAGATTATCTTAAATTTATATGGTTAGGGTTCTGCATTTCTAATAAAATTGACGTTTTGCACTGCACGTATCGGCAAACTCAATGCATTGTCAATGGCCGTGAGCAATCTTCATATAGAAAAAGTGAAATATTTATAAAAATACACCACTTAGATACAAACCGTTTGAAATACATATAGAAAACATATTCAACAAACAGATTGTATTAAATTTATAGGGTTAAGGTTCTGAATTTCTATTAATTTCGAATCAAATTGACGTTTTGAACTGCACATATCGGCAAACTCAATGTATTGTCAATGGCCGTGGGCAATCTTCATACAGGTCATGTGATGAGGGAATCCCAGTTGTGACATCATTCATACATTACATTCCGAGTTTGTTTGTCGTCTCAGTGGAGTAGGGGGCCTACACCAGACGACTTTAATGTCTGATATCAAAGTTGCCTAGTCCGATGGAAGCATCGACTTTTCGAAACCAAAACACTTATCTAGATTTTATTCTACATATCAAACTTATTAAACATTTATCTTGCAACATAGAAAGACATACTATTACTAAGCCAATGTATTGATGGTCGTTGATAGGTCCATTACCATAATGACCCACACCCTAGACGTTGTATATGTTGACATCACATGACCACAAATTGCATAGTGTTACTAATCTCTATCCTGATTGGTGGGGCAGTGGGAGGACTATATAGACTGATAAACTGGGGGCAACATCACGTGGCCACCTCCAAATACGGATTGGTGGGAGGGCCAGATAGAGTCTGCCATAGGAAGTAGGCCTGGAAAATCAAACACCCCTCAATGTACGCTCGCTACATTCATGGATTTGTTGATTTTGTCTTTGAAGTGTAAAGACAGAAGAAAGAGGATAGAAAAGAAAGAGGGTAATTTCTTCATTTCTTCATACATTCTGAGCAAAAAGAGAATAACTGAAAGAGCAAATTTTCTAAGCGAAAACACCTAGCTAGATTTGACCTTACATAGCCAACTTAGTTACTGGCGCATTTATTAAGCATCCCCTCCTGATATGACCTTAGATATTGCTAGGACGTAAAACAACAACAACATACAATATTAAGCATGTGTTGTTGCATAGAAGGGAATAAATACTAAGTCCGTGTAATAGAACTCGTTACCAATGAAGCATATGGTGTCCACCATTTTTACATGTTTTCACTTCAAATATATCCAAACTCAGCCTTTTATAATAAAAGGTTGCTTTATAATAATCAACCTACTACTTTTACCTAAAAGGATTATAGCACAAACATCAAACTATCGGACTAAAAAAAACACTTTAAGTGTAAGTAATTCTGAGGGCTTACATGGGCAGTTTTGCATGCAGCTTTGATCTAAGAGTGCGTTGCTTCGAATACTGCAGATTCTTGAGCAGAGTTTTCGAGAAGGCGGCAGTTGAGATCGGTAGCGCTCACCAGCAGCCGAATGCCCATCGCACACTGAATGAAACAATGCATAAACACATAAACAGCAGGGTTGAAAGATCTCCGCGAATTCGCGGATTTCAGCAATTTTTGCTATTCACTGATTAATGTTCACAAAAATGCAACTTATAGGACAGTCCCATCCTGATATGACCATAGATTTGCTAGGATGTAAAACCCTCAGAAACAATATATGATAGCAATTGCTTAGTTCGAATCCCGTTCTTATATGACCTTAGATGTTGGTAGAGCATAACACCCAAACAAGAAAGTTAGGCATGAGTGACTATATAGTCACAACAAGCAGGGTTGAAACCTGACTTCCGCCATTTTGCCGTGGTTCCCTGACAATGCTAATACTATGGCTTTTTCGCTGAAATTCGGCCTGATTTATGGTTTTTTTGCCGGAAACAGGACAGCGCAGTCACTGCAGATGGGCAAGTCTATTATGTTTAAATTTTGTTTGTTTAGTTCATGTTACAGTCCTTTTAAATTAAAAGGACTGTAACATGAACTAAACGAATTCATTGTATTCACAATTATTATGATCAAATATGTCTCGTAAGAATTTGAATAGCTTGTATTAAGTTGTAACGATGTATACCCAGGAGTTCTTTCAGGGTGCACCACGGTCTGAGGGTTTCTGTCGTCATCAAACTGCGACTATTGATGTCATTCAGCGCAAATGACTGTCCTCAGTGATGAAGTCTATGGCATATTATCAACTTGGAAAGTAGAGCAAACCCGACTATCACTTAAAGCAAATTTGAAGGTGTTTGAGTATTCCTTATTATTTATCTAAGTCCTCCCTTCCATTCCTAGTGTGACGTCACAAAACTAAAAATAATATTAATAGTCGTGGGGTACTCATAATCTTATGGTGCTGTCACATTACAATGTTTCTTACCAACGCGCGTCGACGCGTGCCAACGTGTCGCCTTTTTGGGCGAAACGTCGGCACACGTTGGTATGCGTTACTGGCGCGTTACGAACGCGTTACCGGTGCATCGGTACACGTTGGTACACGTTGAGTGACAGCAACGTGTGGACCCACACGTTGGCGCGCGTCGGGCCGCGTCGAACGTTTTGTGCATGCACAAAACGTTCGACGAGCGACAACGCATGTCAACGTGTTGGGTTGCGCATTACAGGCGCATTTGCAGCACGTCGACACACGTTATGAGCGCATTGCCGGACCGCTCGTGGCACATTGATCAACGTCGAAAAACGTTGGCCATTTTTCACCAAACTGCGGGCAGTCCATCAACACGTCGGTAACGTTCCATCGATGTGTAGTGGGCGCGCTATTGCCGTTGCACCAGCATTTCTCGACACGTTGGACGTGTTGCTGGCGCATCTGGACGTGTTGCCAGCGTGTCTGGATGTGTTGCTGGCCCGTCTGCCACGTGCCTAACGTTTCCCGGCGTTCTGCCAACTTTTCGTCAGGGCTTAGAGTATATAATGGCACCCGTTAATGATGCGTGACCCTTACGCCGTCAACGCGCCGACAACACGCCAATAACACGCTGGGAACCCGCTGACCCTGATTAACGCGCTGTCGACACGCTGATAACATGCTGGGAACCCACTGGCGGGATGTTGACACGTTGTTCCGCCATACGTCGAAACCTGTTAGCCGCATGCTAATAACACGTCGAACTTTCTCACAAAATGCCGAAAAGTTGGATGTGTCTCGACGCGTTGAAAATATTTTGCGCGTTGGCGGCACACCAGTGAGAAACATCATAATGTGACAGCACCATTACGGTGCTGGGCTGACCAATCCCGGCACCCTGGATTTGAGCTCAAATGTCTCATTCTAAGTGTGTTCTTTCATTATGATACATTGAATAGTCATGTAAGGAGAACATGGTAAAATCACCTGAAAAGATCCTTACTGGAACATACATACAGTAACATCTCTTTAACTGACCACCTCCACAGATCGACTACTCCCCTATATCATCGCTTTATTTGGGTCCCAAATGATCCCCCATACAATACCATTGTAATGATTTTGTTTAACTCCCTAATCCGACCACCTCCCTAAATGGTCCATTTAAAGTTGGTCCCATGGACAGTCGATTTAGAGAGGGTTCACTGTATATGCTTATGCATATTAATAATAGAATTGAACGATACAAGTTTACATATGCATTAACATACATTATATTCTATGCTATTGTATATATAGGTAATTGGAGTGAATCCAAATGTGCCAAAGTCAAAAGGTCGGTTGATTTGAACTCACAGTACTCACATCCAAGGACTATGACGTATGCCTTCCATGCATGAACTGCTCTCATTCACTAGTTTGTCATTTAGCAGGGCTGGGTTTCCTCATGTGGAAGACAGTGGGTTCTATCCCAGCCCGAGGCAAACCAATGACTTGGTGCTTGTTGCTACCTTACTTGGTGGTCGGCCTGACTAGGATAGGGCAAGGACTGGTTGATAGCTCAGTGTTGGGATAATGTGACTGAGTGGGATATCGGGTCATGTTATCCAAGTGGGGAACACTACATAAAATCGGCACAAATGCGCACTGTCACAACTCGGTACCCGTCCTAATAATATTAATATGACATTAGCTGTTGCTCGGACGTAAAGCCCCACGATACATAGAATTAAACCATCCAGTGGAGCGGAAGGCGCCCAAGTAATCAAGTAGTGTGTGCATGGAATCAAATATAATAGACTCTTGTAGGATTACATCGCTTACATAGCCTTAAACCACGGAGGTATAAATAATTCAACATACCTCGTGTGGCTTGTTCAGCATTCAGGGCTGTTTTGGAGAGTGTGGAGTGGGTGGGTGGTGAAGGGTTGGGAGATAGAGGTGAATGATGGGTGAGGGATTGTGTGGGTAATGGTTGGGACCGGGCACAGTGGTCGAATCGGTAGAGCGCGGGCCTCGTGTGCGGTAGATCGGGAGTTCGATTCCCTGTCGAGTCAAACCAATGACTTATCAAAATGTTTACTTGTCGCTTACTAGCCTGGCGCTTCACATTAATATGCTAGGGCAAGGACTGGTTAGCTCAGTGTCAGGATAACGTGACTGAGTGGAATATTGGCTCATAGTGTCGGCAGCCTGATTTCCCAGCGGGGCAGCACTATAAAGTCACCATGAGTGCACACTATCACAAGTCAGTATGATATGACCTTAGATGTTGCCAGGACATAAAACTCCAACAAACAACAAACAAAGCAGTAATGGATGACCTTAGATCTTGCTAGAACATAAAACCCAAACAAGAAAGATTTTGACATGGGTGATAATACAGTCACAAAAATAGCAGCTGAAACCTGGGTCGCGTTCAGGGTACGCCTCCGCGACGTCTCCGAGACGTCTCCGAGACGCCTTTTGGCCTATTTCCGTTCAGCCTTTATCTCGGAGACGTCTCGGAGACGCTTCCTATTTCAGACTGGAGACAAACAGCACCTCAAAAATGGCCACCGAATTCAGTGGTTTCAGCCAATTAGGGCCCTTTTTTTCCATTGCAAATGGCTGTCCCCTATGGCAGTGGCCATTTTCGAGGCAACCGACTGCTTTTGCGTTCAGACTAGAGTGATATCAGGAATTTCCCCGAGACATCTCGGAGGCGTACCCTGAATGCGGCCCTGGCTTGCAACATTTTGTCACAATTCTCTGACAGTGCTAATCCTATGGGGATGTATCGACGTTTATATGGAAATTTGCTATTGGTTCTGCCAGAAGCCACGAGGTGGCGTGAGTTCCGCGTTTTTTGTGCTTTTCATCTCTGTACTCAACAATGGTGGATGACTGGACACTTACCGGGACAGGCTCTCAAGCAGTCCTCCTTCCCGCCCTTGCCGCGGTCTTCAAGTTCTTGGCAGGTCTTTCTGCATTGGACTTTGTCCAGCTACACAAAAAGGAGACAGTCTAATGAGGCAAAACGACACCAATAACAAAGCACAAATAAGCAAAAATCTATTAGCCCACAAGTACCTTTTGAAAGTCCCCAAAAAGAAAATTGTATTGGCCTTTTGGCTAAGATCAAGGCCTTTTGGTGCCGGTGTAGTAAGTTCAAAACACTACCCCACAAAAACACTATGGTAGTGTTTTCAACCTAGGTTCAAAACACTACCGTAGTGTTTTCAACCTAGTTGAAGGTAGGTTCAAAACACTATTGTGGCCAGGCTCAAAACACTATCCTTAAGTTCAAAACACTACATTTAAGTTCAAAACACTACTCTAAAAAAGATGTTATAATTCCTGCATATTTGTCTTCATTTGTAGTAGGGTGAGGCAGTATGCAGTAGGGTGGGGCAGTATGCATTAAGGAGGGGCACTATGCAGTATGGTGGGGCAGTGTGCAGTATGGTGGAGCAGAATGCACTAGGGTGGGGCAGTATGCAGTCGGGTGGGGACGAATGCAGTAGAGTGGGGCAGTATATAGTAAGGTGGGGCAGTAGGGGTTGTTGTTGCTATTAGTTGTTGTTTTACATCCTAGCAACATCAAAGGTCATATCAGGATGGGTACCGACTTGTGACAGTGCATACTCATGGTGAATGTATAGTGCTGCCTCACTGGGAAATCAGGACACCAGAACCATGACCCGATATCCCACTCAGTCACATTATCCTGACACTGAGCTAGCCAGTCCTTGGCATATCCTATTAATTCTGAACACCATGCTAGGAAAACGACAAGTATCAATTTTAAAGTCATTGGTTTGACTCGACAGGGAACCAAACTCCCGACCTTCCGCACGCAAGCCCTGTGCTCTACCGTTTAAACCACCGCGTAGCACTATCATTGTATACTAATATGTTGTTAAACGCTGCAGCACTGTCAGTGTATGCTAATATGTTGGTAAACGCCGCAGCACCATCAGCGTATATAATACATTGTTCAACTCTGCAGAACCATCAGCGTATACTAATACGTTGTTCAATGCTGCAGCACTATCAGCTTGTACTAATATGTTGTTAAGCGTTGCAGTACTATCAGTGTATACTAGTACATTGTTAAATGCTGCAGCACTATCAGTGTATACTAATACATTGTTAAACACTGCAGCACTATCAGCGGAAACTAATACCTTGTTAAACACTGCAGCACTATTAGCATATATACTATAATACACATATATACTAATAGTATGTAGAAGCCCCAGCTCTATCAGCGTATATTACTAATACGTTGTTAAACACTGCAGCACTATCAGCATACACTAATATGTTGTTAAACGCTGCAGTGCTATCAACGTATACTAATACGTTGGTAAATTTCGCAGCGATATCAGTGTATACTAATAAGTGGTGCAGAACCCACAGCTCTACCAGCATATACTATTAATACGTTGTTAAACGCTGCAGCAATATCAGCGTACACTAATATGTTGTTAAACACTGCAGCACTATCAGCGTATACTGATACGTGGTGAAGACGCCGCAGAGCTATTAACCAATACGTCTACTAATACATGGTGCTGCTGTCTCATGATAGTGTGTTTAACTTGAGTAGTGTTTTGAACGTATGTAGGGGTAGTGTTTTGAACTTGACAGTAGTGTTTTGAACTTAAGTTCAAAACACCACCGTAGTGTTTTGAGCTTAGTTTCAAAACACTACCGTAGTGTTTTGAACGGGATAGTGTTTTGAACGTCCTACACCGGTCGCAAGGTAAATCTGGGGGTCCGAAGGTACTCGGCGCATGAGGTCAAAGGACGGAGAGGTGCCCAATGGGCACCTATCCAATGTGGATTTTCCGAGGATAGGAGGGCTCATACAAAAAAGAGTAACAATGAATAGATTTCTTTTTGATAAATGCATTTTATATTGTCTTCAGTGACCCCTGTGATCAGCAAAATACTGCTGTGGTTCACCAATCACCCATCTTCAATGTATGAACCGTCCTTATTTTGTTTTATTGTTCCTGCGATGCCATGACACCTATGGGAGGACAACGTAAACCTGCAGTATTACTGATTGATCTGGTTTTATCTGGAACAAACCCAACCCTACCTGTTGTGTCTGTTCACATGCACCACGATGACTCACTCCCCAGGTAGCACACACACACCACACACCTCTGTGCTTTCCCACCCTCCAACCCACCCACAGATTACATGCTTCTGGATCCTTCGTACTGCCGAACCTTTTGCTCATTGCCAGAGTCCTTGATTTGTGTTGCTTTATTGTCAGATTAAGCAACCTGTGTGTAATGTTCTTGATTGAATGATTGTATAAATCATATATTTTTGGTTGAAACCAATGTTTATTGGAAACCTTGATGTATTCTCTTGACTTTTATTCTCAATCTACATTATGTAGCGCCTGTTCCTTGCCTGCTAGACCAACCTAGCTGGCAAGTTAGACATGAATGAATTTGCAAGATCATAGCTCGCTCATTAGACCTGCCTACAAAGTTACTGACTTGATTTTCTTGAATAACTTTAACTTGTTTCGGTCCACTTTTGCTGTGTTGTGTCGAGTTGTAACGCATTTTGATATAACCTCGGATGTTGCTCGGATATACAAAATCAAAACCAATCAATCATGCCACTACAGCGTGTTATTTATCAAATGCTTTGAACATAGCGTAGTTGTTGTTGATTTTGTGGAAGTAGATGTGGAGGCTTTAATTAGCCTGCTGATTGTTAGTTCCCAAGTGGCTTCCCACAAGTTCCCCTTATTGTCATACCAGAGGAAGATTCGTATTTTATTCGGGCGTCGTGGAAGGAATTTGCATATTTCATTTCACCCACTTTAATGCCATCTTTTTCTGATTTTATTTTTTTTAAGTATATTATCAATTGCAGACAATTGGTCTTCCTCATTCCACTGCTCCTTGCCTTATCCTAGTAGTGCCGAGCACCAAGCTCGGTAGTGATACTTATCAATTTTTAAGTCATTGGTTTGACTTAACCATGGTTCGAACTCGGCGATCTAACAAAACGGGAGACGGACGACAACGTTCACCGAGAACACATTAGAAATCAGCTTTTGGTAATTGCATTGTATTTGAAAAACAAATGAGAATAAGTGCAACTAACAAACGCACCTACTCACTTAGGAACCACAATGGGGAGACACTATAAATTAGAATATTCCTATCCAACTGACACTGATCCATTCCTTCTCTAACTCCAGCTGAAAAACTGACTGCCCATGTCATGTCCTGTATTGAATCTTATTGGCAACTGATTACGACTTCAAATATAACCCTAAATGAATACAGAAAATAACTTCTGCACACATTCTAAGTGCCAGAACATTGATCCATTTAATATTGATGTAGTCATATTGCATTAGTGTTATCATAAAGACTGGTTATTACCTCAGTGTCCGGATAATGTGACTCAGTTGGATATCGGCTCATGCTGCTGGCGGTCTGATTTCCCAGTGGGGCAGCACTATTAAGTCACCATGAGTGTTCACTGTCACAAGTCGGTACTCATTCTGATATAACTTTAGCAACCAGTTGTCCACAACTGGTTTATCAAAGGCTGTGGTATGTGTTGTGCTTTCTGCGGAAAAGTGCATATAAAAGACCCCTTTCTGTTTATCGGAAAGAGTAGCCTATGTGGCGGCAGCAGGTTTCCTTCTTTTTTTTTAAGGTGAGAATGAAGCATCTGTTAGACGTCCAATAGCTGATGATAACAATTAATGTGCTCTAGAGGCATCGTTAAATAAAACAAGCTTTTAACAAATATAGCCTTAGATGTTGCCAGGACATAAAACCCCAATAACCAACCAAACATATTGACGAGGTGCTTGTTATCAGTAATCTATTATACCAAATTGTGTATTTAACAGCTATTGTTATCTCACTTTCATACTAATACAGACATATTCACTGTGTATTACAATTGTGGTGCAAATAATCCTGACTTGAAGACTGGCGGAAATATTAGCGCTTCGGTATTGACAAACGAACTTATTTAGCAGAATAAACATCTACCCCCCTCACCAAAAAAAACCCACCACACACACACACAAAAACACTAATGATTAACACTATCGTAGTCCATCTGCAACAAAAAGACATTAGCCCCAAGTAATTAGCAGAATACACTGTGAAAGTAAGGCTATCATTATAGTGCTGTACTACCTATCAATAATTACGATTTTGTGGCCTGGTCAATTAACCTTTTTAAAGCTAATTTACAACAATATTGCCCCCACCTTTTCGTGAAATGCTCCTAAAATATATTTTTAAATACACACAAAGCAATATATGATGGTGTTCTGGCTTAGTTTTTATCAATTGGAATACATTTCAAGACAATTATTTTGATTAATTGTTATAAGTATTTCTTCACTACAATGTTGACATTTTATGGCCTCAGGGTGAACTAAATAAAGATTTACTCACCGTTACAGAATCAGGGTTGAGCAGATTCACTTTAGTCGCCCAAAAGGCGAGGAGGAACAAGACTATATATTTCGACATGACCTGTAATTAATCAAAAAGAATTATCCTAATTTGATTGGTAGTGAATTTGAACCTTTTGACTAAGCCATTGGTGTCAATGGCAAAGACATTAACCTAATTGTGAACTTATACTGGACACAACGTGCATTTATAAAAATGGAGCAGGGCCTATCGGATGAAGTTATGATTAAACGAGGAGTTCGACAGGGGTGTGTATTGTCACCATGTCTATTTAACCTGTACACAGAGATGATTTTCAGACACATTGAAGATTGCAAGGGAGTGACAATAGGTGGCATGAACGTCAACAATCTTAGATATGCCGATGACAGTGTAATACTAGCAGACAGTGAGAAAAACCTACAAGATATAGTGAATAGAATCAATAAAGCTGGAATACTATTCAACATGAAGATGAATGCCAGGAAGACCAAAACAATGGTTATAAGTAAAAAGACAGATAAACCAAATGTCAATATAACCATAGATGGCACAAACATAGAACAAGTATCCGAATTCATATATCTCGGACAAAAGATTACAAATGATGGGAGATGTGAGGAAGAAATTAAAAGAAGGATAACAATAGCCCGAACAACATTCTCCAAAATGTATAGAGTGTTAACATCAAGTAAGATATTAATACAAACAAGGAAGCGTATTCTTCAGTGTTATGTGTGGTCTACTCTAATGTATGGGGCAGAGACATGGACAATCTCTAAGAAAATGTACAAACGTTTAGCAGCATTTGAGATGTGGACTTATCGAAGGATGATGAAAATATCATGGACAAAGAAGATCACCAACAAAGAAGTTCTCAGAAAAATTAAAAATAAGAAAAGCTTGTTTGCCACTATACAGACAAAGAAACTTATTTATTTTGGCCACATCATTCGTCAGAGTTCAATATACCGTACATTGTTGGAAGGGAAGGTGAATGGCAGCAGAGGGAGAGGGAGACCAAGAACATCATGGTTTACAAATATTTCACAGTGGACAGGCTTGAATTATTCACAGTCTATCAGAACAGCACAACATCGGGACAAGTGGAGAACCATTGCATCCAACCCTCGACTAGAGGATGGAACTATTGATTGATTGATTGACTAAGCCATATAACCTCTCCAATTCCTGTATGTCATCAATTAATTTAAAAAACGCGGCACGCCGACTCATATCGGCACTGTCACTACCGGGTCGGGCAGCATCGTTTTGGTGCGTGATTGCTGGAAGAAACACCATGACAACTACGATCCACTGGTTCCATCGTCCATGAGCTCCTGAAGAATCATACATATTCCATACAGGTGCAGAGAAGAGTTAGAAATACTTTGTCTCAGAGTTGCTGTTGAAAACTTAAACTATCAAACAACGGTTACAGGTTGGAGGAACCGGGCCGAGTGCCCGAGTGGCGGGACAAAGGCGTGCCTCTGAGTGTGCGGAGGGTCTGAGTGTACCTCAGGGGTCAGCACCGGCTTTGCCGCCGAATTAACCACAATTTCAAAAAAATGCGCCAATACGTCAGTTTTAGTCAAAATTAATAGAAATCCAGAACCCTAACCGCATAAATTTAATATAATCTTGTTGTTAAGCATGTTTTCTATATGTGTTCCAAGCGGGTTGTGTATAGGTCGTGTGGTTTTAGAGATATTCATTTTTCTTTGTAAGAAGATTGCTCACGGCCATTGACAATGCATTGAGTTTGCCGGTACGCGCAGTGCAAAACGTCAGTTTTAGTCAAAATTAATAGAAATCCAGAACCTTAACCTTATAAATTTAATATAATCTTGTTGTTAATATAATCTTGTTGCGAACCAGTTGTGGACCACTGGTTGGAACGGAAAATATGTTAGCTTTCTCATGCCTACGTCATCACGTCTTGCGAGACATACATCACAAGACCGAGCATGCCGCAGTTGTTTATAGTTGTCCAATATGACCGTAAATGTTGCTAGGTTGTCAAATCCAATCAAACAAACCAACATTCATAGTTGTCCTAAGTTCAGAGCAGTTGATATTCCTAGAATATGCATATTTGTGTTAAGATGTTATTAAATATATACTCAAATCAAGTCACACGATCGATAAATACCTTATTTTATTAGATCCTATTCCCCCAGGAGGAAATAATGAATATCAGAGAAATCGTGTCAGTATGTTGCGAAAACTTGTACAAGTGTTGCGCTGAGTACTAGCCGTGGGTTTTTATGAGCAGGTAAGCAATGTCAAATGATAAAATAGTGATCATAGATCAAGCTTGTCAAAAACTGTATAAAGTTCATGGCAATTTCCACCTGCTTGACAATACCTAGATGGAGTTTGTGACGCGTTATACAATTGTGGATGTAGTTTTCCTTCTGGAATTAAAATACTGCAATTCTCACCTTTATATGAATATTCGCCGTGTGAATGAGGGAGGGATAAAGGTCTTATCCTGTTAAGAACCCAATAACTAATGATTTGGGTGACGTAGCTAGATTCGTGTAGCAGCAATAACCACCAGTAAAACCACAAGTAAAACCATGTTATTTTAAGCCCTGTTCACACGGGAAAAATGTGAAGCGAACTAGACAAGGCGAACTAAAGGAGTCGAATTAGCGACCGTCCACACGGGCAAAATTATCCGCCTCACAGGAATCGATTCACGTAGACTACCTCGCTTAGGTGGTCTACAGGATCCGCATCACGTGAGTCAAATCAGCCCTAATCCGCCTCAGACGTCCGTTCCGACGACGAATCTGATGCGAACTATACAAGTCGCTTTCTACGAATCGATTTACATCGTCCGTGTGAACACGGCTTTAGATGATCATGTCGGAGCATGCACAACGCGGGTTCTTCTGTCTTTTACAAGACACCTACCTGACTGCGAAGCAACTCTGGCAGACCTCTGTACCAGTCACATGCTGTCACACACACACACCTACATACATAATGCCAGTTAACAAGCTATCACTGATTAAAAATAGCAGCAGTACACGGCAACATGCAGTGCTGAACTACAATGCCACACATCACAACCCGATGTAGGCCTACAGTAATGCCAGGTACACACATAGCGTATAGGATTCGCGCACTAAAACTCCCGATCCGCTTAAAACTGAAATCGGGCCGATTCATTTTTCGAATCGGGAATCGCAATCGTAATCCTAGCGCACACCTACCGTTTTAGCCCTAAAAATCGGGAATCGCAATCGGTAGGTGTGCTAGGGGAGTGCACACCTCACGATTTTGGGGCAGTTTTAGGTCGTATACGCTAGGTGGGTGCGGGAAAACGATCGTATACACTAGGTGTGTACCGGGAATAAAATGATGTACCACCTCCACAGATCGACCACTCCCCTATATCGATCGCTTTATTTGGGTCCCAAGCGATTGCCCATACATTACCACTGTAACAATAAAAACAACTTTTTTTTTCAACTCAATAAACCAACCACTTCCCTAAATGGACATTTTTGTGTAGTCAGTCCCATGGTCGGTCGATTTAGAGAGGTTTCATTCAGGGGGGCACCCAGGAATTGGCTAGGGGGTTTTCCAAATATGGATCGAAAGTACCCCTATTTTAGGGTAATTTTTTTCACATGGGTTGGTGGAACAAGGCCCATTTTAGGGCAATATTTTACTTGGTTTTCTGGTGCAACAAAATGATAACTGTTAAGCAGCAACTGGGAAACCAGGAAACCCCCCTTCACGTGCGTCTCTGAGATATACGTTTATATTTTTTTTTAATTTAACATTTGGGGGAGGGGGTGGGGGGGTCCGGGCAACCAGGAAAGCCCCCTGGGTGCGCCCCTGTCATTGTATATTATTAATAAGAAGAAGCTCCCGAACATGTTAGAATTACAGTGTATACTAAGCTGCACATATATAGAAACTACAATAGCAATGACCTAGCAGCTACACTGAGAGGGAAGAAGGTATAATGTGTTCTACGTGAGTAGGACCCAAACAGATGCTAGTGAAGTGGGCGAGACTATTCGCCTTGTGGCATTCACGGGCGTGCGCCGATTAACCCGTATTTGGAAATACGGGCTACTCGCCATGGCAGACCGCGAATGCCAAACACTAACGGGTCACCGGGTTTCCGGCCGTAAAGCGTTGCTAGGAGACGCAAATTGCGACTCGCCTGGCAACGAGAGAAGGTCGGGCGTTCGGACCCAGACCGATCAGACGTATTTAATGACGCTCCGAGTTTTAGGCCTATATTATCGAAATTCTAAACTTGTTTGAAATTAAACATTAGGGGAAGGGTTTGCATGATACTTCTACGACATATGCTGCAAACAATGTTAGTTTTGGTTAAGAATAAAACGCCGTGAGCTCTTGGAAAAGTAAATTGGAACGTTCCTTGCATTCTTTACTATCCTCCAGATTTCTATGGAGTAAACCGCTATGGTCGAACTTAACTTTGGATTGCTTTATATATATAATTAAGGGCCTTAAGCCTAACTAGGCCTTAGGCAGCCACTTAGCCCATCTGCGGGGAGATTATAACAGACCTATGAACAGAATTAACATCTAGATCTTTTGGCTAAAAATAAGACAGTAACGTAGGCTGATTATCAGTGACAGTGGCAGTGACACTAGCGCATCTGCTTAGTTCTGGATCAATTCAAACATATTAAATGTACTGTAAGGCGAGCAGACCAGCCAGTTAGTTGAAATAACGAAGTAATTGCTTTCGGCCGATAAATACGGGAGGGGGCAAACCGCCGTATTTAGATGATACTCTGGCTGGCCGACTTTAGCCCGGGAAGGACACCGACGGACACGGACTACCTGCAGGCGGGACGAGAGGCAGCGGCGGCCCGCGGCTGGCCCAGGAAATTCACATGGAAATAATTATATAAATTAACATGAAGGGCGCCTTAAGCGGGGGTGGAATAGCCCGACGGTTAAATTAGGAAATACTCTAGGATTACCAGAGCAGCAGATACGCATTGCCCCTTAGACAAAATGCCCAACTAACACTATCGAGAGTGAGACACATTTTCTCCAACTTTTACATGGGGCTGTATTTCACCTCTGAACAGAGTCAGAAGTGAATCTTTTATCTAGCATGCACTCAGAGAAATTCAACCAGAGAACACATGTAGCATCGGCACCCTCACTAATGAAAGCATTGGTGAAATGCTACAAGACAACCACCTGGTAGATGAAATCAACAACTACTTTGTTGACATAGGAGAACATGTAGCCCGAAAGCTTAGCCAGGGGAACAAAACCAAAGCTTCTGGTGTAATGTCCCTTGTCTAGAGTGTGTCAGTGGGGATTCCCCTATCTATATTCGTGGAGGTAATATTCAATCTTAGCGTGCTATCTAATCTAATCAGTGCTAATGCTCCACGACCTCTGGCTACAGAGTTGGGACAAGAAACAATAACAATACAAGGATTAAACTTTGCATTCTTCATGGAAATAAAAACAACAGATCTGATAAATAAGATGTTGGTGTATAAATATATATTATTTATTGTCTGTTATTCAAATTCTTCTCTAAAGTTGCATTTCCAGAGAAACAGCTACTTCAAAGGTGATTGCAATATAAATTTATTTTAGAAATAGAGAATAAAATAATCCCTGTTTTCTTTCAAGTTCCATAATCAATCCATATTAAGCCATCGTAAAGTTTACATTTCTAAATAATAGCAAGCACAGTATTGTGGCGGTGTAATGCATAAGTAACACAACCTTTCCACCATTAGTTAGTTAGTGGTGATTGCTCAATTCACAACACGACAAGGGGACTACATGGAATGGGTTTATTCAATAAACACCCCTAGGGCCAACGTTGGTAATATAAAGTCGTCATCAATCAAGGCTTATTATAGTAGTGATCAATCAAGGTTACAGTGGTCAATGAAGTGCTTATTAAGTAGTCATTCATGTAGTTCAAATGAGTTTACAGGAGATGAGGAAGTAATGTAATAATAAGATAAGAGGCAATACTGTACATCAAATAAGGAAATCAGGCTCTCTCAACCAAGTGGTGGGAGAGAGCGTGGTTTGCGGCGGCGTACATCATGCGGTGGACGTATGTGTGTATGGCGGCGGAGCGCCAGTTTCCGAGGTCGCGGATGTCGTCGATAGGGGCTCCGGCGAGGGCGCAGGCTTGAGCGCCTCCTCGCCTGAGGCTATGGAGGGTAAAGGATTCGGGGTGAGGGTGGTTGTACGCTGCGAGGGCGGTCCTTAGTGCGGTTGTCAGGGTGGTCACCGTGAGGGGGGATCCCCCGGGAAGGAGGAAGGCTGGGGCCTCGGGCGTGGTCCGGTTGCTCTTCTGGTAGGCCCGCCAGGCGCGGACTGGGCATCTTCTGGAGCCTGGTATGGCTCGTATGCTGATGGTGAAGGCGTCCTTCGATGTCTTGGTCGTCTTCGTCGAACGGACGTGTACGTTGAGGGCGTTCCCATCCTCGGTGATGTCCCTTCCGGTGATCGTGTGTCCTGGATCCTTTGACCTGCCGGTGACCAGGAGGTTTCCTTGGCGTAGTAGGGTGAACTATCCTATGAGGAGTGTGGCCGTGAGGACCTTGGCTGTTGGTCCTGCCGAGCTGAGGTATTCGAGGGTGTCGTCGAGGTGTCTGATGGTCAGGGCGGGGGCCTGACGTGGGTTGTGGTGCGATAGTCGGGTCACGCCCCTCTTCACGATCGAGACTGGGTATGAGTAGAAGGAGGTCGAGGTCCCCCCCACGAGGCGGACCCAGGTTCTTGCTCCGCTTACGTAGTTGAGTACTGCGGACGGGGACCTTAGGTCGTTGCTCAGTGAGGCGATCAATGACATCACGTCGGCCTGCCCGGGCCGTCGAGGGTCGTAGTGGTGTCGTGAGGCGTGTCGGAGGTACCGTTCGACCTGGCAGCCTTTATTTTTCCATGTCCCTGCGGCAAGTCCAGCGGTGAAGAGGGCCATGACCCTGCTGTGTTGTGGTCCTGGGGTACCTGGGAAGAGAGAGGCAAGTTATTCGATCTTCCCAGGCTAGAGTGTGTTTTTCGCAACGTCGTCGGTGTGTCGTACGCGGACGCGGTGTATGCGGAGGTCGCGGCACATTTCTTCCGCCTTCTTTTGGGCGGCTCGGTCGAAGGGGCTCCGGCTGAGGGCATCTGCGAGAGTGATGTCCTTGCCTGGTTTATGGACGA
Organism: Branchipolynoe longqiensis; assembly: GCA_030323885.1. Classification (NCBI taxonomy): domain Eukaryota; kingdom Metazoa; phylum Annelida; class Polychaeta; order Phyllodocida; family Polynoidae; genus Branchipolynoe; species Branchipolynoe longqiensis. Next base: position 44,869,961 of record CM059200.1, on the reverse strand, counting down.
TCTGGATCTCGCAGGCATTTATTGCGGCGAACCTCCATATTTCGCGTGCGCATGGGCAGAGTACGGAGTCCTTTCCGGCACCGGATGAGAGGACCGCTTGTGACGCCTGGTTGTCCGTGTTGATCGTGATGATGTGTCCTTTTGGGTCGTCGGGGGAGAGTGTGTGTAGGGCGAGGACGAGGTTGAGGGCTTCAAGGCGGTTTATATCGTGTCCTGCGGCCAGGTATTCGATGGGGTACTCTTCTGTGTAGTATCCTGTATTTGAGTGCGCCCCGGCCCCGAGTAGGGAGGAGTCGCATTCAATCGTCCATTGGTTGGCTCGTGCCGGTTGCAGAAGGACGATGCCATTGGCTGACTCGGCATAGTCGCGGAACCAGGCCAAGTCCCTGATGAGTTCTTGGGTGGCTTCGTGTTTTCCGGTGTGCGGGTTGGCACGGAGGGCCTCCAGGACCCGGTTCATGAAGCGTCTCGCGGGGGCCACGCATCATGCGACGTATTGGAGTCTCCCTACGATCCTTTGTAGGTGCTTCCTGGTGATCTTGGTGCCTGGCTGGACCTCGGCGCATTCAGTGACTATTTCGGCGAGCTTCTCCCTTAGGATGGTGACCGTCATCTGTGTCGTGCAGACCTCGTACCCGAGCCACTCGAGCCTGTGGGTGGGCGAGTTGCACTTGGCTGGCGATAGCTCGAGTCCGAGGTCCTTGGCGATGCTGATGATGTCCGTGTAAGCTTCTACGGCTGCTTGTTTTGTGGCGGCTACCCCGACAAAGTCGTCGAGGTAGCACAGGGCGAAGTGTCCGCGGCGTCGAAGAAGGTAGACGACGGCGTTCGTTGTTCGGGCGCAGGCCATCGACGATGTGCGGCATCCGAAGGCCGGTGCAACGTCAAAGTATACCTCCTTGTCTATTGTGATGCCCATGAGTGGGACCGAGAGGGGGCATGCCCTGAGTTGTCGGTATGCCCTGGCTAGGTCTGCGGACCATATGTAGCAGCCTTGGCCGAGGGCTGTAACTTCGGTGGCCATGTCCGTGATGCCCGGCAGGGTATAGGTGGTGGGCCTCCCTTGGAAGTATCCCGTGTGGGTGTGGTGGGGGTTGGGTGGGTGGGGCGTACTCGCGCCACCCCCACCTCCCCCCCCTTTTTTTCTTCGTGTCTGGGGGTGGTAGTGGCGTTCTGGGTGCGGGGCCCGACGGGGTTGTGTTGGTCGGAGGTTGTTGTCTCTTCGCGGGGGTGTGGAGTCTGTGTGTTGGTGAGGTGAGCCGGCTGCGGAGCCGTGGAGTTGTTGATGGTGTAAATTTGCTTTGTTGTGTCGGGAGGGGCGTGGGGGGTTGTCGCATGTGTTGAGGCGTGAGTGGCTGGGGCGGCCGGTGTGTTCGTCGCGCGGGCTTCAGATGTGGCATTGAGGGCGGTGGTGGCCATCTGATGTTGGCGGGGCAATGTTGTTTTTGCAGTTGTGGGTGGGTGCCGTCCTTCTGATGTGGGACGCCTCCCGTCCCGCGGTTGTGCGGCGTGTGGGAGCGGAGGCTTCTGTGTGACGGGAGCGTGCGGCGTTGTTTTAGCCATTGTGTATGGTGTTCGTCTTTCAGCTGTGCGGCCTTGTGATGTGTGGCGCGTCGGTTCTTGTGTGGTTTTGATTGTTCGGATGGGCGGTCGTGTTGTTTCAGCCTTTCCTTGCGGCTTAGTGGTCTGTAGATCTGATGGGTTTTTGCCTTTCCCAGATTTGGGTTGTTGGTTTTGTGCCTCGGAGGTGTTTGATTGTTCGTCGTGTTTCGTGGTGGTTTCTTTGCTTTTTTCGGCTCGGTTGGAGCCGTTCACCGAAAATCCTGTTTCTCGGCATTGTCCTGGTTATCGCTCCAGGGTCTTTTGCCGAGCTGGCGCTTTTTGTTATTGCAATCGACTTCTTTGTGATTATTTGCGCGGTGGTATTTGTTCGCGCACCACCCGCAGACATGGGGGAACCTGTCACTGCCGCTACCATGGGAGGCGGTGAACCCGCAGTCTTGGCCCAAGTTCCAGCGGTGGCACGGTCATCCATCAACGTCACGGTTAAATTCGGGCCGTTTGTACGGCAGGTACGCGCCGTTCGTGGCTGCTGTGGTGTCGCTCCTGTAGTTGTTGTCGTCCTCGTTGCGGGTATGCGGAGATTTGCGGTGTCTGTGTGGGGCGGCGGGCTTCTGGGTGTCCTGGTTCCTGGTTCCGGTGAGGCAGGCGTCCCGTTGGGTATCTTTGATGGCGACTGGGTCCGCCCATCCTTTTGGCAGCCTCTTATCTTCAATCATATCGAATACTCTTTCGGACCAGGCCAGGCACGTGTTCCAGTTCCATTCCGCCGCCATCTCCACTAGGTGCTCGGTATGCTCAGCCATGGGGTCTGCCCATGATCAGGGGACTGAGGTGTCCTTCATCATACGATATAATTCGAAAATGTATTCGTACCACGTACTTTCACCTCGCCCGACGCTCCCCTTGCGATCTCCCCTTATGACAAACTTATGAGGGAGAAGGGTTTTCCTACCTCTTCTCCTTCTACCGTACAGGCCGCTGTTGTCTAGTATATCTTCTATGGCGGCTCGGTGGCGCGAGTCGTCCTCGTCGGAAGATGGCGGGAGCGTCTGTCCCTGCTCCGGCGTGTCTTGTGGTGGCGCTTGTCGTCCTTGTTGTGTCCTCTGGCGTCGTCCCGGGGCGTGCAGGAGGGTCTCCACAGCCTGCTGTCTCCCTCGGACGAGTCACGGGAGTTACTCCTGCGTCTTCTATGTTTTGCTGATCTGTGTCGATCGGTGCGTGAGGTGTAAGTGGATGTGGCGGTCGACTCTCTGCTGGACGACCGTCTCCGTTTGCCATTGCTCGTCTCAATGGCGGCCATCCTTTCCAGAACGGTCCGGTTCATCTCTGCCTGTTGTGCGAGGATATCCGCCAATGATAGGCGCAGTATGGTGTTTTGGCTGTCCATGTCCGTGGGGGTGGCCGCGGCGGTGTCTGCGGAGGCGTGCCGGTCCCGGGCTGGGGCAGGTCTTATTATGGCAGACTTGGGACGGCCACGCTGGTGGGGTGCTGGGGCGGTGTCTGCGGCGTCTGGGGCGTCTGCTGTGCTCCGGGCGCGTGTGTTGGCGGTCTGCGGAGGTGCAGCGGCGGGGTGATGGTGTCGGTTGGCGGCGCGGGGCATCTTGTTGGAGTTGTGGAGGTGTCTGATGTGGCGTGGTGAGCGAGCCTTACGGCTGTGGAGGTGAGATGTCTTGAGGTGAGAAAGCTGGTGGTTGTGGTCGGTCCGGCGTCTGGAGTCGTGTGGGTGTGAGGTGTGCGGGTGGGTTTATATCCACCCGGAGCGGCGTGGTCTCGCGAGGGGGGGCGAGATCGCGCGAGACAAGAGGGGGGGTCTCGGGGGCCCATAAGGGGTTCCGTAGGTTTAGAGTTCGAATCCAGGCGGCGCCACCGTCCCCGTAGTCCCCCGTTCGCGCACAAATTACCCATGTTGCCGAACAACATGTACAATGCGATGTCGGCAGGAAAGGCCATAATTACAGCGAGAATTGTTCAAATCTTATTCTGTTGTGTCATGATCGGGACATTGCTTTTACACAGAATGTAAAAATACATAATCAACTATGTGTCCAGAGACACTTTTAAAAATAAAAGCTCACATTTAGTTGATTTACATTACAACATCAAAATTTCAGGCCAGGTAAAATACTTGATAAAAGTTTATGACGATATCGTTAAAGTGATGCAGTGTGCCTATAGTGAATTGATATACAGTAACACCTCTAAATCGACCGATCATGGGACCGACTTGAAATGGTCGGTTCATGAAGTTTTGTTTTTATCATTACAATGGTATTGTATGCATTATCGTTTGGGACCCAAATAAAGTGATCGATATAGGGGAGTGGTCGATCTGTGGATGTGGTCGGTTAGAGAGGTTTTACTGCACTAGGCAGTCATTTTGCGGTTTCGTCTAATTTGATATCAATCCGCGATAGCTGCACCCACAAGGGAAATATCGTGATATATATGTTATATATATGTACGCCAAGGTTGCGTTCCATGGCATGCCCGGCTGGATGGATGGATGGATGAGCGGAGTATGTCCATTCCTGCTTGCGGCACGTGTCGCCAGGTGGCGTGCCCACGTGACTTCTACCGCTCACGGCGTATTACTAACGAAGCCGTCGATGATTTCAGCCAACAGAATAGTGAGGTAAAGAAACTTAATGTATTACTCGAGTCCCAAACTCTGACTTTGCACAGTTCCACTTCAACCTGAAACATCTCCGTATCGACTCATCGTGAGCCTTATGTTTCTCAAACGGCCGACCGGGCGCGGTGCCCTAATTTTTAGAACACGGACCTCACGTCCGGAAGGTCGGGAGTTCGGTTCCCGGTCGAGTCAAACCAATGACTTTAAAATTGATACTCGTCACTTCCTAGACTGGCGCTCGGCATTAATAGGATAGAGCAAGGACTGGTTTGCTCAGTGTCAGGATAATGTGACTGAGTGGGATATCGGGTAATGGTGCCGATGCCTGATTTCCCAGTAGGGCAACACTATAAAGTTGCCATGAGTGTGCACTGTCACAAGTCGGTACCCGTCCTGATATGACCTTAGATGTTGCTAGGACGTAAAACCACAAGAAACGATCAAACGGCTGAGGGAGGCCCCCGATCCATAGCCCCCCCCCCCCCACACTCTCGGCTTTTTGAGACTAGACTGAATTCCGAATCGATTTTGATGTCTATTAATTATTTAGCCAAATGTCAACTGTTTAACTAAGGGAACACACCAACCTCCTCTGCTAGCTTTAAGTGTTCTATATAAATTACTTATAGTAATACTAATAGTAGTAGTACGTATATAGTTATATGATATATATTGTGATATATGCTATATTGTGCTGTTTGTTTGGGTTTTGCATCCTGGCAACATCTAAGGTCATATGAGGATGGGTACCGACTTGTGCCTGTTCAATTATGGCGACTTTATAGTGCTGCCCCACTAGAAGACCAGGCCACCAGCACCATGACCCGCTTTCCCACTCAGTCACATTATCCTGATACTGAACTAACCAGCCTTGCCCAATGCTAATACTACTGAGCGCCTGGCTGGGAAACCACAAGTAACAATTTTGTAAGTCATCGGTTGGAATTCGAAGTCCCGACCTTTCAGACGGGATATATAGCGTATATAGTTTACTATATAGTATGTATAGTATATATTATATTTAGTATATATAGTATGCATAGTATACTTAGTATATATACTATGCATAGTATATGGTTGGTTGGTTGTTGGAGTGTATAGTATATATTATATATATAGTATACATAGTATATATAGTATGTATAGTATAGACCTATATAGCATATATAGTATATATTGTATATAGTATATACAGTCTATATATAGTATATACAGTCTATGTATAGTATATATAGTATATATAGTAAATATAATATATATTGTATATACAGTACAACTCTGTTAAACCAAGCTCGGTTAAACGAAACGATCGGTTTATCCAAACGGCAAAATACTACCATTTATCATATAAAAAAAGTTGATTAAACCAAAGTCGGGTAATCAAAATTATCGGTTGATCCAAACAAAATTGTCGGACCCCAGACCACTCCGGTATGGCTAAACCAAACTTTCATGTGGTTATAAGATCATCTGAGACCCCACTGACTTTTTTATATGATAAATGGAAATATTTTGCCGGGCCGCCGAAAAAAGTTTGGATTAACCGATCGTTTGGTTTAACTAAACTTGGTTTACCGGGGTTATTCTGAATACATAAAAAACATTAATCAAAGTGTCCACATACATTGTATATTACATGTGTAATACACGCTTACTTAAAGTCAAAGCCAATGCTCGGTTAAACCAATGATAGTTTAATCCAAACAAATTTCTATGGTCCCTTCAAGTTTGGTTTAACGGGGTTATACTGTATAGCACAAATAGTATATATAAGTTCCCCTAAGTAATAAGTAGTTAGTAACACGGAGACCTGAGCTATTTCCTGGAGGGCATGCTTCGTGGGAGACCTCCTCCATGGTCCGTGGTCTGTGTACGTCCATCCTGCAGACCGTTACCATGCCGCCCGGCCTCCTCCTCCCCAGCCTCATAATAGGAATACTGTGCACTGCCCACATGGAGCCCGCTGGTGAGATCTGAGTTTACTTTCAGGCACACATTCACACACAAAGCTGCAGATATACATATGTTTATATATATAATGTATAGACTATATGTATATATGCATATAAAATATATAATGTATATATGTATATTCTCTGTGGCGGAGTGGTTAGAGTGTCTGACTTTTTTCTAGGTCGGACTCCTAATCTGAAGGTCAGTGCTTCGATTCCCTGTGCCCCCACCTCTGCCAATTTGGATTTCCACCGCTGTGTATAACTTACAGCGTCATCAAAGGCCAGTTGCTCTCATACCATGTCTATGTGGTGTGGGAGGTAAAAAATCCCTTGGGTCGGTAAAAGTGTAGGCTCGGCTTTCTATCGACAAACTGTCTAATGGTGAAAACAAGCCTATTCAGGCTTATCCATGATAGGCAGTATAAATCTTCAACAACAATATAGATACTTATTCAGTCATCTCGCTGACTGTATATGTCGGTCTATACATGTGAAGTGGGCTTGACTGTGGGAAAGTTTGCTTTGCGGGACTAAATCCTGCAAGTTGATTAAAGTTGCACAGTCCGATGGTTTTGAGTTTCTGAAATTTTCTGAAATAAATACATTAGGTCGATCGTTATTATGTACCTTACTTTAGCTTGAAGTAACTTTTATTTCAAGTGGCGAACTTTTGAGATATTTGAAGTTGAACTATGCAAAATTAATTTTGGCAAGCTTGTCAAAACTCTGACCGCATAGGCTTCTGCAGTAACAGATTCTATTCAATTGCCTCAGTATTCCTTTCTGTGTGGTGACAAATATTTAATAAGTGCACCACTATCTAAGTTAGATATGTAGAATCAAATTTAGATAATTATTTTGATTTTGAAAATTTGATATTTTTATCGGACTATGCAGCTTTAACTTGCAGGACAAGATTCTCACATCTTTGCAGACTCAGCTAGGATCACTTTCAGTTGCCTTCCTCGCCTTGACTATATGGTGCAGCAACCGGCTACTCTGAAAGATGTCAAACAATGTTCATCTTCCACCTTGGTTGGTCCTTGTCCTTTGGGATTGGACCTTACAGATCGCAATTGGTTTGATCATCACTTAAGTTGTCCATTTCTTTGTAAACGTTCATATATTACACCGGATGGGATGACCGAATTGGTAAGACCGCCGACTGGCTTCCATGTGAAAGGTCATGCGTTTGGATCCCAGCCGAGTCAGACCAATGCCTTTTCAAATTGATACTTGTCGCTTCCTATCCTGGTGCTTTGTGTTGAGAGGATAGGTCAAGGACTGGCTTACTTAGTATCAGGATAATGTGACTGAATGGGGTATCGGGAAACCTGGTCTCACAGTGGGACAGCACTATAAAGTCGTCATGAGTGTGCACTGTCACAAGTTGGTACCTCTTCTGGTGTGACCTAAGATGTTGCTAGGACATAACCCCTAACAATAAAGGATATATATATTTGCATATATATGCACAGTAATATACATTCAAATGCTTATATATACATGTATATATATATATGTATATATATATATACATGTATATATATATATAAGTATACATTATAAAAAGTGTTATATTTAGTGGTATTCTGGTGGGGTAGAACTATGCAGTACACAATATCATCAGTTGGGGCCCGTCTTCATATGACAGGAGACAAAATGGTAGCAAAACCTACCAGTGCAAATCCTCTATCAACACAATAACAACAATAACAAACAGTAATATTTTCTCTCACCAGAGGAAGGTCACTGAACTAGTTACAACCGTAACACAAGAAAGCTACATCATATACATCATACGTTACTTTTCCACCGTGGTCAATTCTACTTCCAGGCTTACTCCATATTTACACTGGGTGACAGAAGTCACTCACGGGGAGTAATTAGTATTGTCGTGTAGGGAGGATAGCCTGCCTAGCGTGGGACTCAAACCCACATTTCTACCATTCCAGTGGGACTGACCTAACCAGGGCCTATATGTATGTGTCCGGGTTAGCGGTCGTAACCCTGCGTCATGCGGATTTCCCAGGTTAGCGGCGAAAAGTGCATATGTATGTGTCGGGGTTAAACTAACTCGGCGAGTTTAAAGTCCCATGCACTAACCCCAAGCGAAACCAGGGTTAAAGGTGGGGTTAGGTACCGATTATGCCCAAATCTATTCAATGCGATCATATTTAACAGAATTACATATGCAATAAGTGAAATTTTATCAATTTAACCCTAAATTCGAACCGTTCTTAAGGCTACCGCCGCATTGGCGGCGCTATTCATATTTTCGAATCGACGAATGTAAAGTAAACAAATCGCCGCCGCCGCAGTGACATCGATATCCATACTGTCCAACGTCAACTAAACATCACCGCCGAATCGGCGGGAATATATTAGTCCCAAATCTATGCAATGCAATCATATTTAACAGAATTACATACGGAATAAGTGAAATTTGATCAATTTAACCATATATTCGAACCGTTATTAACGCTGCCGCTGCATTGGCGGAGATATTAATAGTGTCGAATCGACAAATGTAAATACGCACACAGGGGTTCCCCAAATCTATAAATAACTGAAACGTTAGCTAACCCACGCATGCTTTGGTCACATACATCCCCCGTGACACATTTGGAACACCGGGTTTAGATAACCCAGGACCCTCCTTTAACCCTGGTACGGTTAAAAATTGGCTCATACATATGGGCCCAGTAGTCTATCTAGGCTCGATGATGCAATCCACCTACCCAAGCCTACGTGTGTATGTGATCTATGTCACAAGGTTCAGTGCAGACTGCTACACTCAAACCCTTGGATTTATAAGTCTTTCAAATGGTCTAATTCCATAAGTGGTTTAATATTTATGACTGCACCCATCCAGGCAATGAATGTACATATACAAGCAGACGGCAGGTTTGACAACATACAATATGTAGCTTGCACAGGAACCCTGGTCACGGAACCAGAGTCCTGAGATGTTGCTACGATGTAAAACCCCAACAAACAAACCAGAGTATTGAAGGTGAGGGGGGGGGGGTTCCAAGAAAGTGGTGTTCAATGTAGAGTGAGGTTCAAACTCAAATTTCTTTAATTCATTCTGGGGCAAGTGTCTTAGCTGTTATCCTTCTAGGCTTCCAGAGGCTATCGAGCTACTGACACCCACCAATGAAGGCTAGGGCGGTTTCCAGCAAATCGTCAACCACACAGGTGTGTAAGCCGTCAGCTCGCGATTATCTATATGTGTATGTTGGGCTTCACCCTGCCCACAATTGCATGCCAAAGACTGGCTGCTCGTTTCCTGAATACTCACTTCCAATAGCGACTGACCGTTGATTAGCTGTTTAGGAGTCGGCTAACGTGGGTGTATGTATGTGACTCTCGGGGAAGCATTCCTACTATTATCACCAGGTGGCGCCTCGGTCGCAGCCCGTTCGGTAAAGGTCACGTGACAGCAGTTGCGGGTCACTTGACTTTGCCACAGGACGCATTGCTGACATTGGTGCAACACGGATGTTTCAGTGGAGCAGTTCACTGCATATATTTTGTTTAATGTAAATATATATATATATATGTATATATATATATGTATATATATATATATGTATATATATATATGTGTGTGTGTATGTATGTGGTTAAAGGCTGCATGATCTGAGAGCGACATCAGTTTTCGGTTAAGCCCAAAACACTTACCTAGGTTTGCTCTTACCTAGCGAAGTTATAACCTGGTGTACGCGTTAAGCGGCCACCGGGCGCGATGGCCGAATCGGTAGAGCGCAGGCCTCGTGTATGGTAGATCGGGAGTTCGATTCCCGGTTGAATCAAACCAATGACTTACAAAATTGCTACTTGTCGCTTCCTAACTTGGCGCTTGGCATTAACAGGATAGGGCAGGGACTGGTTAGCTCACTGAGTGGGATATTGGGTCATGGTGCTGGTGTTTTGATTTCCAAGTTGGGCAGCACTATAAAGGCTCCATTAGTGTGCACTGTTAGTGTTACAAGTCGATGCCTGTCCTATATTAGAATTTGCCAGGATGTAAAACTCCAACAACCAACCACTTAAAATATTATGAAATGAGTGCATGAAGGGCTAAACATTGTTATGATTAAAGCTGCATAGTCCGATGAAAACATACAATTTTCTTTAACCAAAACAATTATCTAGATTCGATTCTACATCTAACTTAGATGCTGGTGCACTTATTAAACATTTGTTGTCACATATAAGGGGATACTGAGTCAATTAATAGAATCTGTTACTGCAGAAGCCTATGGTGATAGAGTTTTGGCAAGCTTGCCAACATTAAAATAGCATGTTTCCATTTCAAATATCTCAAAAGTTAGCGACTTAAAATTAAAGTTACTTCAAGCTAAAGTAAGATAGATTATAATGAACAACCTAATATGTTCATCTCAGAAAATGAGAGAAACTCAAAACTATCAGACTATGCAACTTTAAATAACACACCCAGAAGCAATGGTTATTCCATTATCAATTTTAGTGCGCTTAACAAATTATTACATCAAGTATGGAATTCTGGAAGTGACCTGAGGTTGGGTGAGTAGCGGCAAGTAGGAGAGAGGTGGGAAGCATGTGGAAGTAATATCCAGTCAGTCTGGTGGAAACATGTGACCTCATCCCTCTACCTTTTTTTGATGACTAGCAAGATATTTTCAATATAATTATTGAGTCTCACTTGGAAAACTTCCCCTGTTTGCGGGCTATGATTTTGAATGTCTCCTTCCCGAAGATCTTCGATGGGAAAGAGAAGACACCATAGGATTAATAGGATAAGGCAAGGACTGGTTGGCTGAGTGTCAGAATAATGTGACTGACTGAGAGGTCTGATTTCCCAGTGGGGCAGCACTATAAAAGTCGCAATGAGTGCGCACTGTCACAGGTCAGTACCCTTCCTGATATGACCTTAGATGTCGGTAGGATGTAAAACAACAACAAACAGACATTGGCTCCGTTGGGTGTTGGGTGCATATGGCACATGCTAAATGTCAGGTGATTTCTAGAATCACACAATTAGGAGCTGCACCACCATGCCCCCCCCCCCCACCATCCTGACATGACCTTAGATGTCGCGAGGACGTAAAACTCCAACAACCAACAAGCCAACCATGGCCCCCACTCTGAGCCATTCACGGAAACCGAACCGGATGGTCAACTGGGTAGAGCATCCGCTTCCTGTGCAGGAAGTTTTGGGATCGATCCCCAGCCAAGTCAACTGTTCGACTTGAAAGATTGTTAATTGCCCCCCCCCCCCCCTTCCATGTGAGGTGCCGGGCATTACTGGGATAGCATAGGGCAAAGATTGGTCGGGAGAGTGTGACTCAGATGGATATCCGCTTATAGTGACGGCGGCATGGTATATCAGTGGGGCAGCACTAACAATACAGTTAACCTAAGTGTGTGCTGTCACAAGTCTGTACTCATCCTTACATGACACTAGATGTTACCAGAGTGTAAAACCTAAATAAATACAGAGGATACCCATATATATTTATAATTATAGATACATACATGTATACATGCATACATGTCCTCACACACACACCCTCCTCTAGATCCCATGGTTGCCTTTTTTTTGTGATGGTTTATTTACCATTACCGAGTAAGTCTCATCGGGACTTGTTTTCATCGCTGAACAGCAATAGTCTCAATTTGATAAACTTTTACTTAGCCTTGTCATCTTAGCTGTTAGTAGTTATGTTAGTTTGCTTTTTTGGTGCTACATTTGCAACATTTTGGAATATACCTACCCGCTGCACTAGTGTCATGCCCCGGTCACATACACGTTAGTGAACGTAGTTGAATGTAGGTGAACGTAGTGGAGGCTGATTCAGACAGAGGAAGCCTGAGACTCAGGTGGGAGAAAGGGGGTTTTATTAGGTAGATAAAAATAGGTTACAAAAATGTTATGACGAGGTTATAAGTTGTTCGTTGGAAGAGTTCACTCCATCTGGTCAATGTCTACTGATGGGAGAGGGAGGACGTGGGAGCCTGAGGAGGTATGCCCGGGAGCCGACCCCCACAAAGTGGCTGTTTAAAATAGAGTGTGGGTGGGCGTGGTAAAGAATATGCTTTGAAATCGGACCCGAATGAGGGTCAATAGAGGTGTAGGAGGAGCACGCAAGCGCCGCTTGGTGATGTGAGCGTCTCAGGCTTCCTCCGCCGGATCAACCACAATTCGGAATTATGGGCCAATGTTGGTCAAACGTGGTGTAAGTATGCTAAACTACATTGAAATATGTTATGGTATGGCAGGTTTTGGTACGGATATGTTAAACTTTTGGTTTTACTTGAGACATATCACTCTACACCTGTTGTAAACAGCATGGCAGCATGGTGGTTAGTCAGTCATGCCCCGTTCATGAGATCGCGCTAATGAGTCCGTTCATGAGATATTTGGGCGTTCATAACTTTCAATACTCCTTCTCGCACAAATATCTGGCAAATGAATAAATCAGTTCTTACATACTAATGAAGACAGTTCCCTGGATAAGTCTTTCTTGTGAACACATGAACGGTCTTCTCCAGCTATATAGATAAAATGTCTATGTTGATATCTTAGGAGAACTGATACCCTGAGAACTACTTGATGTTCAATACAAAATTTAGCTGATATGAAATCTTGTCAACATATAAACATTTGCAAAGTTACACATCTAACTTTAAGATTATATATACCTTTAAGTACCAAATACTAGGTATGTTTGACAACAAAATAAACTCATAGATAATCTAAGAAGAGGCAGTGTCACTAGTTCTTAGCTCTTCATCTTACCACTCTTTACCAGTGGAGTCCCTGACTAGCCACGTTTGGTCATGCCAAGCATGTCACACAATTTAATATGTTTGTCCTTTGGGAGGCCTTTTGTTAGAAGATCAGCTAGCATCTTCTCTGTTGGACAAAATTTCAAATCTACAGTTCCTTTCTCAACCTCTTCCCTAATGTAGTGATACTTTATGTCAATGTGTTTGGCTCTCCCATGATACTGTGGATTTTTCGTCATGGCAATTGCTGCTTGACTGTCATCATACATCGTGGTTGCCTCACTGGGGTTGTCATCCAGTTCATGTAGTAAATCTCTCAGCCACAGTCTCCTGGGCTGCACTAGCAAGCGCGATGTATTCTGCTTCTGCTGTTGATAGAGCAACACACCTCTGCTTCTTGCTCCTCCAGCTCACTGGTGATCCTGCTAGGGTAAACAGATACCCAGACGTAGATTTTCTGTCGTTAATGTCACCTGCCCAATCTGCATCACTGTAGCCAATGAGGCTATCCTTGGAATTCCTGTTGTACTGAATTCCAAAATAGGTTGTTCCTCTTAAGTAGCGTAGGATTCGCTTCGCAGCTGTCCAGTGTTCTTTGGTTGGACTTTGCACATATTTTGCGATGTTGCTGACAGCAAAAGTAATATCTGGACGAGTCCAGTTGGACAAGTAGAGCAAACTGCCAACTACTGACTGATAGGCCAACTGGTTGACTATTGGGCCATCGCTGTCCTTCTGTAATTTTGTACTTACATCAACTGGTGTGCTTACTGGCTTGGCGTCTCCCATCTTGAACTTCTCAAGGATTTTCTCAGTGTAACCTGGCTGTCCAATCCACATAGACCCATCTTTCATGGTCTTAACTTGGACACCAAGAAAAGATTGAAGCTGTCCTAAGCCCTTCATCTCGAACCTCTTAGACAACAACTTCTTCATCCTTTTCATCATAGCACTTGTTTCAGTAGCGATGAGAATGTCATCCACGTAAACAGCCACAATGACTGTTTCCTTTCCTGCACTGCTATATATGCAAGGATCAGCATTAGACTGTTGCAGTCCATGACTCTTCAGGTAGGAGTCTAAAACTCCATTCTAGCAGCGCGGTGACTGTTTCAGTCCATACAGGCTCCTGTTGAGCTTGCATACAAGATCCTCCTTGCCTTTCACTACAAAGCCCTCAGGCTGCTTGATGTATACTTCTTCCTCTAACATTCCATTTAGAAATGCTGTCGACACATCCATATGATGAAGCAGTAGTTTCTTCTTCACAGCTAGAGCTATCACACTGCGTACCGACTCAGCCCGGACGACTGGACTGAAAGTCTCGTCGTAGTGCACACCGTACTTCTGGCTATACCCTTGGGCTACCAGCCTCGCCTTGTATCGTTCTACGTTTCCCTCAGGTGACAGCTTTGTCTTGAAGACCCACCTACTGCCGATGACCCTGCGGTCCTTAGGAAGTTTCACCAGCTTCCAGACATTGTTCTTCTTCAGAGACTGAATCTCCTTCTCCATGACTGCTTGCCACTTGTTCTCATCTGTAGCCATAGCTTCCTGGAAAGTCTTCGGATCTTTGACATCGGCAATGGTGACCCATTCACCATACCTGTCGGGGGATTTATGTTGTCGTCCTGATCGTCTTTGAGTAACTTCTGCCTCATCATTAACTACTTCAGCTGGAACTTCATCAGCATTTCCCAGATCTTCATCTGCATTTGTCTGATCTTCATCCGCATTTACCTGATCTTCATCCATAATTGCTGGATATTCTTCCACTTCAGGTAGTTCCTGGACAGACTCTTCAACTGTAGCAAGTCGTTCCTCAGTTTGCTCTCATTGAAGATCACATCACGACTGTGAATCACTTTCGACCGCACAACATCATACAGCCTATAGCCTTTAACTTGATTGCCATAACCAAGAAATGTACATTTCCTCGATTTCAGGTCCATCTTCTTTCGCTCATCCTTCGGGATATGTGCATAGCATACACACCCGAATGGCTTCAGATTACTGACATTCGGCTTCTCTCCACTCAGTGCTTCATCTGGAGTCATTCCTGGTACAGCCACAGTAGGACTTCTGTTCCGAAGGTAGACAGCCGTGGATGTTGCCTCAGCCCAAAACCTTCGTGGCATGTTCCCAAGCATCGCCCGTGTCATTTCAACCAGCGTTCTGTTCATTCGTTCTGCAACACCATTTTGCTTGGGTGTCTTCGGTATAGTCAATTCGTGACGGATACCCTCCTTCTTGAGATAGGTCTCAAACTGTCCTGAAGTATATTCCCCACTGTTGTCAGATCTCAGGATCTTTAGATGTTTTCCAGTTGACTTTTCAACCATTGACTTCCACTCGAGGAACCTTGTAAATACCTCATCTTTGGTCTTCAGGAAATATACCCACATGTACCTGGTCTTATCATCAATAAATGTGAGGAAATACTGTGCACCTCCTAATGACTTGGTGATCTTGCCACAAACATCAGTGTGCACCAGACCTAGGATTTCCATACTTCTCCATCCACCATCCTTATCGAACTTCTTCCGATGGTTTTTCGACTCAGCACACGGCTCACAGAAACTCAACTGCCGTGACGGATCATATGTAAGTCCCTCCACAAGATTATCATGCACCAGCTTCTTCAGTGACTGCTCATTGAGATGACCATACCGCTGATGCCACGAATCTTCCTTGGGCTCCTTACTACTGCTACTGGTAGCATTTACTTCCTGACGAGGCACGTAGTTGAGGAAGTACAATGAACCTGCACAACCCGCAGCTGCTACGACTCTGCCTCCATCTGTCTCGATCCGACATCCTGTGTTGCTAAACACTGCAGTTAGCCCTGCTTCACTCACCTTAGACACGCTTAAGAGATTGTATGCCAGTCCTGGCACATACAATACATCGGAAAGCAAGCACTTCTGAGTCTTCCCGTCAGATAGCTTCATGCATAACTGGATATCACCAGCACCCGTTGACTCCAGACCATGACCGTCTCCAAGAGTTACACTCAACGGTTCCGTGCTGTGCTGCTCCTTGAACAAAGACTTGTCATTACACATGTGCGCTGTTGCTCCCGAATCCACAATCCAACCTCCGATTGCCACAGATGACAGTGCGTGTTGTGCAACTAAGGCAAACTCGTCATCACTGGAGTCGTTTGTACTTGCTTGGTAGGCCTTTGCCTTGCCTCGCCTACCAAACTTCTTGCCAGATTGTCCACCTGACTTCCCACTCGACTTTTGATCCTGGAGCTGTGGACAATTTTTCTTAAAATGTCCTGGCTTGTTGCATTTGTAGCATAGGCGTTCCGGCCTGAGATTTTCAGTTATCAATGCGGTATCCGCATTACCTCCGGACTTCTCATTCCTCTTCTCCACATTCCGTATGCACTCGACTGCCGTATCCCAACTCGGCACCTCTGGAGATGATTCAATGGCTATTACGAGCATATCAAACCTGCTTGGTAAACTGGCTAAGAGATGAATGACGCGATCCTCTTCTTCAACCGGATCTCCTACCACCGCCAACTCACTGAAAATTTCCGTCATCGCCTTAATGTGACCCTCCACCAGCTCACTATTCGTCAGACATAGAATATAGCCGCCGTTTTAGTGACAACTTGTTGGCCCATGTCTTCTTCTGGAATTGATCCTCCAGTTTCTTCCAGACAGCCTTAGGGTCATCTGTGTCTTCTCCAACAAGATACAATATTGACGTGTCAACTGACAGGATAATACTTGCACAAGCACTATCTCTCCTCAGACGATATTTATCTAGTGCCTGAGCTTGCTCAGCTGCTGGTTCTGTTTCTGTTTCATCAACTATGCCCCACAGACCTTCCTTCTTCAGAGCCATCTTAGCTTGGACCTTCCAGGTGGCATAGTTTGACCCTTTTAATGGAACTACAATACTGAAAGTACTTTTACTTGAACAAGTTGCCATGTTGGAATTAATGTCACAGGGCTGTCATTGTTCATGTCCATGAAGGCTACTGTTAACTCAGTCTCAGTGACTGTGACACTGTTAACTCAATGACTGTGAGTGTGACACACAGTGTCAGTGACAGGGCCTACTTCCAATTTCTTTTCTACCAGCATTCTACTTTCTTCACTGTAACAGGCAAAATGTCATATCTCCCAAGTATCCTGAGTTCCTACCTGAAATTGTGCCGCAGTAGAGATGTGTTACTGGACCCATAACCTGTTAAACTTTTGGTTTTACTTGAGACATATCACTCTACACCTGTTGTAAACAGCATGGCAGCATGGTGGTTAGTCAGTCATGCCCCGTTCATGAGATCGTGCTAATGAGTCCGTTCATGAGATATTTGGGCGTTCATAACTTTCGTATGTTATGGTATGGATAAATACATTAACGTACGGATAAATACGTTACAGTATTATGCCGGTACATTCAACTACGTTCAAATACATTCAACTACGTTAGCCTCCACTAGGTTCACCTATGTCAACTAACGGCTATGTGACCAGGGCTTCGTCCAAATACGCTAGAGTTTGCTGGAGCACATTAGAGTATGCTAGAGTACACTAGAGTATGCTAGAGTACACCAGCGTATGCTAGAGTATGCTAGAGTATGCTAGAGTATGCTAGAGTACACAAGAGTACATCAGCATCATGGATGCACATTCAGCCCCTAATGTAGCGCTCTTTTGAACATGTCCAAAGATTAAATTGGAACTCACGGCCCACCAACATTATTACCAAGTTAGCATGACGGAGAAGTATGGATGCCGGTACATTGAACTACGTTGCACTAGGTTAGCCCCCACCCCCACTACGTTCAACTACGTGCACTAACGTGTATGTGACTGGGCCTTCAGTAGGGATACTCAGTTTATGTTGTGACTTTGTGAGGTCGGTAACAACACAGGGAGGTAGTGCTGACCTCAGACACCACCACACCGCTGCTTTGATGTTGTTAATCAAGTTATGAATGATTAACGGTAATAAATCTAGTAGACACATGTAAAAACTGCCATACAGAATGGTCAGCAGAACTATATGTGTCATAACCCTGCTCTGTTATTATAGTGTGAACAAATACATTAATGATGATTATGATGATGATTATTCATATAATAATAATAATACAAAAAAAGTAATAACAGTAATAGTGATAATAAATAATAATATATTATAATAATACATAATAGTGCATAATACATGATACCTAATAAATATATTATAATACATTAACTAAACTAATACGCACTGTATAATGATAGATTATCTATATTAATGCATATAAATGCATAATGACGACGATAATGATGATGATGATGACGATGATGAGCTCACTGCACACGTGACTTTGAATATTGTCCTTCAACCATAATAAAGCTGATCCTGAGTTGACATGCAAGTCTTGCATTTCCCTTACCACACAAATCTCCATTTTTATACTGATAAAATGATGCCAGGGTGAACAACCGTTAGATATATATATATATATATATATATATATATATATACAGCGTAACCCCGTTAAACCAAGCTCGGTTAAACCAAACGATCGGTTAATCCAAACTTTTTTCGGTGGCCTGGCAAAATACAGTATAACCCCGTTAAACCAAGCTCTGTTAAACCAAATGATCGGTTAATCCAAACTTTTTTTGGCGGCCTGCAAAATACAACCATTTGTCATATAACAAAGTTGGTTAAACCAAAGTCGGTTAATCCAATTATCGGTTAATCCAAATAAAATTGTCGGACCCAGGCCACTCAGGTACGGTTAAACCAACCTTCCATGTGGTTTATAAGGTCATCAGAGACCCCACTGACTTTTTTATATGATAAATGGTAGTAGTTTGGATTAACCGATCGTTTGGTTTAACCGAGCAGGGTTTAATGGGGTTATATTGTACATACATAAAAAAAACAATAATGAAAGTGACCACATACATTGTATATTACATGTGCAATACACACTTACTCAAATTCAAAGTCAAAGCCAACGCTCGGTTAAACCAATGATCGGTTAATCCAAATAGATTTCTAGGGTCCCTTCCAGTTTGGTTTAGCGAGGTTATACTGTACTACCATTTATCATATAAAAATGTTGGTTAAACCAAAGTTGGTTAATCCAAACTATCGGTTAATCCAAACAAAATTGTCGGACCCCAGGCCACTTTTGGTACAATTAAACCAAACTTTCATGTGGTTATTAGGTCATCTGAAACCCCACCAACTTTTTTATATGATAAATGGTAGTATTTTGCCGAACCGCTGACAAAAATTTGGATTAACCGATCATTTGGTTTAACTGAGCTTGGTTTAATAGGGTTATACTATATATACATAAAAAACAATAATCAAAGTGTCCACATACATTGTATATTACATTCATGATGCGCGACAAGGAAGGAAGTAAGGCGTGGGTGGAGAAAAGGCACTTTATTTAGAAATGCCATTTTATTATGTACAGGGTAATGTCAGGTAAATGCAATTTACAGGGTAATAACAGGTAATATGAAGGTCATGTGAGTAAGCAATATAATAAGCAAGTGTAGTAGTGGATATAATATCAAGTAAGCGCTCAGAGGGAGCCAATGAAGTGAGTCCTTGAGGTGGAGCCGAGGAGCCCTCCACCAAAACGGCGGAGAGGGCTCGAGGGACGGCCGAGGGGGCGAGGCGGGGCAGGTATGCGTGCACCACCTCAGAGGTCCAGGTCCCCTGCGCCATAATGTCGGGAATGGAGACGCCCACCCTCTGGCATGCCTGGGCGGCGTCACGGCGGAGGCTGTGGAGTGTGCAGGCCTCCGAGGCCGGGACGCCTCGGGCCCGGAGGGCGCCCCGGAGGAGGGAGGTGAGAGTCCGAGGGTCGAGGGGGCGGCCCGAGGGCATGATGAAGGCCGGGGCATCAGGCGGAGCCGGGTGCTGGCGGATGGCTGCGTGCCAGGCCGTGACGGGGCAGAGTTCAGTTCGTGAGCAGGCAGGGACGAAGAGGGCCACAGCCCCTGAGGGGGCGGAGATGGTCTTGGAGCTCCTGATGAGGATCCGGAGCCCCCCAGGGGCGACGCAAATGTCTCCTCGAGTGATGGTGTGGGGGCCGCCCCAGCCCTCGGGGCTCGGGGAGAGCAGGTGAGACTGCCTCAGCATCCCGAAGTACCCGAGGAGGAGGGCGGCCCGAGGGAGGATGGAGGCGCCGCCCGCCTGGGCGAGGTGTGAGACGGCGGGGACGAACTGCTCGGGAGAGAGCGGTGGTGCCTGGCGTGGGACGTGAGTTGAGGTGCGCTCACCGCCCCGGCAGACGTCCTTGGCGAGGCGGGATTCGAAGCCCGAGGTGGACCCCCCCCCGCCACCTCCACCCAGGAGCGTGCCCCAGAAAGCACATTCTTGACTGAAGCGGGGGCGAGGGCATGGGCATAGAGGGATGCGGCGTTGGCAGCAACGTCGAAGTCGGAGGGGGCAAGGGGGTCGAGGCCTCGGGCCACGACGTAGGCGACATAGTCCTCGGCCTGCCGGCGGCGGTTCCTCCAGGTCAAGGGGGCGAGGGAGGCGAGGCGGTGGCTATCCACGCTCGTGACCTCGGCCGGGGTGAAACCTGAATTACAGGCCCGGGTTATAGGGGAAGTCGTCATGAGTGGGGTTGACGTAGTGGAGCGCGAGGCGGGCCATCTTGGCGCGGGCCACCTCGGCCCAGGGGCCGGTGAGGTGGGCACGGCTGAGGGCGTTGGCGAGGACGAGGTCCTCCCCGGGCTTGTGGACTATGGTGAGAGTGAAGGAGCCGGTGGCGGTGAGGAGCCAGAGCTCCCGGGTGCATGTCCCGAGGGTAGGGTCCTGGGCGCGACCGGTCTCGAGGGAGGCGGCGGAGGCCATGTTGTCCGTGTTGATGACGACGGTCGCCCCCGCGACGTCCTCAGGGAGGAGGGTGCGGAGGGCGATGACAAGGTTAACTGCCTCCAGCTCGTGGATGTCCGGGAATCGCGCCCGGAAGGCCGGGGAGTACCCTCGGGCGTAGCAGTGTGTGACGGAATACGCCCCCCCACCCGAGAGGCAGGAATTGCACTCGATGATGTATCGACGCCCCTCTGGGGCGCGTAGGAGGTGGAGGCCATTGGAGGCCCGGCCATAGAGGGCGAACCACCTGAGGTCCCGGAGGGCGTCGTCATCGAGGGTGAGGGAGGCGCAGCCGAAACAGCCGCGGAGGGCCCCAAGGAGGCCGCTCAGAAATTTCCGGGCCGGGAGTATGCAGCT
The DNA here is from genome assembly GCA_030323885.1 of Branchipolynoe longqiensis. Lineage (NCBI taxonomy): Eukaryota > Metazoa > Annelida > Polychaeta > Phyllodocida > Polynoidae > Branchipolynoe > Branchipolynoe longqiensis. The sequence goes on along the minus strand of CM059200.1, from coordinate 44,848,808 downwards.
GCTCACGTGGTTCAGGCGCCCGAGAAGGCTCTGGAGCTCACACCGCCCGAGGGCTGGGCAGGCGATACGAGTCTCACAGGTGAGGATAAGGCCCTCGACCTTGTCGGGGGCGATACGGATCATCATCGCCTTGCTGTCCAGGGTGAAGCCGAGCCAGGTGAGGCAGACAGCGGAGGGATGACACTTCCCGGGGGCGACCTCAAGCCCGAGGGCGGCGGCGAGGGCCAGGAAGGCGTCAAAGGCCTGGCAGGCCCTCAGGTAGGAGCCCTCGCACCCAACAAAGTCATCCACGTAGACCAGCGTCTGGAAGCCGTCGCACCGGAGGATCCAGGTGACTGCAGCCGTGACGCGCACACACGCCGCGCCCGAGGATCGGCATCCAAAGGGGAGGGTGAGGTCTACGTAGGTGAGGCCGTCCAGTGTGATCCCGTATAGAGGGCAGGAGAGGGGGTCGGCTCGCAGCTGACGGTACACCCGAGAGATGTCGGCCGACCAGGTGTAGGCCCCGGATCCCTCGTCGACGAGGCGGAGGCAGACATCGGCGACTGAAGGGAGGGTGTATGTATGGGGCTTGCCGAGGTATTCCCGGCGTGGTATGCCCGCATTGACGCTGGCCCCCGGGGGGAAGGAGAGGTCGATGATGACCCACCTCTTGCCCGGGTTGGACTTGGGGCGGGTTATCATCGGGGAGACCTGGGTCCAAGGGGTGAAGGGGGGGGACGGTGAAGGGGCCTGCGAGGGCGCCGAGGGCAAGCTCGGTGCGTATAAACTCGCGTATGTGGGGGGCGTGCTCGGGAGCCTCGCGGTGGATGGTGAAGGAAGGGGGGGGTAGGGGCGGAGTAGTTCGAGGGGAAGCCAAACTCGAGGAGGTCTAGGAGGGCGGGGTCGGGGTAGTCATGGAGGCGAGGGCGCCAGGCGGGAATGTGGAGGCGGAGGGTAGGGGGATGCAGGAGGCCAAAAAGTTGGGGAGGCCCGCTTCCCTGAGAGCAGAGTAGGCCCGGGTGAAGGTGGGGTACCTGGCCCAGGCTTCGACGGAGGCGTGGGGCCAGATGGCGAGGAGGGTGGGGCGGTATTGGTTGGGGGAGGGGCCGCAGGAGGGGGCGGCGGGGAGGGTGTCCTGTACGTGGGGGTCAACCACATATGCGATCGGTTCGCTGAGGTCATGGTTGGGGGGAGGGGCGGGGGTGGGGGCAGGGGAGGAGGTGCGGCGAGGGGCGGCGAGAGAGGCGACGAACTGGTCAGGGGTAGGGGGGTGCTGGTGGGGAGGCCGGGCAGGAGGGTGAGGTAGGCGGTGTCGCCGGGGGAGGGCTGGGCGGGGCGGTGACGGCGTCGAGGCTGGTGGGTACGGTGGGGGAGGGCGTCGTGTGTGTGGCCGCTAGGCGGCGGGCCGGGGCGGTCCAGCTCGGGCTGCGGGCGGGCCGCTCCCGGGGTGGCGTGGATGGTGTGTGTGGCGTGGGTGGCATAGCCTCGGGGTGAATAGTCAGGATTTTTCTAACGTTGGCGCAGTAGGCGCATGCGTGGCACTGCTTTGCGCCTCCCTCGCCGTGGGTCTCGTCCGCCCCTGCCCAGTTGCAGGCCGCCGGGTCCCGGTTCCAGGCGGGGCAGGGGGTGCCGTGGGCCTCCCGGCTGTAGGGGATGCGCGTGTCGGCCTGGGAGTGGGGCTGAGTTCTGGGGCGGGCCGGGTCGGCCGGGCGGGTTGTGGTGGAGGAGGAGGGCAAGGCTCCCGGGGGCATGGTCAGGGCCTCCGTTCTCAGCATGTTGATGGCAATGGGGTCATGCCATCCGTGGGGCAGCCTACCGTCCGTGATCCATGTAAAAATGGTCTCAGAGTACCGGCGGACGGTAGGCCAAGGATGCACGAGGTTATCGCGATGTATGGTTAGGGCGTGGTGGTTGAGCCCTGGGAGAGAGTGGGCGGGGAAGGCGGGGTGAACCTCGAGCATTCGAAGGGCGAGGGTGTACTCGTCCTTGGTGGCCTCGCCCCTTTTTACTGCCTTCCTCTCCACCCCTCTCTCGATCAGATCACAAGGGAATATATACTGAGGCGAGATACCTTTCCGGTGCCCCGCGTGGTGAGTCTCGGCCGAGGCGAGAATGTCCCTCACAGCATCGGCCGCAGATGTGGCGGTGTGGGCGTCCGGGTCGCGGTAGTGCAGTGGAGGCGGGGCGAGTCCTGGTGCTGGGGGCGGCGGCTGAGAGGCGGTGCAGCCCCTCGTGAACATCTGGTACTGGGGGTGGATCGCCCCTGGGGGCGCTGGCTGCGGCGGTGGGGGCGGGAAGGCCCCCCCCGACAACATGGGCGGGGGGGTGCTGGCATGGGAACGGCGGCGGTGTAGGCCTGGTGAGGTGTCGCGGGGGCAGCCGGTGTGGACGTCGGAGGCGTGTCGCAGCAGTTCATGGCGTCGAGCCTGGACGTGAGGCGCTCTAGGGCCTTCACGGTTTCGTGCATCATGACCTCCGCGATGTGCACCCACTCGGCTGTGGGGCGGCTGCGGGCTCCCGGAGGCGATGATGGTGGTGAGGAGGGGGGCGAGCTGCCCTCCGAAGCTCTCTGGCGTTTTTGCCAAAGCCAAGTCAAAGTCGAAGCCAAAGTTCGGTTAAACCAATGATCGGTTAATCCAAACAAATTTCTAGGGTCCTTTCAAGCTTGGGTTAACGGGCTTATACTGTGTATATATGTATATGAGGCTGTCTCAAAAGGTGCTAAGTAATTTGAGACAAAACTTTGTCCATTTTAACGATCAACATACTATCTGCGTATGCATTTGCTCAGGATAAACTGATTCATGGTGTTTCATAATCCCAATAGAATACATATTGATTTGAAGCAAATGTCCTTGTGTTTTCAGTATAACTGTTTCTGTGCTATTTTGTGTCAATCGTTACATGGACAAAGAAAAAGAAGAGTTATCACCTTTTGAGACAGGCTCATATGCGTATATATATACTCATAATTTATATACATGTATGGGTCTATTTATTACCCTTTTTTTAGGTGTTTGCATTAGTCTTTTGTCTCTTACATGTTCATGATTTAAGCTTGAGGGGCCGAAACACATAAAGGCGAATAAGGCGCCCATGGTGCAACAATGAGAATAATAAAACTCAATGAATCAACTTCACGACACTTTAAAAAGGTGATTCCCCCTACTCCTCATGACCTATTCAGTCAGTGAATACCCCTCGCTGATCCTGGCTACCACGTGATGGCCTGGAACTGTTTAAATGAGATGCATAACACATATAATATATATAAATCCACTGTGACAGAAAGGTAGCCCAAACCATAGTTGGGCTGAGTACTGTTTTATTAGTTCTCTGGTGGAACTTGGAAAATATGCCCACCTACAAAAATGAAAATTAGCACAGAAGTGATACAATTCAGGCACTGACAGGTGGCGCCCCAATCGCGCATACCGAAAAGGGGGTTGGTGCGCGACTCACAATTGAATATAATATGTACAGCAGTAATAATAAATAAATAAACCATGTATGTGCTCCGTTATTTATATTGTTATAATTAATTATAATGCACATAATAGATATTATATATATATAATTCAAAACCAGACACAGATAATTCATTTTATGGGCTAATAAATTTATTACTCAGGCATAATAAATTTTACAGCAGCCTTTTTGTCTACACCTTTGGGAACATGTTATATATTAGCTATTTCCAATAGTACAATTGGCCTATTAGCTAATTTATTCTATCATCAGCAGGTAGTACAACCTGTGTCTTTATCACTTCTTTATGTTCTTTACTTATATGCAGGTCAGCTATTAGATAGGAATTAGTTGTGTCATTACTTATATGCAGGTCATCTATTATATAGCCATTAATAATATATCATTTCATTACTTATATGCAGGTCGCGCCAATGACGGTACTATCATATGACATATGATGCATTATGTTACAGTTTATCATACTCTGTGATTTCACTTTAGGCAACTTGACAGAAGACATGAGGCAAGCAGCTCGGCAGATCACGGTCACACGTTCAGCTCACATCTGCAACACCACACAATTCCCACGCATTTCATTCAGCATTTTATAACAAGGGGATAGACCATAATCTCTCAGCCTAACAATAGCCCCAGGAGATGGGTGGGAGGGTTGGTGAAACTTGTAACTTTGCTCAGCGATCCGTCGACGACGGTGGCCAGGTAAGAACTGGACAAGCCTTGAATCTACTACCGCAAGTTACTTTTGTACATAGCAACGCGCGCTAGGAACGGTATCTATGGTGCTGCTCATATCAGGCCCATAGTCAGGGTTTGTGAATTATGCATGTTTCCGGCAACATGGACAATTCAAAACCAGACACAGATAATTCATTTTATGGGCTAATAAATTTATTACTCAGGCATAATAAATTTTACAGCAGCCTTTTTGTCTACACCTTTGGGAACATGTTATATATTAGCTATTTCCAATAGTACAATTGGCCTATTAGCTAATTTATTCTATCATCAGCAGGTAGTACAACCTGTGTCTTTATCACTTCTTTATGTTCTTTACTTATATGCAGGTCATCTATTAGATAGGAATTAGTTGTGTCATTACTTATATGCAGGTCATCTATTATATAGCCATTAATAATATATCATTTCATTACTTATATGCAGGTCGCGCCAATGACGGTACTATCATATGACATATGATGCATTATGTTACAGTTTATCAGATAATCTATTTTTTCACTTGAGGCAACTTGACAGAAGACATGAGGCAGCAGCTCGGGCAGATCACGGTCACACGTTCAGCTCACATCTGGCACACGCACACACATTCGCCACTCATTTCATTCAGCACTTTTATAGCAAGGGGATAGGAGCCATAATCTCTCAGCCAAATTGGGACACGAGAGATAATGGTTCCTTCCTACACAACATTTTTATTTACGTAGTTGAAAACGCTGTCAGAATTCCATCTACCGACAGTTTTAATGGACTCGATGGGCATGCCCACTCTCGCGTATGCCTGAGCTCCCCCGCGCCGCAGACTATGGCAAGTCACTAACGGCCACCAAGGGAGTCGACATGCTTTCAGGGCTGCTTGCATGCACTTGCAGAAGATCGATGCCGTCAGGGGACACCCGTTGCGCAGCATGAAAGCTGGGGCGCCCTCATGCGTCGCCTTCAGACTGGTATACTTGGACCATGCATGCACCGGGCAGAAGGCTTGGTTCGACCCTGCCGGTATATCATTGCTGTATGCGTCCTCAGGCTTGTGTATGGTCTTGGTGGTCCTGACTTTGATCGTCAGGTGTGTGTTGTGTGCCTCAATGTCCCTACCGAGCAGCATGTGACCGTCACCGCCCGTCACCTCGGAGTAAAACAAGTTAGACTGTCTTAACAAACACAGGTAACCTATTAACAAAGCAGCAATTAACACCAGTCCGTCATCTCCAATTTTTCTGAATTTTACAATCATTATTTTAATGTGTTTAATTTTCAAGGGAAACGCCCTCCTTACATTGCTTCCTTTCAACTTATATATTCCAGCTTTAATCAGTGATATTGCATAGCAATCGAATGCTTTCGTGTTACCATTAAACAGCCTTACCCATGTCCTTGCCCCACTCATGTAATTTCTTACAGCGCCTTCAGTATTTAATTTGTCATTTAAGTGTAAAGTATATAACATTACCGTCTTCATTTTTGGGCGTTTGGGGTTATCTCCAACTTTTTTGCAAAACCCAAGATACTCCCCAAACTGCACCCTTTTATTATGCCAGGTCCCAGTTGATAGCCCCGCCGAAAAGTAGACGGGGCTATCAACTATCAACGGGGCTATCAACCCACCAGCGCACGTTTAACTTCTGCAAGTTGATAAAGGCAACAAACAACATTATCAACTGGCAGAGAGATCACAACGACAAATCTAAGACATGCCCATCATGGGAGACATTGATTTTGGTCAACAATTTCTGGCGACACAACTTGTCGGCAATGCGCCTAAACTTATCATCAGAAAACATCCTACTAAGGGCATCCGCCAACACCAGATCCTTACCCGGCTTGTGAATCACCTGTACCGTACAAGTGAACGTGGCGGCGAACCTCCAAATTTCTCGGGCACAGGCGCACAAGACCGGATCCTTACCGGCGCCAGAGGATAAGACCTGTTGGGATGCAGCATTATCGGTATTAATGATAATCTGATACAGATGGGGATTAACCGGCGATAAATTTTTTAGAGCCACTACTAAATTTATTGCCTCCAATTGGGCTATATGAAAACCGTTATCAAGAAAATTTGTGGTGTACTGATTTGAATAAAAGTGAGTAGAACTGAATGCACCTCCGCCGTGCAATGATGAGTCGCACTCAATCACCCACTTTTGGACAGGGACATGGCAAAGTAAAACCAGCCTATTGTGACCTTCTGCGAACCGCAAGAACCAAGCTATATCTCTAACCAGCTCCTGTGTGACCAACACTTTTCCCACAAATGGAGTACCCCTAAAAAAATCTAGAATCCTATTCATAAAAATTCTAGCCGGAGTCACGCACTTCGATATAAACTGTAAGCGTCCGACTAGCCGTTGAACGTTTTTCCTAGTAACTAACCGGCCAATTACCCATTTATGGCATTCCAGTAATATATCTAATAATTGCTCGTCTGGAATACGTACCATCATGTCACGGGAATTTATCTCATACCCCAGCCAGATTAACTTACGAGTGGGAGGGACACATTTTTTAACCGATAACTTCAAACCAAGCACGCTAGTCAACCGTAAGATATAAGAATATGCGTGCTGTGCCTCTTCCAATGACTTTTCCACCCCAACGAAATCGTCTAAAAAGCATAGCGCAAAGAAACCCATCTTGGTCATTAGATGTACCACGGCGGCCGTAGTCCGGGCACAAGCCATGCTGGAAGTCCTGCAGCCAAAGGCCGGTGCTATGTCAAAATAGAATTTTCCGTTTACCTTAATACCGAATAGAGGCACACTCAAAGGGCAGGTCCTTAATTGCCTGTATGCCCTGGCTAGGTCAATAGACCACATATAGCAGTTAGGCCCCAACTTAGTCACCTGTTTCGCGAGGGACATAATAGTCGGCAAATTATATCTATACGGACTACCTTGATAAAAACCTCTATTGATCCCCGAATTTACACTACACCCCCTAGGAAAACTAAGATCAACTATAATTCTGCGTTCATCAGTACCTTTTTTGGGGCGGGTCATTATCGGGCTAACCTGTGCCCATGGTAAAAAGGGGTGGTCATCGAATGGGCCCAGCAATGCACTGTGTGCCAGTTCAGTTCTAACATAACTATCAATCCAAAAAAGGTCTTCCTTTGAGTGGGCATGGTTAAGTTCCGTTGATGTAGGGATAATTTTTCCAGTGAAATTAGCGGGCCAACCAAATTCCAGAAAGGAGACAAGGTCTACATCATTATAATCAACTAGCAGTCGTTTCCAATTTTTAATTAAAAGTCCAGACGGGACCGGTAGCCTCGCCGATAAATAATTTGGAAGGCCAGTAGCCCTTACTTTATTATAAATATTTGCATATTGTCTTAAAAGGGTATTACTATTAATATCAGAATTAGTCAAATTATGAGATAAAGTAGGCCAAATATTCAACACATAACTTTTATATAGGCGGGGCGACGTATCAAAGAAGGCCTTTTGGCCACCACAGGTAGATTCTGGAACATTAAAATTATCCAGTACATCCGGATCATAACAGCCAACTGGACAGCTTATGCATGGTAACTTCAACGGAATTTCAACATCACTTTTAACAGCAATTTCAGGAATTACAATAACAGGTGACAATAACAACTTATCTGGACAGACTATACCATTGTTCTTGTCCATATTAGTAGCTATCAAAGAATTTGGATCCAACATGGACTCCCGGGCAATCTCAAAACCGCCATTGTCACTTTTCAGTCCATTACAGAGTGGATTGGTGTCATCCGAGTAGATAATAGAAATCCCCTCCCCATCAGGGTCCACAACACATAAAACCGGGTTCCTCGCATCAACATTAACAAGACAATTAGGAAAGGAACCAGTAGACCGCTGACAAGGTTTGGCAGAAGAAACATTAAGTATATTAGACGGCACATCAGCACCAGAATTAACACATATACTGGACAAATTAGCTCCACCAGGGGCAGCATGAATGTCCCTAACAGGTATACGGCATTCAGAAACAGGCAACAGCCTAGTAGTCAGTGTATCAGACACGGTCATTGTTGTAGTTGACAAGCGGCAAGGCCTCTGACTGGCATCTGAGTCGCCATGGCAACGGCGTGGATCGAAAACGGTCTGAGTGACACCAACTGCCAGAGGTGTTTGTTGTGACACCGTACCAACTGACACTGCATTGCACACCCCACTCTTTCCAGCTGATACATGTTCAGATGGCACTAATTTATTGTTTTTATTAAACCATTTAAATGACTTATTATCCACAAAAACCTTATTATAATGAAATTTGTCACAGAAATGATGAGATCTACCAAGAATTTTATCGGCGGCGCCCCTACCCATAATAGCACTGAACTTATAGCGCCGCTTATAGTCGACAGACCGCTTATGCCGTCTCTTAGATAATTTCGATGTAAACACATTAACATTTTTCGAAAGTAGGGGAGCTGTGGGCTTCGGATTATTTACAACATCAGTAACATGTACAGGGCCATGGTCAACATTACAATGTGGTATAGAGCCAGTCTCGGAAAGAGGTAAGGGAGGCGACAACAGTAACTCAGAAGGCCGACATGGCACCGACAAAGCAACCGCACCGACCTGGTTATCGCACTGGCCGACCGGGCACTTTGAAGAAGGCAGAATGGTGGCGCCATCTGAAGACTTGTGGCGGTACTTGTCCATTTCGACTGATGGTATACACAGTGTCTCGGATGGTTTTGCAGCGACCAGCCCACTGCAATTTAAAAACTTGACACACGGTTACTGACGACGTCTCCTGGAAACTCAGATGCACAACTTTTTGAGCGACACTCAGTCTCCTTGTGTGCGTGTTTGCGTTTTAACTTATACGCACAATACGCACATATATGCACGAATCGACTTGAGCCTTCCACGTGATCCCCATCGAAACCGCACAAACCGCCCTTATTCCAGATGATGCACTGTCTTGCATCAACCCCTTTTTTAAAGTCTGTGTACGCACCCCCTGTGAACTGTTTGGTAGCTGCCTGTGGTTCCAGCCTCTTACCCAATCCGCAAATATCCCGCCGTATCTCTACAATTTTTCCTTCATCATTCCATCCGTCTGGCAGTCTCTTGTCCGCAATCATATTAAATACTTTCTCACTGTAAGTGAGACAAGTATGCCATGAGTAGTTTTGCGCCATGTCCAAAATTGACTCAATGTGATTGTCTATATGCACATCCCACCCATGTGGGACATCCCCACGCCTGACCATACGACGCATAGCGGCAAGATATTCGAACCACGTCGACTCCCCTTGATTCACTTTCCCCTTCTTTTCATTTCTTATTACATATTTGTGTGGCAGTAACTTAAGTTTCTTCGACTGTTTCGCCCTTTTTCTGGTCAACCTAATTAATTCATTCATCATCAGGTCATCATCACTCCCGTCATCACTATCATCAAATTGGCCATCTAGTGCACGACGTTTCACACCGATTATATTAGAGTTCAGTATCACATTACCTGTAGACGTGTGTGGTGTGTTCTTGTTGATACATGATCCGCCTGTGCGTACTGGCGACACATCTGTTGTGTTAACAACAGTTGCTGCTAACTCCGCTCCTGTGACGTCATGAGAGAAGCCACCCGGCAATATCGGCGGTGGAGCCACAAACGAGTCAGCTCCCCCGCCATCTTGGTTACTTTCCAGATCCTGGAGACGTGCTATCAGTGGCGCCTGTGAAGCTGCTAGTTTATTATCAAGTAATTTCGCTATATCCTCCAGCGTTAGACTTTTCCTATGAGATGTAGATGGTGTAGGCGAGTCAACCAGGTGACTATCCAATTCTGCCAGTTTAAGCCTTGTCGAAGAAGAAGCTCGATCAACCGTATTACCATCCATGGCACTTTCACTCGATCCCGACCGATCCATAGACTCTAACAATGACCTTTGAATAACGTCCCACTACACTCTTCACTCCTCGGCAGTGTTTCGGCATACTTGAAAGTCCTTGATGTCATGAAACTTGTAACTTTGCTCAGGTAAGAACTGGACAAGCCTTGAATCTACTACCGGAAGTTACTTTTGTACATAGCAACGCGCGCTAGGAACGGTATCTATGGTGCTGCTCATATCAGGCCCGTAGTCAGGGTTTGTGAATTATGCATGTTTCCGGCAACATGGACAATATATTGACGTATTCCTGACCGGCTGCCTGCAGCCCAGGCATACTACCCCTACTTCAACACATCAAACCGGCTCACCAGGCTGCTCCAACCAAAGAACAATGGAACACATCATAAGATATATTAGTCCAATCCACTACCAGTAACATATCCTAATAATATTTGCATTAATATGTATTTATTCTCCACATAATATATATAATATATGTAATATATATAATATATACTATTTTGAATATATATAATGTGTATATGCATATATAGTCATATGTTCGTGTGCACAATAAAATGTGTTCCATCATAAGCTTCATCAGTGAGAAGTTCTATTAAAATTGACCATGCATCAAGTAAATGTTTGCTGAACACACCAGTAATTTACGTTAGATATATATGATCAAATCCAGGTGAGAGCTCTTCGCTTTCGAAAATTCCATGCTTTCATCGGACTGAGCAGCTTTAATATAAAACTTCCGGTTTCACTCTCGACTTCCCCACCAGGGGCGCTGCAGTGCTACTCGTGCAAGTCGTCGGGGATCAACGAGATGGACGCCAACATCCGGTGTCTGGAAAAGGCGTACTTGGAGAGCTGCGACGAGTTCTACAACTACTACAATGACGTTGAGGAGGAGCTCTACGACTACTACTACAACTTCGACAGCGCAGACGACACCGACGCGACATCTATCGGGCAGGAGGTGTGTGGGTTTGTATGTTTTTTTGTGTGTTTGTATGTGTTTTGTGTGTGTTTGTATGTGTGTCTGTATGTATGTCTATGTGGGTGTATATGATTTGTGTTTGTGTGTGTGTTTATATAAGGAGGAGCTCTACGACTATTACTACAACTTCGACAGCGCCTACGACACCGAACCAACATCTATCGGGCAGGAGGTGTGTGTGTGTTTGTATGTGTGTTTCTGTGTGCTTTGTGTGTATTTGTATGTGTGTTTATGTGTGTTTTGTGTGTGTTTGTATGTGTGTCTGTATCTGTGTCTATGTGGGTGTATATGATTTGTGTTTGTATGTGTGTTTATATAAGGAGGAGCTCTATGACTACAACTACTACTTCGACGGGGCCGACGACACCGACGCGACATCTATCGGGTAGGAGGTGTGTGTGTGTTTGTATGTGTGTTTATATGTGTTTTGTGTGTGTTTGTATGTGTGTCTGTATGTATGTCTATGTGGGTGTATATGATTTGTGTTTGTATGTGTGTTTATATAAGGAGGAGCTCTACGACTACAACTACTACTTCGACGGAGCCGACGACACCGATGCGACATCTATCGGGCAGGAGGTGTGTGCGTGTTTGTATGTGTGTTTATATGTGTTTGGTGTGTGTTTGTATGTGTGTTTATGTGTGGTTTGTATGTGTGTCTGTATATGTGTTTATGTGGGTGTCTATGATTTGTGTGTGTATGTGTGTTTATATAAGTTGTGTGTGTTTGTATGTGTGTCTATGTGTGTTTGTATATATGCTTATGTGTGTGTTTATGTGAGTGTACATGTGTGTGTATGTATGTTTGTATATGTGTTTGTATTGTTTGTGTGTGGTTATATATCTGTCATTTGTGTTTGTATGAGTGTTTATATGTTTTATAGGTAGGTGTTTGTGTGAGTTTGTATGCTTTATGTGTGTATATGTGTTTATATGTAGTTATTATTTATTTGTGTTTATATGTATTATTTGTGTTTGTAGGTGTCTTGTGTTTATGTTTATATGTGTTTGTATGTGTTTTATGTGTATTTATGTCAGTGTGGACAAATTTATGTGTTTGTATATGTTTTCTGTGCGTTTTTCTTTGTGGTTGTAAGTGTTTTCTGTGTGTTTATATGTGTGTTCTTGCATTTTCTATGTTTGTATTGGTTTTCTTTGTTTGTGTGTTTATATGTTTATTTGTGTTTGTGCGAGCTTGTGTATTTGTATGTACGTTTGTATATGTTTTATATGTGTTTATGTTTGTATGTGTTTTATGTGTGCTTGTATGTGTTTTATACTCATACTCATCCGCTTCTGATTTTGTTAGGCTTATAAGCCTGTATCAGGTCGATGCATGTCAAAATTATATGTGTTTATGTGTTTAGATGTGTGTTTGCACGTGTTTATGTATGTTTATTTGCGTGTTTCCATGTGTGTTTACGTGTTTTATGTATGTTTGTGTAGTCTAGGTAGCCATAAGTATCAATTTTGTAAGTCATTGGTTTGACTCGGCCAGGATACAAACTCGTGACCTTCCGTACAGGAAGCCTATGCTTTTAGTTTTACCGATCCGGCTACACACAGATAAATAAATTAATGGTCCTTTAGCTGTGCTTAGACATTCGACTGTAGGTGCAACAGTGATTAAACTAAAGATATTACTTAGGTTTGCACAATGTCTGGGTTTCCTGTGTGCAAGTCTGGACATGTACACAAGTGCTGGCCAGTGCATTTCATGAAGCGAAATGCTGGCCACATACTTGTGTGTCCCTGTAGTCTTGTATGCAATGCTGAGGGAACCCTGGTACTCCAGTGGCAGTGGTCTATCCTTATGGTAAACCTACAGAAATAATAATTAAGAGATTAAGAAAATAGGAAAAACATATAAATGTGTGCTGATTGGCTTGTTCATCAGCAGCATGTATGTGGGTACCAGCTACAGTAGCAATTCAAGGCATAACCAGATCCAGATCTAAATTTACTTTTAGTAAGCTTGCCCGTCCTGATATGACCTTAGATGTTGCCAGGACGTAAAACTCCAAAAACGAAGCCAAACTGAACTTGCACTCTGTGGAGCATTTTGCGAGTTATTCCATGCTGATTTAAATTATATTATTATTATATTTGGTGTTTCTAATAGATCTAACTCTATTTTAGTAGTTTCTAAACGCAGATTCCAATAAAAACTAAAGCGGTTGATTTAGGCAAGCAACAGTATTCAGCGTGCTATGTCCCAGGATATATCACTGTAATATGGAACTTAGTCAGTTTATAATTAGCTGATATAGTATTACCAGGGTTCCCACGTCATTGTATTCAAGTTTAGAGGGGCACACAAGTGTGTGGCTGGTATATCGCTCCATGAAATGTGATGGCCGCACACTTGTGTACATGTCTGGACTTGTATCCAGTGAATCAGAGCACCGTGTCGTAGACTATATCACTGTAATAATATGGAACTTACTCAGAGTATAATGTAGAGCACTAGTAGCTTTGATTACACTAATACCCCATGGCAGTAGCTAGGTCACGTGACATGTCCTTAGCAACAGCATAGTAGTACTTCTAACTTAACCTCTGTTGGGACCGGATGGTGTGGCCGATTCGGGAACAGCAATAGCCGATTTCTCATGTGGGAGGTCGTGGCTTCTAATCCTGACCAATTCAAGCCAATAATTTACACAATTTATATTTATCGCAACCTAACCTGCGATCGGCATTACTAGGATGGTAGTACAAGGACTGGTTTACCAAGTGTCAGGATAATGTGACTGAGCTGATATCGGGGTAATGGTGCTGGCGGCCTGGTCTGGTCTCCCAGTGAGGAAACACTATAATATAATTATAAAGTCACCATGACTGTGCACTGTCACAAGTCCACACCTATCCTGACCCTTCATGTTGCTTGGATGTAAAACACCAACACACAAAGCTCTCTGTACAGGTGGATCCGCTGGACGTGGGCGGGGTGCTCGCTCCGGGAGAGGCGGGGCTCAACGATGACGTCAGAGCTGCGGGCACCGCCAATGCCGGCAGCCCTGCGGTGCAACCGAATCCGTACCAGTCGGGGCAGCAGCCGTACGGCCGGCAGCCGACCGTCCTGAGGGGGCAGTACCAGCCCGGAGTGGGTCAGTCTCGAGTCTTAAATAAAAATCGGACAATTTTCCAACGTTTTGAGTTTTTTCGACAAAAGATAGTTTGGCATGTGGGCGGATGGTGGTGTAAGGAGGTGTAATAAGCTCCACCACTGTGTCTACCCGTCAGACCCTGCCTCACCCTCGCCCCCGCCCCGCCCCCCGCCCCGCCCCCCGCCCCGCCCCGCCCCCCCCCCGCCACCCCCACCGCCCACCCCCCGCCGTACCAGTAACAAACATCGGAACTCCTCCACCTCCCCTCATCTCCTCCCCCACCGACCAGACGGGATGACCGCATGAGTTGAGCGTCCGTCTCCCGTTTTGGTAGATCGTGGGATTCGAACCCAAGTGTTGGAAACCTTATCGAGTCAAACCAATGACTTAATAATGGATACTTTTCGCTTTCTGACCAGGTGTTTGGCGTTAATATTAGGATAGGACAAGGACTGGTTGGCTCAGTGTCAGGATAATGTGACTGAGCGGGATATTGGGTCATGGTGCTGGTGGGCTGAGGTCTCCCAGTGGGGCAGCACTATAAAGTCGCCATGATTGTGCACTGTCACAAGTCAGTGCCCGTCCTGATATGACCTTAGATGGTGCCTGCTTCCCACGTGGGTGGTCGTGGGATGTCCTTAGATGTTGCCAGGACGTAAAACTCCAAACACCATCCAACCAAGCCCCACTCCTTGCCCTCTCGTCCCACATGGCGCCCTGACTACGACTGTGCTTACTAGGCACAGAGGAACAGAAGCGCACAGTCTATTCAATAAGCGGCCTAAACGTTGGCTCGCAGACCTCTCAGCGTATCGTTTCAATGTTGATGCTGTGACTTTGCCAATGTATTAAATATCGCACTGTCAGTGGCGCAAGTTGTGCATGTTTACATTAAAAGACACATTTTATTGCAATTAACCTAAACACCTGATTTCCGTAATGTTGCAATCATCCAATATGTTTAGTGATTCTGACATAATTTAAGATAAATGTGTTTTGCTTTTTTTTGGTCCATTAGTTGTTTAAGCATGGGAAATTTCAGTCATAGACGACTGGTCTTCCTCATTCCACTGCTGGCCGATAGAAAGCCCGAGCCTACACTTTTACCGACCCAAGGGAGTTTTAACCTCCCACACCACATAGACATGGTACGAGAGCAACCGGCCTTTGATGTTGCTGTAAGTTATATACAGCGGTGGAAATCCAAATTGGCAGAACTGGGGGCACGGGAAATCGAACCACCAACCCTCAGATTAGGAGTCTGACCTAGAAAGAAGTCAGACACTCTAACCACTCTGCCACAGAGAACACCACATTAGGTTGAGCTGTATTTATAATCTACTTAACCTATGTTAAGACCTTTACTTTGGAGATTTTTGAAGTGAAAAGATTGATTGCTTGATTGGTGGTGGCTTTAGCCATATCGGCAGCAAAGGCCAGAGTCACGGCGACATTAGATGGCCAATTAGTTTGAGTGTGCACACACACAAAAATGTAGGACATATATACAGGCTTTCTTTAGTCGTGTTTAACGGGAAAAGCCTATAATATGAGCACTAAACTGTAATAGATGTTCAAGTTGGATATGTATGCTCAAAACTAGCTAAGGCTTTATCGAAATGTTGATGCTTTCATCAGATTACAGCTCTAGCAATCTATACGGTATGTGTATATATGTTACAGTAAGATTGTGTAATCAGGGATTTCACTAAATCCCTAAAACATTCAGGGATTTTGCGAAATCACTGTTTCACTTCGGGATTTCATGAAATCCCTGAAATGTCCAGGGATTTTGCATAATCACTACAATCCACACTAGGAATCAAACAAAACAGGCAGCAGTATGTTTAGGCAGTAATTAATGTGCAGATTATTATAATAATGCATGATATTTTGCAATGAACTTTATTCATCACTTATTATTATACACATTATGTACAACATAAAAGATTATCATTATAAAATAACTATGATTTTGAAAGCATTGTTGTCCAAATTCTACACATAAATGATAATACTGAGCTGTATTATTAACACTAATCTATGTGTAGCTCAATATTGTAACACAATATTTAATTATATATCATACTAAGCAGCATTATAAGCACTAATCTATGTGCAGCTCATAATTGTAACACATTATTTAATTATAAATCATACTAAGCTGCATTATAAGCACTAATCTATGTGAAACTCATTGTTGTAACACATTATTTAATTATAAATCATACTAAGCTGCATTATACGCACTAATCCATGTGCAGCTCATAATTGTAACACATTATTTAATTATAGATCAAAAATCATCTTCATACTACTATCAAATATATATGTTGCATTATTTAACAAAGCTGTCAACAGGAGCAATATTATATTGAATCCATTAAAATATATGGTGAATTTGGCTGCAGGAGTGGGTTGGTGTCAGAACTGACAGCCAGACCAGATGGCAGAGGATGTGGGGGTGAGGGGGGGGGGGAGAATGATGGGGTTATAGAGACAGCAAAGCAACAAGTGACAGTATCGATATCAATGGTCAAGAGTTTAATGGGTGTATGTGTAGTTGGCGAGCTTCCAGTCGACAGTACAACACTTCCTCCATTATGCAGTGTTTCTGGCAAGGCTGCTGGTTATTCTCCTGATAGCCCTGCAATGTGTTGTTGGACATCCTTTAAAGTGTAAATGTCTTCCCAACCTCTAGGAAGTCTACCATCTTCCATAATTGTCAACATACAGTCTGACCACATGATGCAAGTGTATCTGTGGTGGCCAACTGCTTCTGGTGTTCACAGATAGGATTGATCCAACTACATGGGATGGTCGGATCCTGACATATATGGAATAATATGCAGAAATACTCAAATCAAGTAATTTTCCCAAGGCTAACTTTACCTTTACAGTTGCCACCAATCAGGAAAGTGCTAGGCATAAATGATTGTCTACCTCTCTTGGTTTGAACAGAATGTTGATCCAGCAGTGGCCAAAAGTTGGTTGATCATGTCCCTACGATTGTGTTCCGAATGAAGTTGATGATGATTTCCTATGTCCATATCATGTGTTGTTAGTATGTCCCTTCATCTCAGCAGGTATGATGTCATGGTGGCTGGGTGAATGCATTCGAGTGTTGGAGCAGTTACTGATGTGGTATTGGTCCTGTGGCATTGCTGAAGCTGAAGCTGTGTATTCCTCACAGCATGCTTTGCAGCTTCCATTTAGCACGATTTCTAACGGCTGGCTACAGGGAAAGGTAATGGACAACAGCCTGGTCTCCAGTGCATCTAGGCATGCAAGGATACCTTTATAATAATAATAAATAATAAAACATTTATATAGTGCCCGATCCAGCAAGCCATTCTCAGGCGCTTTACATAACAAACAAATATACAGGAAAATAAATTTCACCTAGTTAAAAGCAGATGTAAACAAATGTGTCTTAAGACCTTTTCTAAAAGCACCAACAGATTTACAATCAGTGATATATCCTGGCAGAGCATTCCACAGTCTCCGGGCAGCAATGCTAAAAGCACGATCCCCAAAGCCTTTGAGCCTGCTCCGAGGAACTGCTAACTGGCTGGAGACTGTGGAGCGCAGTGTTCGAACATTTGTTCTCTCTGGGAGCATATCTCTCATATATTCTGGAGCCTGATCATGCAAGGCATGATACAGAAGAAGCAGCACCTTGAAATCAATTCTGTTCTCCCCAGGGAGCCAGTGTAATGATTTCAGCACAGGAGTGATGTGATCAAATTTCTTTGTACCCGTCAACAACCTGGTAGCCGCATTCTGTATACGTTGCAGTTTTGAAATACTTGACAGCAGCAGACCATACAAGAGAGCATTACAATAATCCAGGCGTGAACCAATGAAAGCATGAGTAACCTTCTCTAACGAGTCACATGTCAGGGCATCCTTGATGGATCTGAGATGTCTCAGTTGCATAAATGATGCGCCCCACACCATCTTGATGTGATTAGACATATCAAGAGTATTGTCAAAGATCACACCAAGGTTACGGGCTGACTCACTAGCTTGAACACTAGCATCACCAATTCTGAGATGGGTTTCATGTAGCCTATCAGTGAAACAGGGAGTGGAGATGACTAAAACTTCAGTTTTCTCATCATTGAGTTTGAGCATATTTTTCCCCATCCACTCTCTAATTTCACCAACACATTTCTCCATTATCTTCAGGCATTCAAACATGTCATCAGATACATCAAACGGAAAATACAACTGTGTATCATCCGCATATGTGTGTATTTTGATACCATGTTTGCGTGCAATGTCACAAATAGGTCCTGAGTACATTGAGAACACAAGTGGACCCAATACCGACCCCTGTGGGACACCCCAAAGCAACCACATAATCTTGGAAACACACCCATCAATCTGAACCGCCTAACTTCTATTACTCAAATACGATCGGAACCAAGACAAAGACGTGTCCTGAATTCCAAATCGCCTGAACATACGATCCAACAAAACATTGTGGTCAATAGTGACAAAAGCTGCTGATAAATCAAGCAGCATCAACAAGACTGCTTTCTTCTCATCAACACAATGGAGTATATCATTAGCCACACATACCAAGGCAGTCTCTGTACTATGAAATTGTTTATATGCAGACTGATATTTTTCCTTGAGTCCATTGTCATGCATATATGAGTTCAGGCGAAGAGCCAAAGCTTTCTCAATAACCTTGGAGAGAAAAGGTAGATTTGACACAGGGCGGTAGCTCTTAAACTGCTTTGGATCAAGAGTGGACTTTTTAAGAAGTGGACCTACTCTTGCAGACTTTAAAGCCGATGGAAATACACCACACTCCAATGATAATTTCACAATTCTAGTGATAGCTGGCAACATCACATCGAGACACTCTTTAACAATGGAAGTTGGTATTGGATCATTATCACAGGTTGCACTGGACAAAGATACAATCAATTTGGACACCTCATCCTCAGATAATGGAGTAAATGAGCAAATTGATGCTAGACAACCATCCTCTATGTCAGGGTTTGTTTCAACATGGGAACCAATACCCCTCCAGATAACATCAATCTTGTTCTAAAAATATTTAGCAAAATCATCTGCCAGTGACTGCATCAGGGCATGAGATGGTAACACTGACGATTTACAGTGCAGAAGTGTATCCACCACTTTGAATAATGATTTAGTGTTGGTTATTTTACTTTTTTTATATTTTTTATTGAGGCTGTATTTATACTGTCCATAGCATATAAGCCCGGGTACCCAGGCTTGTTTTCAATGCTGGCCAGTTGTAGTGTTGGTGTTATCTTACCACACAGTAGCTGCTGATAAGGTATTTGATTGCCTGCATTTCAGTAGCAGATAGATAATTGGTTGGTATGGTTAGTAGCCTATGTTAGTTTTTTTGTATTTTCTTGGCATATATGTATCTTATTTTGTTCTACTCTTATTACTAGACTAGTCTACTCCTATTTAGATATCATAGGCTTGTACATAGCTGTGTGGTGTGTTCTCTCGCTACTCTTGGCATGGTTACCTTCCATTGGGCATCCCGCTGGTGGGCCATGATATATCACATGCACCTTTGCAGTGCAGCTTAGTGGGGGTTTCCTAGCCTAATTTGCACAGATATTTTTTGTAAGTTTTTAGGTCAGGAATTTGTCGTTCCTTTACCGTTTGGGCATTCCACATCTTGGCAGCCATTTCCAGAGTGCTTCTCTCATTAGCTTTTATTTGGCTTCTGGTCTGCTTCAGGAGTGCCGCATTATTTGCTCTAGTAGCCCTTTGTGGTTTTGTTAGGAGTTTATTGTTTTGACTATAGCTAATCTAATTTTTTCAAATGAATTATTCTCCTATTTTCTAGTAATTTCACTTTGGTTCTTTTGTGTATGTCATAGGTGGGGTGCAGTTTGTCTACTCTTAGACAGATTTTTAGGGCTCTGTTCTGCAGTGTTTGCAGTTTTTTTAGTAGTTCTTTTCTCGCACCCATGTAGTTTACATCTCCATAGTCAAAATAGGGGAGCACCATGCCCTTGAAGATTTTTATTGACATTTCTTGTGTCATGTAGTCTCTTAGCTTTGCAAATAGCCACAGTTTGTGGTTTACTTTCTGGATAATTTTATTTATACATAGGTTGTAGTTGAGTTGGCTGTCCAACTCAAGGCCTAGGTATTTGTAATGGTCTACATTTTCTAATGTTTGGTTTCCTAACTTACAGTGTAGGTTTCTTTCTGGCATTTGTTTATGCGAGAAGAGTACTGTTTTTGATTTCCTTGTGTTGATGGTTATTTTGTTGGACTCACACCACTCGTCTAGTTTTAGTAGGAGTTTATTTAGTTTAGTTATTACCTACTCTTCTGTGGTGCCATTTGAGTATATGACTGTGTCATCTGCATATAGTTGGAAAGTCAGATTTCGATTTTTCCATTAACATTCGTAGCTCAGTCTTTGCCTTTAGTCACATGTTCAGGTGATCAATGAAAGTCCCTTCGATGTGTGTTAGTGTTGAATCTGTTTCCTCATATAGGTTCGAATCCAACAACAAAAACTGTACAATGGCTTCACCTCACTGATTTGTGTCCAGGCAGCGAACCTGGGAGGCAGTTTACACATCAAAGGCTGGAGGAGTAAAGTAGCCCCAGCTGGTGGCAGTAGATACAGGTCTGGGTTGGAAGCGGTATTAATGTATAATAATAATGCTAGGTGGCACCATCATAATGAGCGTATTGCCCTGTTGCCAGAGGTTTTGCAATAACTGAACATGGGTAACCTCTGGTGTTTACCAGCGGGGTTTGAGCATCCTCCCTCCCAACTTGCTGGTTACTCATTTTGTTGCTTCATTTAGGTATTTCGGTAGGTTGGGGCTTTGAATCAAACAACAAATACTGTAGAATGGTCTGACTTCATGTGTTCATGTCCAGGTGGCAAGTGACCGTTTGAACCCGGGAGGCGGTTGTGATATAAGAGGCTGGTGGAATAAAATAGTGCTACGTGGTAGAAGTAGTCGCAGATCTGGGTTCAAACACAGTGAGCACCCGTATTAATGAATAGGAATAATGCTAGGTGGTGGTTTCAGTGTAAGTTCATAATCATTGCCACATTGAGAATTACCCATGTTAATAATGACATGTACATTTATCAAATAAATATTTTGCATTATTTAACAAATCTGCCAATACTAGCAATTACATTGAATACATTGCAATGTATGGTAATTTGGCAGTGCAATGGAGGCGTGTTGCTGATCGATTGCTCACTCAGTGGGTGCATTTTAGTTGGCAACCGATTCAGCGACCATAGCACCATTATGACTGCTCGATGACCACTCGGTGATCATAACATCTGATTCCCACCGTCACATTCACCCTAATGCTTGACCAAATTCACACCCTCACACTCATCCTAGCACCTACCCTGACACACACCCTCATGCTCATCCTATGTGAGTAAAGGCATACCCAATTTGTTTCAGATAGCAATACCCTTGAGAACCTTCCTCAGTAAGGTTGCATGGCACTGGGAGGCAGACCAAATTACCACGTAATTAACTTGACTTTTATCAAGGGCCTTGGAGGCCATCGGTACGGGTAGGTGTTCTTCGAATAGAGCGGAACCGAGGCCAGATTTTGATGCATCTACTTGCATATTTATGTCTTTATTTGTTTACATTGAAGTATTCCAAGACTGATGCTCTGATCAGAAGATTTTTTAATTGGTTAAACGCGGTGATTTGGCTTCAATAGGCAATAACATGTTATATTTAAATTCACTTGGATATAGCAACGAATGTCAAGATGTGAACCAGTATTAACAATTTAGGTAAATGTTTTGGCTATTTGAAAAAAAAAGAATTTCTTGGAATGTGAAGCTTTTATCTCAGCCATGAATCGAGCCCACGTGAGGCAGACCATATATAATTGGTCAGGGAAAGGGGTAAACCTCTCCTCCCCCTCCCTCGCTAATCCCCCTTCCTCCCCTCTCTTCCTACTTCTCCCCTCCTCCCCTCCCTTCCTCTCCCTTCCCTCCCCTTCCCTTCCCCTCCACTCCCCTCCCTTCCCCTCCCTTCCCCTCCCCTCCTCTCCCTTCCCCTCCCCCCTTCCCTCCCCTCCCCTCATTCCCCTCCCCTCCCCTCCCCTCCCCTCCCATCCCCTCCCTTCCACTCCCCTCCCTCCCGTCCCCTCCCCTCCCCTCCTCTCCCCTACCCCTCACTGACACACACCCTCATACTCACTCTCACACTTACCCTAATACCCACCCTGACTGCCACCATCCCACTCACCCTAACTAACTCACCCACCTTCACCCTAAAGCCCACCATCATACTCACCCTAACACTCGCCTTAACTCCCCCAATTACCCTAACTCCCTCCACCCCCACACTCACCCTAGCACTCCCAGCTCACATGCACCATAATACCCACCCTCACACTCACCCTAACTCACACCCTCACACTCATCCCAACATATACCCTGACTCATGCTATCACCTACCCTGACTCCCACCCAAACACTCCCCCTAATACCCACCCTCACACTCACTCTAAGTAACACACACTCACTCTCATACCTACCCTGACTCCCACCCTCACACTCCCCATAAGACCTACCCTAACTCTCACCCTCACACTCACCCTAACTTCCACCATCTCACAGACCCGAACACCCACCCTGACTCCCATCATCACACTCATGCTAACTCCCCCACTTACCCTAACTCACACCCTCACACTCATCCTAACAATCAAACTCACACCTGACTGGTCAACAATTCGTCACCGACCAGTTGGTGACCAATCGCCAACCAATGCTTTTCCCACCTGTTTTTGCTTTGGCCACAAGGTCGTCTGCTTTTGGTCACAAAGTGGTCACAAAGTGGTCGCAAAATGGTTGCAATCCATAGTGTGTCTGAGACCTAACTAACTACTACAACAACTGGTCAAATATAGATGAAAACAAGTAAAAGCATTTGGTTAAGCTTGAATTGTTAATCAAAATACCATGTAATTGCAATTGTAAAATAATTAGAGAAAGTATATAATTTGCAAGCTTAAATGCCTATCAAAGAATCATTATCAAAAGATTCACAATCTCCCTGAAATGTGACCCGTGAAGTTGTGTTAAATGGCACTGCTTTTTTCAGTGCTTATTCGAAATCCCTAGAGATTTTAGGGATTTCATGAAATCCCTGCATGAAACAGGGATTTCCTGAAATCCCTAAAAGTTTCAGGGATTTCACAAAATCCCTAATTACACAACCTTACTGTAACATATATATATATACAAATAAAAATTCAGCGGTACAGTGAGTGAGCATATCAGTCGCTGAAGCGTGGGTGGGTAGGTGGAACCACATGCAGAGCTCAAGTTATATCAGTAGATGACCTAATGTAGAGACTCAACCAGCAGATGACTGAGGAAGCTGGAGAATAGATTGAACCTTCCGGCCTTATTAAACTCATATAATGGGTTATACACAATATATATATATTATATATATAATTGATTTATAATAAATTACATTTTCTGAAGAAAACTGTTAACAATTTAAAGTTTACTTCATACACTGCTTCGTTGCCACGCAGTCTCGCCCGGGGCCGCCTACGCTTCGCGGATCCAGGTCCGGAAGCGACGCGACAGCCCGAACACCTCCACCCAGAACACGACGAGCGGCGAGAGCGACGACCGGGCGGAGGGCGGCAGTCGGCGACACGACAGCGATGACAGCGACGATGACTACTACGACTACTACGACGACGAGGACGACTACAGCGATGAGGAAGTGTCGCGACGGAGACACAAGGGGCGTGGCCGCGGTCGGAATGGGCGTGGTCACAGGGGGCATGGCCGGCGGGGCCGTAACAAGGGGAGGAGCCGGAAGAATGACTCTGAGTACGAGTACGACTACTATGAGGACGAAACGACGACAACTGAGGCGGCGACCACCACAGTAACGGAGCCAGTCACCACGCCGAAACCGCCCGCTAAGCCTGAGGTAGGGCGACATCACTTTAAGTTTATTTACTAACATTGGATTGGGGTTGGTTTTATTGTAATGTAAGTCCAGTCAGGGATTAATCTAAAACCTTAGGCGTGGCACTTTGAGTAATAATTATTGCACATCGTTGCAGCACTTCTGCTACAGTACGACAAAGAAATCTGGTTGGGAAACCTACACGGTGGAGAAAGGATGTAAGAAGATCGTGTACTGCAAGGACTCCCTCGCCAACAAACCCGAGTGGGTCCACCCGTGGAATTTCTGCTGCGACCGGTCTCGGTGTAATGTCAAACTGGGTAAGGTGTCGATAAGAAGCGCTCATGATATATCACATCGTCATATATCACATCGTAATATCACATCGTTATATAGCACATCGTGATATATCACATCGCGATATATCACATCGGGATATATCACATCGGGATATAGCACATCTTGATCTAGCACATCGTGACATAGCATATCGTGATATAGCACAGCTTGATATAGCACATCGAGACATAGCACTTCGTGACATATCACATCGTGACATGGCACATCGTGACATAGCACATCGTGGCATAGCACATCGTGACATAGCCCATCGTGACATAGCACATCGTGACATAGCACATCGTGACATAGCACATCGTGACATGGCACACCATGATATGGCACACCATGATATGGCACACCGTGATATGGCACACCGTGATATGGCACACCATGATATGGCACATCGTGATATGGCACATCGTGATATGGCACATCGTGATATGGCACATCGTGATATGCACATCGTGATATGGCACATCGTGATATGGCACATCGTGATATAGCACATCGTGATAGAGCGCATCGTAATATAGCACATCTTGATATAGCACATCTTGATATAGCACATCGTGATACAGTACATCGTGATACAACACATCGTGATACAGCACATCATGATACAGCACATTGTTATATAGCACATCGTGGTATAGCGCATCGTGATATAGCACATCGTGATATAGTGTATCGTGATATAGCACATCGTGATATAGCACATCGTGATATAGCACATCGTGATATAGCACATCATGATATAGCACATCGTGATATAGCACATCGTGATATAACACCTCGTGATATATCATATTGTGATATAGCACATGCTATATCATGTCTTGGTATATCATATGATATATCACATGACAGTGTATCATATAATGAAATATCATATAGTATATCACATTTATCACATCAGAATATAATTATTACTTGTCATATCGCATGATATATCACATCACCATCTATTATATAATACCGCATCCCAATATATTACATCAGAATATTGCATGTCATAACTTACCATATCATATATCACGTTACTCAATACCACATCACAGTATTTTGTATCATAATATATTCCATCACAATATATCATCATAATATATCACATCGCAGCATATCCCATCATAATGCCCCCATTATGATATTTCAAATCACAATGCATCACACCACAATAAATCACATCATAGTACATCACATCACAATTTATCATATAGAAGTATAGCACCTCATGCTATATCATGTCCCAATATATCACAGTACATATTATTGTAGAACAATATATTGTGGTGCAAGATGTCATGTCATGATATATCTATCAAAATAGTATAGCAATACATTACTACACCATATATCATAGTACAAGGCTTCACATTCCAATATACGATGACAATATCAGGGACCGCATTTTGCAGCGAAATCGCTGATTTCAGCAAAAACTGCATTTCCAAATCACCGGGGAGAAAACCCTGTCCGCAAAAAGAAAAACACTTTTAATTATCTGTTAGTCTTGAAGTCTTAAAACAGTTGAAATTTCAAGGCCAAAATATGTCCAAGTAAGTGCCAGATTGCACCATTTTAATCGCAGGTTTTGTCAAAATTCCGGGGGGCATGCCCTGGATGCCCCGGTTTTTCAGGGATTTTTTTATTTTTGACACGGGGACCCCTTCAATATATAACCTCATACGCAATGACTAAAAAATTGATACTTGTCCCTTCCTAGCCAGGTGCTTGGCATTATTAGGATAGGGCTAGGACTGGTTGGCTCAGTATCAGGGTAATATGACTGATTGGGATATCAGGTCATGGTGCTGGTGGCCTGGTCTCCCAGTCAGGCAGTACTATAAAGTCGCCATGAGTGTGCACTGTCACACCTCAGTACCCATCCAATATGACCTTAGATGTTGCCAGGACATAAAACTCCCAACAAGCAACCAACCAACCTGATACGCAATATAAATGTAGGGAGTGGCTCTATTAAATCACTTAGTATCAGGTTCTATACAGCAACAAATTCCAAATAAGTGCGCCAGTATTTAACGTAAGTTGAATATGTAGGACCACATCTACCAAAGTGGTTTTGAAAGCTCGATGCTTTCGTCGGCCTGTGCTGCTTCATGTGACTCCACTTCCATGTGTTATGCAGTGAAGGACAAGCCTCAGCGGGTGTTCGGCATGGGATGTCGGCGCACAGACGACTGCATCCAGGGCCACAACAGCCGGCCTGTCTGTCCGCACTTCTTCAAGGCTTGCCCCAGGATCTCTAGGGTATGCAGGCCCATAATTCTCAATTTACACTAACAATGATTTTTTTTTTTTTTTTAATTTATTAGATTTTTTAAAAATCTAAACAATATTTTTGTTGACTTTTTCTTTGTGACTAGTCGAATTGTGGTTGATTCTGGGAAGGAAGCCATGTGCCCGCCACACCATCTAGCGGACAGGACGAACACTAGCACGAACCCAGCACCTCCCACCCACCTACCTCCACTTTACCCATTCGGCCTCCACACTCCAGGGCAGAGACTTGCTTTTACCACGCCCACTCACCCTCTTTTTAAAAGCACTACTTCGTAGGGGTCGGCTTAGGGGCCCTCCACCGAGGTCCAGGTCATCAGGCACGTTGTCCCCTTCGACTTGGAAGACCTACACTAATGATCCTCTCAGTGCTCAACATAAACTACCTTCTTCCGATCCTTGTGTCTGGCTTCCTCTGAATCACAGTTAACCTGTAATCAGCAGTGTGTCTTTCCCTTCACAGTCACTCGTGAAGATGGAATGCCGTGCGCAAACAAGAACAATGGCGTCGGTGAAGGTCGGGCTGAAGTTCCGGGCGGGCAAGGAGAAGAAGTGCTACTGCTCTCAGGGTTACTTCCCGAAGGGACCCATCTGCACCAGTAAGTAGCTTTGTTTGAGAGGTGTTTATAAAGTTGAATAGTATATCAAATTGATCATTATAACCTACTAATCATTAGTTCCGAGTAATTTTGATGAAGACTTGCTAATTTCGGAGCCATTTGAACTGAAAGAACCCAAAATAATTTAGGCAAACTGTCCACCTACTTTGGGACAGCCATTAAGGAGGGACACCATTAACCAATTAGGTCAATGTTGTGGCCTTGTTAGCCATTCCCTCATTCCAACTAGGCTATATTTTAATTAGGTCATTCCACATCACGTGGTCATTGCGAGATGTCAATAGCGAGAGGTGTCCAAAGGGATGGGGTCATAAATGCACTGATTATTCTCTCCATGCTTTCCCAAAACCTAAGCTAATGCACCAGGATCTAAGGTGGATATATAGAATCAATTGTAGGAAAATGTGTTGGTTTAAAAACAGATGTTTCATCGGACCATTCAACTTTAATTTATATTTATTGGGGGTTGGTGGAGTTCGGTGAGTTTTTATAAGAGATATTTGCTCTTGACATTCGTTGATTAAACAGGGTAAATGTTAGATAAAAGATTCACCTCTACCCAGAGTATGGGTGAATTATAACCATAGATAGCTAAATCTGAGCAAAAACTGCTTCAAATAGGAATTAACTGTGGATGGGGTGGGTGCAGTGCACTGCTAGATTTAGAGTGTTTAGCGGAATTTAGAACGAAAGAAACTCGTTGCCATCTTCGCCCTCGACACAAAATAAATATCATCTTCTATCTTTGATAATATCACAACAATGTTCTTGAGATTTAACAAATATATATGTATTCTGTTCAACTTCCGCTTCTAGATGGTGCAGGGCTTCTCGACGTTTCCAAGATGGCGGCTGCATTAGCGTTCCTCCTCCAGGGGGTGGTGCGGTGGTCCCTCTTCCTCTGACGTCATATTTTTGCTTCTTCATAAAGGTTTGACATTATAAATTAACTCAATATTCGTTTAAGGAAAGAATGACAATGACAATGATTTGATTAGCTATGGCCACTCCTCACAGGGTATGAGAGCAACAACATAGCAATATAGAATGTAAATCAAATAGCAACTCAAAATGGCATGTTCATGCAAGCAACAATGTTCTAGAATTTGTTTTACAAATATACATAGTAATATATATCATAACGAAACAAGGGTTATTTTTAGGGCTGCATCCAACTTATCCCACATCATGATGTTGAAAGATAAAATGACGGGCATTGGTAATTGTGTTGATATTATGTTATAGGGAAATCTAACTTCAGCAATATATTGTGACTGGAAAGAAGAAAGTAATGATTGACATTGACATGATATAAACACAAATTTCGGTCGGCTATTTTAAAAGAATAACTTGTTATTTAAGCCTAAAGAACTCGGTTTTTCTTCCCACGCAATATAGATTTATGAACAGTTTATAGTGTGTTTAGAAACTTCATCAATTTCAACCATTTTTTCAACTGAGTTGTAGGAGAATAGAATGTGAGATGGGTGTAACCCTGAAATGTAAAATAATTGAGTGTCATAGCTGGGATTAATTAACCACCATCCATGTGATATGGGAGATGAAGCTTGGATCTTGTATTGTACATTGGTCTTGTCTATTTACATTGGTCACACTTGTATTGTACATATAAAATTATAATATGGTTTTAATATGGAATTTGGAATAAGATAAATGTGGATAAAAGCCAGACACAAAAGTATATTGAGAGCCGTATGAAAGCATCTTGTAATATGTGTTAAATACAACCATAGTTTCACAGTTTACATGGTTATTTATATTAATACAATCTTTCTCAGTGGTTCTCATAAAGACAATCATTAACTGCCTTAGTATTTTTGTGAAAATGTCCTAACAACAACACGTGTTCATAATAATTTTACTGGACAATTCATTTGGAAATAAATCTGTAGTAAATCAATCGGTCTGCCTCATTAAATATCTGAATATATCCCAAATATCTCCAAAGTTAGCCATCCATAATCAAATTACAGTACAACATTCAACCTCATATATTTATCGAAAAGAAACTCTGAAACTCAAAATCATCGACCTATGCAACTTTAATCAATGAACGGAACCCAAGAAAAAAAGTATAATATTTAGTATATAGAGTACATACTTATTACACTTGAGAAATAAACATATCATATTGTCGACCTGGAAGGGACACTATGCAGGAAAGACAATGTAGACAGACACATGTAAATATGTGTAAACTATTACGCAAGAACAGAGATTGTTTGTTTGTTGTTGTTTTACATCCTATCAACATCTAAGGTCATATCAGGACGGGTACCGACTTGTGACAGTGTGCACTCATGGTGACTTTATAGTGCTGCCCCACTGGGAGACCAGGCCACCCAGCACCATGACTTGATATCCTACTCAGTCACATTATCCTGACACTGAGCCAACCAGTCCTTGCCCTATCCTAATAATGCCGAGCTCCAGGCTAGGAAGCGACAAGGATACATTTTTAAGTCATTGGTTTGAATCAACCAGGATTCAAACCAACAAACTCATGGGTTCGGATCTCCCAATCTCCCAACACAGGAGATGGACGCTCTACTCATTCGGCCACCCAGTCTGGTCCAAGAACAGAGAATTAGGTCAAATCAAGCTGAAAGCTGCAGAGTTGTCTGATGAAAACATCACATTTTCAAAACCAAACCACTTTTATAGATTTTATCCTACATATTCAACTTGGGCATTTGTTGCCGTTTAGAAGGGAATATAAAGTAAACTTTAAAAATAACCTGTTAATGCTGAAGCTTATACCCCTGTCACACTACGACGTAACGAGCCAATGTGAGCCTAACGTGGTCATTTTTCGTCATTACGTTGGGTTACGTCATGATGACGTCATAATGACGTTAGAATGACGTCGAGCTACGTCACATTACGTCGTGTTACGTCGAGTTACGTCAAGGTTTTGGACATGTTCAAAACTTTCCACGTAGCTCGAACGTAAGGGTTTACGTTCGCCGTACGTTCTGTTCACGTTCAGTGAACGTCAATGACGTTAAACGGACGTTATTCCAACGCTGCTCACTACGTTCAACTACGTTCCACTACGTTCCACTACGTTGACCCACATTAAACCGAGTGCAAATGCCTACGAGGCTTAATGGGAACGTCAGGAGAACGTCAGGAGAACGTCAGGAGAACGTGCATTCAACGTACGTTCAACGTCTCATGACGTGGCTAACGTCACGTAACGTTCTTCTGGCGATGGAATAACGTTCATAACGTTCCGTGAACGTAGTGACGTTGTCCTCTCTCGTTGAATGATGGTATCACTACGCTTTACCGACGTTACGTTCTCGTCCACTACGTTGCATCCACGTTCAACTTCTGCCCAAATTTGCATACTACGCCGAGAAGTTCAACGTTCTTCACGTTCTCCCTACGCTGACGTCATTACGTCGTAGTGTGACAGGGCCATTATGAATGCCAACATTTCGATGTGCATGCCCAAATTAATTTAGCATGTTTTCATTTATAATATCTCCAAAGTTAGCCATTTATAATACAAGTTACTTAAAACTAATGTAAGGTAGACTATTCTTTTATTTTTGTTTATTGAGGCTCTATTTATAGTGTCCATAGCATAGCCCGGGTACCCATGCTTGTTTTCAATGCTGGCCAGTTGTAGTGTTGGTGTTATCTTACCACACAGTAGCTGCTGATAAGGTATTTGATTGCCTGCATTTCAGTAGCAGATAGATAATTGGTTGGTATGGTTAGTAGCCTATGTTAGTTTTTTTTGGATTTTCTTGGCATATATGTATTATTTTATTTTGTTCTACTCTTATTACTAGACTAGCCTACTCCTATTTACATATCATAGGCTTGTACATAGCTGGGTGGTGTTTATCTGGCTTCTTTTGGCATGGTTACCTTCCATTGGGCATCCCGCTGGTGGGCCGTGACATATCACATGCCCCTTTGCAGTGCAGCTTAGTGGGGGTTTCCTAGCCTTATTTTGCACAGATATTTTTTGTAAGTTTTTAGGTCAGGAGTTTGTCATTCCTTTACCGTTTGGGCATTCCACACCTTGGTAGCCATTTCCAGCGTGCTTCTCTCATGATCTTTTATTTGGCTTCTGGTCTGCTTTAGTAGTGGCGCATTATTTGCTCTAGTACCCCTTTGTGGTTACATGGTGATTATTTAGTATCTGTAGATGTTTGAGCTTGTTTTGTGTTGGGGTTGGCTATTCTAGGTCGATCCAAAATAGGGAAAGACTGCTAGGTAGCTGTTGGCAGCTAAGTGTGTTCATGGCTCATAGATGTTTGAGCTTGTTTTGTGTTGGGTTTGGCTATCCAAGGTCGATCCGAAATAGGGAAGGACCGCTAGATAGCTAAAGGTTTTAGTTCTTGTTATTGTTTGTTATCTACTGAGGGTGGTCCAGGAACTAAATATATGTATACCTAAACTCTTGTAGAAACTGGAAACCATTGGACTATGCGACTCTAAGTGATATGCGAATCACAATCCGTTCTCTAAATATCCTGATACTCGTCTTCTTCGACGAAACTTGATCTTCCCTTTGCGATCTACTGTGTTTCTGTAATTTTGAAATCCATTTACCTCAAAACAATCAGCCCTGGCCACATTCCTAAATCCTATTTGCTTATAGTCAGCGGAACCAGTCCTTTTGCGCCCTTTGTCAGATGCTAACAAGCTCCGAGCACGCATGCGCATGAGCCCTGGGGGAGTGATGTAGCTTCCTGTTATTGGTAGTGTTTCCATGTAAGCAGCAGGCAGATATTGGGCACGCATGCGCTCGAGCCACTGTTGTCGCTTTGACCTGGAGTTCTTCATTTGATCAGGCCTGGGTCGTTCTGGTCGTGAACACTCCCAAAAGCTTTTCGGCTGAGCTGTTGGATATACCTTTGAGTTGATATGTCGCTGGGCTGCGAACCTTCGAAACTTCACAGAATTGCCATTCAAAGCACTTTGTTGGTCTGTTTTTGTATTCAGCGAATGTTGCCCAGGGTAGTTCAATTCGGATGGCTCTTTGCTGGCAGATAAAATGTGTTTTTCTATCACATGACATTTGCAACTCATATCTTGTGACAGCCTTGAGGTGGGTGCCGATGCTTCATCCCTGCTTACAACATCCCAGTCTTTCATAGCCTCTGCCACCTGAGCCCGTGACAAGCTATCTTCATTCAAACTGCACCAGCATGTAACTTGTGATTTCCACGTGGCATACCCTTCCCACTGTGTATTCAAACCCGCAGTCTCAAAGTGCTTCACCTCTAAATCTATCCAGCCTTTGTTTCTGAATCCATCACATGCACAATTTACTGTCTTCTGAAGATTCCATGGATTCATTTCCACTGCTGCTTCCCGGTCAATGTGGTAGCGACTGACACATGAACACTGACCTGTGCACTGGTGTCCATGATTTGAGCTGTCTTCACCCTCGCCAATGCGTGAGTTGCTCAGTAAGTCAACAGGCGGTGCCATAGTGTGGTTAGCAAGGAATATCTGGGGAGTACCACCAGGTGGCGCCACCGTGTGTCTGGGAGTGGCGTTCACGCTGGGTGAATACCTCTCGGATTCAGCACGATGGAAATTATTAACACTACTAGTTGCAGCAGTAGTACAACTAGTACCAGTGCAACTCATCGAGCTACCACATGGTGCCACCACCTCATGGAAACATTGCGAACTGGCAGTCTGTGGCGACACCATGCGATCATTTGGAACATCCTTGGAGCTGCCATCTGGTGGCTGTCTTTGTGAATGATGTCTCTTTGATTTGTTCTTGCTGGATAGTACAGCCTTTGCAGTATGGAGGCGATGCCCTGCTGGTGGCAATGTCTTCCTGGAGTTGGAAACCTGGAGGTGACTTCCATGCCTGGGTTGTGTCACCGGTCTCCAGATGTCGCTGATGTATTCGTTACTTAGCGGCTGCAGCATTGCCAGGACTGGCAACTCGGAAGAGCTACTGGGAATGCGCAGGATTTCGGTTAGCTCTGGCTTCGCTGTTGTCGGCTGCAGTCGTCTGTGTTGCTTATAAGACTGCAACCTCATCACTGGCGTTTCTGTGTAACATTTAGAAAATTAGCACTTAGCTCAGTGAATAAATATACAAAGTAGAATTGCACAAGATTATTCAAAAGGAAACCACACCACAGAAGGATTGATATCAGCAAATGATATTCCGAAAAGATAATTTATCAACAAACTCCCTACACTAATATTAGCAATGCGAACTCTAAGATGTGCTTTTTTTCTTATGTTCCTATGAACAACATGGCTCAACTAGGACGTCAAACTCCAATAAGCAAGCACAAAACATTACTCAAATTTAGTTAAATACTGAATAATAATAGAAAATTAGCAGCATTTAATCAATTCAAAAAAGAACACATCTTCCATGGCTGTTTCATTCCATCTTATCAGATTTCCTTTTTATTCACTTCCTACTTCTAACTCTATTATAACTGAAAAAGTAGCTCCTCGGCTCTTAACATGTTTTTATGTTTGATGTTTCTATGTTAGGATATAAAGTTGCATAGTCCGATGATTTTGAGTTTCTGGCATTTTCTGAGATAAATATGTTAGGTTACTCGTTATAATCTACCTTACTTTAGTCCGAAGTAACTTATTTTAAATGGCTAACTTTTGGGGTATTTGAAGTGCAAACATACAACATTCATTTTGCCTAGCACGCCAAAGCTTTGACACCGTAGGCTTCTCTAGTAACATGTTCTATTAAATTAGTTCTATGTGGTGAGAAATGTTTGATAAGTGCACGAGTAACTAAGTTAGATATGTAGAATCAAATCTAGATCACTGCTTTGGTTTTTTTAATTTAATGTTTTCATCGGACTATGCAGCTTTAATGTGGGGGTGGAATATTCACATTTGATTTATTCTGCATGAATACAGTTATATCGATATACTCCTTTTGTTATGCATGCATGACCTTAGATGTTACAAGGATGGACAACCAAAACAACCACATTTTTGGGGGTACATTAGTTGTTTAAACAGGGGAAATTTCAATCGTGGACGATTGGTCTTCCTCATTCCACTCCTCCTTGCCCTATCCTAATAATGCCGAGCGCCTGGCTTGGAAGCGACAAGTGTCAATTTTTAAGTCATTGGTTTGACTCGACCAGGATTCGAACCCACGATCTCATGATCTACCAACACGGGAGATGGACGCTCTAACTCATCCGGCCATCCCGTCTGGTTCAACATTGATATGAAGTTTGTCCTTAGCAGAAACAGAGAGAGCATTGATACTGATAGGGAAAACAGTACCTTTGCGTGTACTGGGCATTGGCACCCTGAGAATGGCCCCTATGTATGCCGCCCGGTAATGCGCATTGTAAAGCCAGAGACAATTGGGGGCCACAAAGCCGGCCACGGCCAGGAACCAGAGTTGAATGACTCCTTGGGCGGGGACAGGTAGCTCAGTTGTCACTGCTCCTATGAACACCAACACCTGCAACATAATGGAGCATCGCATTATGGAACGGTCCAGAAATAATTATATTCTTCACAAGCTGAACAATGCTCCGAAGTTTGGGATGGGGTAAAAACCATGCGTGGATTGCTTTTCAGGTTAAAATATTGGTCACGTGTTATTGATGTTTTTATATCAGGATCAAGGGAGGTCGTGACAGTTAGATATAATCCTAATGTTGAGATTGTGAAAACCATTTACATCTTTTTCATGGGTGAAAGCCTTCCTTTCCTACTCCCTCATTCCCCCTAACCATTCCCTCCCCCTCATTCCTCCAAGCCTTCCTTTCCTACTCCCTCATTCCCCCTAACCATTCCCTCCCCCTCATTCCTCCAAGCCTTCTTTTCCTACTCCCTCATTCCCCCTAACCATTTCCTCCCCCTCATTCCTCCAAGCCTTCCTTTCCTCCTCCCTCATTCCCCCTTCCCTCCCCCTCATTCCTCCAAGCCTTCCTTTCCTACTCCCTCATTCCCGCTAACCATTCCCTCCCCCTCATTCCTCCAAGTCTTCCACAGGTCGCACCAAGAAGGAACAGGAAGGTGGGCATAGGAGTAACGGTAAACATATAATAATAAAAATAATAATGAGGTAGTTCCCTTCCATGCCTTCATACTCGCATAATGCGTGATACGTCATATATATAATATTATATTGGAATTTAGTTCCAATATCTGTCACTTTGCACAACAATAAGTGGCCAATTGTTATTTACAACCGGCAATATTGGCTGCAATCTCGATGATCGACTTCTTATAAAACATAGCGCTTTCTGCTAAGTTTGCTATCGATAGATCTACATCGTTCCCAGGGTTAAACAGATGCCCCATGTTGTGTTGTCAGAGTTAAAAGCAGCACTTACGACATTGGGAAGATGATTGAGAAGCAACAAGATGGCAGAGAAGATGCAGGCGATGCGACAGTTATCACAAGCCGACGCAATAATATGAGAACGACTCCGTTCTTGGAGTTCACCCGTGTTGTCATTGGCAACCATGTCACCCACAGCAGGGCGGACATTGAACATGGTATTTTCGCTGATGTACCTCCATTGAACCATGGTATCCAAAGAGATAATCAGGCAGCTAACAATCCCTGCCATTTCAAAAATCGCCATGGCAACGGCAAACCGAAGATAAACAACGTCTGCAGAGAAGCTGCACTGGTTTCCGGTCACCGCCGGAAATGCAGACAGCCTCATTAAGGGGACGCTGCCAATGAGCGCCGATACCGTCCACATTGAGAACACTTGTGCCGCCACCTGGTGGTTCGCACGGTAGTTATAGTTCGACGGAAAGCGGAAGATGGCGCTGCGGTCCAGGCTGAGCGCGACCAGTGAGAGAAGCTCTGAGGTGCGCATGGCAAACGAGTTCCAGACGTAGACGCTGCAGCTGACTGGTCCCCAGTCGTGCCCAATTGACGTGTAGGCGTGGACTGCCGTGCAGAGTGCGACGTGCAGAAGTAGAGCCACCAGCACGGACAGCAGGAACACATCTAGTGTGCGCCGGAAGCCGCGGTAGAGAGTGATGGCCAGGATGGCAGCACCCATACTCAGGGTGGAGAGTGGAAGAAGCACCAGCCATCCAATGACATGATTGGACAAGACCATTGTAGATCTGCTTTTCTTTGTGATGTAGAAGCGCATGTGCGGGTACAGAGACTAGGAGGCGGGAGTCAATCCATAAATGATAATATTTATTTGTAACCTGTGAAAGAAAAGTGTTAAACAAATATATATGTGATGTATAATGCATTATGCGAGTATAAAAGCATGTAAAGTAATTATTATTATTACTATGATTGTTATTATTGTTATTCTGTATATTGCCACCTCCTTGCTGTGCTTATGACTGGAGGCACCGCCATCGGTGCTCCTCCTCCCTAATGTGTGTGCCAAACGCCACTCGCACCAGAGGTTTTTTTGCTTGAATATTATGAGTACATTAAACGAGATGTGGTGGCCAAAATTTGAGAGAGAGCTGGCTTTGCATGTGGAAGGTTAGGGTTTGAATCCCAACCAAATCCAACCAATGACTTAGAAATGTTTTATTTGTTGCTACCTAGTCTGGCACTCAGTATTAATACTAATACTAATAATAGGATAGGGCAAGGAGAAATGTTTTATTTGTTGCTACCTAGTCTGGCACTCAGTATTAATACTAATACTAATAATAGGATAGGGCAAGGACTGGTTAGCTCAGTGTCAGGATACTGTGACTCAATGGAATATCCGGTCATGATGTATCTGGCCTAGTCACCCATATGTATATATATATATATATATATATATATATATATATATATATCCAACATATACTATTAGTATTATATGATGAAGATATACTGATGGATTTCTGCTGGATAAAATGAATATTAAGTCAAGTTAACAGAACTTGTCACAGCGTATGAGGAGGATATGATTATTTTAGGAGCGTATATACCGAGACCATAGGTCGGGCATACGCCGCCATACACTAGTCACACGCTTTGCATACGCTACGAATACGCTCCCATACGCAACTCGTGGGTTCTGCGTATGCTGCATACGCCCGATATACGCCAGAGATACGCCCGTGATGCAAGTTGAGCATATGAGTAGCATACGCCGGCATACCCCTAGTGTATGCCGGCATTCCCTCAGCATACGAGGAGCGTATGCCAGCATATGAGTAGCGTATGAACCATACGCCCCCGTAGGTCGAGATTTTTTTAGCATGCACAACAAAATTTGGACGGATGGACGGGAGAAAGCGTATGGCGGCGTACAGCGGCATAGGCCGGCATAAGCTGGCACATGACGGTGTATGCGGAGCATAGGCGTAGCGTATGCATAGCGTATGGTGGCGTATGGCGGCGTATGATGGTGTATGCCGACGTATATGACGTAACGCGCCTATGCCGCCGTACGCTCCCCCAAAAAACCCTAATGTGACAGCCCCTTAGCAAGCATATTCACATGCAACTGTGAAACCTGCGAAATGCATTGCAACTAACGCAGTCCTAAGTAGAGGGTTAATGTTAAGCTATAACAATTGTGAAGAGACCTACCTGTGAGACTTGTTGCCTGGCCGGCCTGTTTCTGACTGGGTGACACTCCCCCTACCGGAGCAGTCTGAGGCCATAAGAACTGTTTGGCATGCACTACCGTAAAGTCACGAAAAAACACATTCATTGTTTTAAACAGTGCTGTTGTTTATCCATTATTGTGTGTCCGCTTTTATTGGGGTT
Organism: Branchipolynoe longqiensis; assembly: GCA_030323885.1. Classification (NCBI taxonomy): domain Eukaryota; kingdom Metazoa; phylum Annelida; class Polychaeta; order Phyllodocida; family Polynoidae; genus Branchipolynoe; species Branchipolynoe longqiensis. Next base: position 44,810,705 of record CM059200.1, on the reverse strand, counting down.
AGGGGTTTAAGATTCAGACAAGGTATTTGTTTGTATTTTTGTGTATGAATATATGTGTGTATGTGTGCATGTATGTATGTACGTATGTATATATGTGTGTATGTATGTGTGTGTATGTACTGTATACGTGTGTGTTGGTGTAGGTGGATGTGTATATGTACTGATGTATGGAGTATGCGTAGACCTACTTGTAAAACATCAAGACTGACACTAATAAGCAAATAATAATACTGAGTGTTTGGCGCGTTCCATTTCCGTAACCAAGTCCTATGAGTGATCCCCTCACGTCGTGAGATCGATCTGCGACAGTCAAACCAAAGACTTAGACAAATTTATACTTGCCACTGATTTTCCTGGTGCTTGGCGTTGCAGGCATGGAGTGAGGAATAGTTGGTTTGGCATCAGGATAATGCGACTGAGTTGGATATTGGGTCATGGTTTTGGAAGCATGTAGCACTGCATAGTGCTCCAGAGGGTAGCGTTAAGAGTGAGTCAGTGAGTGTGTGGGGGGTAGTGGGTGGCTGAGTGAGTGATTGAGTGAGTGAGTGAGCAAGGGAAGGAGCGGTGGTGTTTTTTAGCCAGTGTCTGCAGCACTACCCCTTATGTAGATAACAGATTCACCCCATACTTCCAGTACATGGGTGAACCATATCATAGTCTAAATACTGGCGAAAATAGCTTTAGTATGGAACAGGAAGTAGAAACTCTGGCTGAAGGATCAAATGGCTACATATATCAGTGCAGAGTTGGTGAAATGAGAGAGAAATGCAAAAAGACAAGATGGCAGCAATACAATGCCGTCGGTTTTATTTTTAAAGTTACTTAAACTACATGTTTTATTGTATTTTTCAAATCAGAAGTAGCGGGTAAATATGAAGATTTATGGGAAGAATATATTGTGCTTCATAAATTAAGAATTTACCAGCTCAGTTCATTTCCCCAGCATGTTGACATTCTTCGCCAGTTTTGCTAATGGGTTGCTTTTCACCCCTATACTGTAACTATGGGGTGAATCTTTTATCTACCCCTTATATAGCTATAATTCACGCTGTGCACAGTGTGCCATATTGTATAGGGTTGTGGTGTTCTAAGCAAATGACCGGATGCAGTGGCACAATTGGTAGAGCACAGGCATCCCATGCAGTAGGTCGAAGTTCGAATCCCAGCCGAATCAAACCAATGACTTACAAAATTAATACTTGTCGCTACCTAGCGTGGCACTTGGCATTACTAGGATAGGGTAAGGACTGGTTACCTCAGTATCAGGATAATGTGACTATGGGATATTGGGTCATGGTGCCATCAGATTGGTCTCTCAATGGGGCAGCACGATAAAGTCGCCAGTCGTGCGCACTCTCACAAGTCAGTACCTGTCCTGATATGACTGTAGATGTTGCTAGGATGCAAAACCCCAATAAACAAACAATCTACCCAAATGAGAGAAAGCCGGTCGAACAAGCCTCGCTTTCAATCCTAGCTGGATCATATCTGTAGCTATGGTTGCCAACATTTCTGTGGTACATTTCTGTCAGATGTAATATGTCAACACGACGACTGTGCTTCACTAACACAGACAAAAAAAAGATTCACAAGAAATATGATGTAGCTAATCACAAAATTAACCCGGATATTAATTATCACCACTATTTATTATACAGTATAACCCCGTTAAACCAAGCTCGGTTAAACCAAACGATCGGGTAATCCAAACTTTTTTCGGCGGCACGGCACAATACTACCATTTATCATATAGAAAAGTTGGTTAAACCAAAGTTGGTTAATCCAAACTATTGGTTAATCCAAACAAAATTGTCGGACCCCAAGCTACTTCCGGTATGGTTAAATCAAACTTTCATGTGGTTATAAAGTCATCTGAGAACCCACCGACTTGTTTATATGATAAATGGTAGCATTCTGCAGGGCCGCAGAAAACCGTTTGGATTAACCGATCGTTTCGGTTAACCAAGCTTGGTTTAACGGGGTTATACTGTATATACATAAAAAAAACAATAATCAAAGTGTCCACATAGATTGTATATTACATTCATAATGGACCCACGTTTTTACCAAAGCCAAGTCAAAGTTGAAGCCAAAGCTCGGTTAAACCAATAATCGGTTAATCGAAACAAAATGCTAGGGTCCCTTCAAGTTTGGTTTAATGGGGTTATACTGTATAATGATATTGAATGGTCAGCATTAAACAGGTGAACAACTATGGTCAACTGAAACTGTAAAATTCCCTAAACGTAGAATTTGTACGATTTTTGACAAATTGTGTCAGGAAGTTTTGGGTTTCTTTTCAAGAAACTGTATAGACTACTGATTTATAGTTGTTGCACAGCGGAATGTCTGTGGGGTGCTAGAAGTTGCCAGACAAAGCATCTAGTGTTACGACAAAGCAAAGACGGACCAATCAGTGTAAGACTACCAGCCTGTGACATTTAAAGCTGCATGATCCGCTGAAAACATATAATTGTCAATAACAAAACACTTATCTATATTTGATCCTATATATCCAATTTGATACCAGTGCACTTATTAGACATTTGTTTTTGCATAGGAGATATATGTTTCTGCTGAAGCCAATGGTATTAGAATTTTGATCTGCTTGCCGAAATTAATTTGGAATGTTTGCACTTCAAGTACCTCTAAAGTTAACCATTTAAAATAAAAAGGTAGACCGTCTACGTCAAACTAAAGTAAAGTAGATCATAGCGATCAATTTAACACTAACACATCACCAAACAATGATAGAAATGTAAAGCCATCGGTCTTCGCAACTCCAACTCTTGTGAAGTTATTATGTATGAATTTGTGTAAATCAGTCATATTACTTTCAAATCGACTATCTTATTGAATTGAATTGAATTGAACCATTCGGGATAGTTGGGTGGTTTTGATCAGTATCCCTCTGGTGGTGATCTTGCCTATGCACCCAACATAATCTCTACCAACTAACAAATGTACATAAACAATTTAACAGTTTAACAAATTACATGAAATAAAACCACAAGTTAGAAAAGTACATGGTATGCATCTAGTTACTTTATGGGATATTCTTGGTTATTAAGATCACCAATCAATAGCGTATATCCTATAGTTAATAACATACGAATAAGGCGTCTGGGGATTTTGCACATGTTGGAGCTATTGAGATATGTTAGTGGGTGGTTTATTCCATATTTGTGTTTCCTCATATTATATAACAATGTAATAATGGCAGACTCTACTGAATCTATGTATTGGTTTATACATATTCATTTAATATTTTAATATCAAGTATATGTTTATTATAGTTCATATAGTTGGTAATGGTATGCCTGTTGCCTTCGATTGAGTACAGTAGTGTGAATTGTACCATACACACATACTTTTTATATCGTAATTCTTATTCGTTACATATATATAAATTTTATATATATATTATATATCATTTATATAATAATATATATATATATATATTTATATATATATATAATATATATATTATATATATATATATATATATTTATTATATATATATTATATATATATATATATAAACACACACAGTAGGTTTAGACACGTGCAAACGACACACACGCACACACAAGCAGACGACAATTGGCGTTCTACCATTTCCGAACTGCACATTACACACGCCCGCATGCGGGTTGGTGTCACGTGATCAGCTTACACGGCGACTACACGTTTAACTGCCAGGTGGGGCGACTCGTCTGGTCCCCGTGCCTTATAGACAGACCCCTTTCAATGTTTATATACATTGTGTATTCGCGCGCACCTTGGCTGCAGAATTAATGCACACTGCCATTGAGTTTGAAGGTACGCGCAGTGCAAAACGTCTATTATATTCCAAATTAATAGAAATGCAGAACCCTAATCGTATAAATTTAATATAATCTGTTCATTGAATATGTTTTCTATATTTGTTCCAAGCAGTTTGTTTCTAGGTGGTGTGGTTTTAGAGATATTTCACTTTTTCTGTATGAACTTTGCCATGGCCATTGATAATGCATTGCGTTTGCCGGTATGCGCAGTTCAAAACATCTATTTTATTCAAAATTAATAGAAATGCAGAACCCTAACCATATAAATTTAATATAATCTGTTTGTTGAATATGTTTTCTATATGTTTTCTAAGCGGTTTGTTTCCAGGTGGTGTGGTTTTAGAGATATTTCACTTTTTCTGTATGAATATCGCTCACAGCCATTGACAATACATTGAGTTTGCCAATATGCACAGTTCAAAATGTCAATTTTATTCTAAATGAATAGAGATGCAGAACCCTAACCATATAGATTTAATATAATCTCATCGTTGAATATGTTTTCCACATGTGTTCCAAGCAGTTTGTTTCTAGGTGGTGTGGTTTTAGAGATATTTCACTTTTTCTGTATGAAGATTGCTCATCGCCATTGAGTTTGCAGTGTGACACTGACAGTGTGTCATCCTACGGCCAAGCAGCGCACACATTAACCTAAATTCCCATGCTGACGTCATATGAAATAGGTCCATACACTAGTTCCTCATTCTGACTGCGCATGGTCTGAACACAGCTTCGACAGCAAAACAAAGGCGTATAATCATTGACTTTGCCGATATGTGCAATGAAAAACTTTGATTTTATTATAAATTAACAGAAATACAGACAACTTTGGCACAAATATGGATGTATGAATGCAATGTAATAATATAATGAATATATTTAAGACACAACTATCCATAATTGAGCATCTTGAGCTAAGAAACATAAAATTCCCCACAAAACAATCAGTCACTTTACAGGCTGATGTTTAAACACTACGTTTAATTTGTGTTCTAAATATTAAAATGTCAAATGTGTGAACAGAAACTTGTTTCAAAGAAATATATAACCAATGTCTGATTAACCCTACTCAGTTCCTAGCTCTACATATGTCATTAACCATAGGATATAAATAAAAACATGAATAAAATAAGTAAAACTGACTCTGGCTATGGCTCTAACACTAGTCTGGGTGCCCAGATTTGTCTAAATCTAAATGCAGATGGCATAAGACGTTCTGATTAGATTGGTGTAAATGCAATGTTAGATAAAAGATTAACATCTTAATTTATTATATATATTTTAGTTAGTATTCTACGTCTCAAATAGGAGCTGAAATGAGCTAAAAGTAGCACATTTCATAGCAGCAGCCAGTGTCTTAGCAGGCGGCATGTGCTTCTCGCAGGTGTTTTACTGCCATGCATCCCACAATGCACCGCACGGCTGGAATGACAAACTAGTCTATTGCACAGAATGCACCCAGTATGTGCCGCCATCTTTTCTTGGAAGGTTTGTTTTGCTTTGTTTGCTGGGGTTTTGCATCCGAGCAACATCCAAGGTCATATCAGGACGGGTACCGACTTGTGACAGACGGGATGGCCGAATGAGTTGAGCATCCATCTCCCGTTTTGGTAGATCGTGGGATTGTGAACTCTGGTCGAGTCAAACCAATGACTTAAAATGTATACTTGTCGCTTCCTAGTCAGCTGCTTGGAATTATTAGGATGGGGCAAGGATTGGTTGTCTCAGTGTTAGGATAATGTGACTGAGTGGGATATCAGGTCATGGTGCCAGTGGCCTGATTTCCCAGTGGGGCAGCACCATGAAGTTGCCATGAGTGCATACTGTCACAATTTGCATGTAGAATTGTCCTTTTTTTTTTTGATACCTTAGTTGTCCCAAGCAGGGGAAATCCCAGTCACAGACGACTGGTCTTCCCCACTCCACTGCTGGTCGATAGAAAGCCCGAGCCTACATTTTTACTGACCCAAGGGATTTTTAACCTCCCACACAACATAGACATGGTATGAGAGCAACCGGCCTTTGATGACGCTGTAAGTTATACACAGCGGTGGAAAATCAAATTGGCAGAGCTGGGGGAATGGGGAATCAAACCGCCGACCCTCAGATTAGGAATCTGACCTAGAAAAAAGTCAGACACTCTAACCACTCCGCCACAGAGAACACCACAATGGGTTTGAGTTTCTGTCTTCTTTTCTCTTAGATAAATATCGTAGGCTGATCGTACCTTACTTTAGATTGAAGTAACTTTTATTTTAAATGATTGACTTTTGAGATTTTTTAAGTGCAAACGTACTAAATTAATGTTGGCACACATGCCAAAACCTTCACACCGTAGGCTTCTGCAGTAACATGTTCTATTAAATTGGCTCGATCAAATGTAGATCACTGTTTTGGTTTTGAAAATGTGATGTTTTCACCGGATTACACAGCTTTAATAGAAAAAGTCCACCCAAGTGTTCAGGTATTCCGTGACCTACATCACTCTATCTGAAACAGCTGAGGAGGGTCAGTAGTGCTAAACGACGTTAATAGACACATTTTGGCCCAGAGAGATCTTCAACCGTAAAGATGCGTAGTCCAATGGTTTTGCGTTTCTGTCATTATTTTAGATCAATATATTAGGTTGACCATTGTAATCTACCTTTATCTTAGAATGAAGTAAGATTTTTTTTAAATTACTAACTTTTAATATATTTGAAGTGAAAGCATACAAAATTAATTCTGGCATGCATGTCAAAATTCTGACACCAGAGACTTCTACTAAGTTGACTTAGTAATCCTTCCATGCAGCAACACATTATCAGTAAGTGCACCAGGATCTGAGTTAAATATGTAGAATTAAATATAGATAATTGTTTTGGTTTGGAAAATGTTCTGCTTTCATCGGACTATGCATCTTTAATTGGGCCCTAATTACACATAGGTCAACACATAATGTTGGCCATGTTACTCCGCCAATGGAACCATCACTAAATCCTGCTTTCATTACTAGAGAAGTACTTAATGCTTCTTGTATTACACACCTCATTCAAATAAAATGTTTGTTGATCATCAAAGGGGTAATTTCGGTACCACGTATCCAGAACAGTCCTGTACAGCGCCTAGTCGTGATGGGCACTGGCCAATGGCTCCATTAAACTCCAGTTCTTAAAGACAACACTAGGTGGCGCCACTGGTTTTCAGCTGAGCTCACGATGCTGTGGGTTACCGGCAGGTGGCGGCATAATGGATCTCGATGGCCTCTACTTCTCTCCATCGGGCCTTACGCTGAGGCCTCGTTTCAGGAGTTGTTGTTTGTTTGTTGTTGTTTTACGTCCTAGCAACATCTAAGGTCATATCAGGACGTTTCAGGAGTAAGACAGGACCGAAACGCTTTCGGATAGTAGAAGATGTGTAGCTTTTCACTCCCACTTTTGTTATCCCTCTTGAAAAATCAAGCTAACACTTGGCATTAAAACAGTACAGATCTTCAGCGTTCCTTGTGATCGGTGGACCCTTGCCCTATGCAGGCAATTCTTCGATGTACAACCTTCATTTGTTTCATTTGATTGTCCCCTCGATGATACATGACACGGAACTCCCGATCTCCAGCACGCGACATTCAGAGGGGCCGTAATCGATTAACCACCTCGGATCATCCGAACCATTTTTTTTTGCTCATGCGCTGATCCCACAAACTCGGCTTGAATAAACAAATCCACTCCGGGAGGAAAGAAATTGTGGGTTAATCCAAAACTTAAAGAAAAACAAAAAAACACAATATAACTTCAGCAAGATAGGATTGCACAGTTTAGTTATAGGTTTATTTTGATATGGATGGTCATACTTTTGCATTAAAAAAAGAACAAGTGTAGCTTTGCAGTACAGGCTCTCACCTCAGGTCCCAGCACAAATACTCCTGATACCCCCAGCCAAGACCTCGGCCGCGTTCAGAGTATGCCTCCGAGTCGTCTCGGAGAAATTCCCTACATCACGCTAGTCTGAACGGCAAAAGCAGTAGGTTGCCTTGAAAATGGCCGCCACCACAGGGGGGCAGCCATTTGCAATGGAAAAGAAGAGCTCTGATTGGCTGAAACCGCTGAATACGGCGTCCATTTTTGAGGCACTTTTTGTCCCCAGTCTGTAAAGCGAGATGTCTCCGAGGTGACTCAGAGGCGTACCCTAAACGGAAATAAGCCAAAAGGTGGCTCCGAGACGTCTCGAGTCGTCTCGAAGGGCGACTCCGAACATAGCCGTGGGTCATTGAAGTCTAATCACTTTGCACATATTTTTAGGTTCACCTCTGGGGGCATATTCGATTAACACGACCCGGCGACTCGGGTCACCCGAATTGTTAGAATTTCAAATTGAACACTTTGCCGTGTGCAAAACGTCCCGACCCCAGTAACCAACCTCTTGGCTGGGGTTGGCTAGAAGCGATGACGTCACATTTATGCTGGTACCGTCCTGTAAAGGTACAAGTCCTATGTGTTGTTTTCTTGGGGTTGTTTCTTTAATAAATCAGATTAATGAAATGGTAATATAAGTAAACTATGCAATAACAAATAATTTAAATCCTATTTTCTGTTGTTATATCGGTTATTTAAAAAAGGAACAAGTTTTGAATTAAGCCACTATTTTTCCCACCCCGAACGTGCAGAAGCGTGTTCGCTTAATCAACCCGAGTCTGTAGGATGTGCGCATGCACCAAAAAGTAGTTCGGGTGAGTTGAGTTGATTAATCGAATACGCCCCGGGTGTTGTATTTGACTGACGACTCGGATGATCCGAATGGTTCGACCGTCATAATCGAATACAGCCAGGGTGTGTGTCAATGGAGGCATTCGACTGGGACCTTTCTATCCGCAAGATTTATGGATGGAGCAGATGGAACCACAACACACATCCGAATCATACGTATAGAAACCCACTTCCGGTCCCAGTCCAATCGAATAGCCAACATTTCTTGGTCACTAGCAGTGACTAGTGAGTGGTGCTTCTCGAGGTTCATTCAAGCGTGCCTGAGCTATATATATTTCAGAATATGTAATATTGATCCACACAGAGACATCTTCGCCAAATCATTTCATCCTCCAGCAATGCCCACCGTGAACCCTGTTCTCTCAATAATACAGGTGTTGCAAATTCTGCTGGTCTCTCAGGGAGGACTGAAGCTTTGAATACGCACCGGAAGTTAAAAATTGATATTTGTTGTTATTGCCCTGTCACATTACGATGCACGTGCAAGCATGTGGCCAACGGCTAAAATCACTTTCTTGCGTTGAGATGCGTCAACATTTTCGGCGTGGGTGGGGGGACAAGTTGGATGTCAGCGCAACGTACTGAACGTATGCAGAATGTAAGTGCGACGTATTGCTAGCGTATGACAGCATATAACAGCGAATCATAGACCATATGGCCAAACCTATGACTAACGTGCCTTCCGCGTTATCGGCATATGACCAGCATATGCATAGCCCTGGTGGGAGACACATTGGTCATATGTTGGTCATACATTGGCCATATGTTGGCCATACATTGGCCATATGTTGGCCATATGTTGGCTCGCAAAATGCTCGAATATGCTCATGCAATGTTCGCAGAATGCCAGTGAGCGTTATATACGTTATTCGATCATCAGAAGTATTCCTTATATGTTAAATATGTCAAGACATGGTGGAGAAACACTAAACGTATGTTATAACTGTACCTTTCCGCCGGCTCAACTTACGATGGATGTAGTTCAACGTTTGTATAACTTACCTCTAACAAACGTCTAATGTACATCGACGTTTGTCTAACGTATCCATAACATAGGCCCGACATAACAGCCACACATTGTCGGACGTAAAAAGTTTTGTGCATGCACAAAACTTTTGAGACGCCTTGACAAGCGATTCCATATAAGAACGAACATTGACATACATCGACGTATACCAACATATGCATAGCGAACGCGTAACGTCAGATTAACGCATATCGATGTAGACCGATATAGAGGCCTAAAATCACCTATGTCAGCGCACGTTTGCGCGATGCGTCGTAGTGTGACAGGGCTATTAGTATTACCTAGCCTGGCGCTCATCATTATTATTAGGATAGCGTAAGGAGCATTGGGATGAGATAGACCAATTGTCAGCGTTTAAAATGTCCCCCGCTTAAAACTCCATAGTCCGATCAAACATCACATTTTCAAAACCCAAGCAAGTATCTAGATTTGATTCTTCATATCTAACTTAGCTACGGATGCATTTAGTAAGCATTTGTTGCCACATAGAAGGGAACACTGAGTCAATTTAATAGAACCTGTTACTGCTGAAACCTAAATGTGTAGCATTCCAATGTGCATGCCAAAATTCATTTTGCATGTGTTCACTTAAAACATTTTCAAAGTTATCCTTTTAAGATGAAAGTTACTTCAAGCTAAAGTGATATAGGTTATAATGATTAACCTAATATATTTATCTTAAAGAAATATATGGTAGAAACTAACAAATCGTTGGACTATGCAACTTTAATAATTTGTCACTAAAAGTGGCAAATCGATGAGATTTGCGACAGCATACGCCCAACTGAAATGACCAGACGGGATGGCCCGAATTAGTTGAGCGTCCCTCTCCCGTTTTGGTAGATCGTTGGATTCGAACCCATGGGTTCGAATCTCGGTAGAGTCAAACCAATGTATACTTGTCGCTTCATAGCCAGGCGCTCAGCATTATTAGGATAGGGCAAGGACTGGTTGGTTCAGTGTCAGAATAATGTGACTGAGTGGGATATCAGGTGATGGTGCTGGCAGCCTGGCCTCCCAGTGGAGCAGCACTATAAAGTCACCAGGAGTGTGCACTGTCCGAAGTCGGTACATGTCCTGATATGACCTTAGATGTTGCTAGGATCTTAGATGTTGCCAGGATATAAAACCATAACATAACCAATCAACCAACCCGACCGGAATAATTTCTATTTTCGGGGCGTGGCTTCCCGTTGGATTGCGAACACTCACAGCTCACAGCTCACAGCTCACACCTCACAGCTCACACCTCACCAGAGCGGCGAGCGCATGCCGAAGGTGAATCTAGGTCAACCCCAGCTATCTAGGTCAACCCAACAGAAAGTGTCACGCTGTGCGCCGCGTTATCGCGATAACGTCGTGTTCAAAGTACACGGTGGCCACTGCCACTGCCAACTTTTGTTTGTTTGTTTATTGGAGTTTTACGTCCTGGCAACATCTAAGGTCATGTCAGGACAGGTACCGACTTGTGACAGTGCACACTCATGGCGGACCAGACGGGATGGCCGAATGAGTAGAGCGTCTGTCTCCTGCTTTGGGAGATCGGAAGATACGAACCCATGAGTTTGTGGGTTCGAATCCTGGTCGAGTCAAACTAATGACTTAAAAATTGATACTTATCGCTTCCTATCCTGGTGCTCGGTGGGGCAGCATTATAAATTCGCCATGAGTGTGCACTGCTACAAGTCGGTACCCGTCCTGATATGACCTTAGATGTTCCTCGGACGTAAAACAACAACAAACAAAAACTCATGGCAACTTTCGTCGGCTGCCCCACTGAGAAATCAGGTTGCAGCACCATGACCCATTATCCCACTCAGTCACATTATCCTGACAGAGCCAACCCTATCCTATTAATGCAGAGCCCCAGGCTAGGAAGTGACAAGTATCAACTAACTGCCAGTCACACTTACACAGTTACACGCAACCACACAATTAAATGCCAACGGCGGAAAGCAATGCCATCTGAGCGACAATTATTATTCGTTGAAAGAATTGTTACACAGATTATAATTTCTGACCGGCGAGTGAAGTTTTTCCTTGATAGAGCGGCCAACACATGAAATAGACTTCCACCCGAAATAGTCGGTTGTTTTTTGGAGTTTTACTTCTTGGCAACATCTTAGGTTGTATCAGGACAGGGGCATAGTCTAAGTTCCATCACTATTAAATGTATTGAAAAACAGACTTTATAAATGTTGGACTCGGTATCGGTATATTATACCCAGCTAACAAAAAAAACGTATAATGTTTTTGAATGTTACAATAACATTATAACAAAAAGTCATATAAATGTTATTTTGTATGGAGTAAATAACGTTATATAAAAAATTTTCGTTTAAGATTAGTGCAACATTTTTAAATGTCAATAGAGTGTTTTTTCATAACATTCAAGAACCCTTTTATGATGACATAAAAATGTTGTATAAAGATAATAATAACACTGAACAACACATAAAATGATTATAGTCTCTTGAGTTACAATCTTCCTCAAATTTGGCACAGTATTACAATAACCATTCAGCGAGACTAATACATATTATATATATTAATATTATATCCAAAAATATGGAAAATAATGGATTTTGATTGAACATATAAAGACAAATTGTCGGAAAACCAAATATATCAATTTGATAAATATTTAGATGTTCATTGTAGCTTAACGAATTGGTCTATCATTTTTAATGTGTACTTGTTGTGATCCTTGAATTTGGTTGCCCTGCAGTGGCCCTTCCTTATGTGTAAGTTGGTTCACTTACTTTTCTTGAATGTCACTTAATTTAATGCAGGTTAGTTTCCCATTAAATGGTCAGAAGATGGTTGGCCCAGATCATCCTGTCCTCGCTGCCAAATTTGTAGTGAAGATCGCACCAATATCAACTAGATTAAAGTTGCATAGTCCAATGGTTTTGCATTTTGGTCATTTTTCTGAGATAAATATATTAAATTGGTTGTTATAATCTAGAGGGTTATGACTGTGTTATAATCTAGAGGGTTATGACCTTATTTCAGGTTAAAGTAACTTTGATTTTAAAATGATAAGTTTTGAGATATTTGAAATTCAAACATGCAAACATAGTTTTGGCAAGCACGCCAAAACTCTGACACCATAGGCTTCAACAGTAACAGGTTCTATCAAATTGCCTCAGTGTTCCCTTCTATGTGGCAATACATGCTTAATATGTGCATCAATATCTAAGTTAGATATGTAGAGTCAAATCCATATCATTATTTTGGTTTTGAAAATTTAATGCTTCATCGGCCTATGCTAAGTTGGATTAGGTTTGGGTCTACTTTATATCTCACAATCACATGTCTTTATAGTCTTTTCCAAGATGACTACCCTATGTCTCAGTCACAATATACCCCACGACATTACAGTACATGTCATAGTGTTAGTATAACGTTACTATGATGCTATAATATTACAATACATGGTACAACGTCAGTATAACATTACTCTGACGTTATAATGTACCATAACCAAATACTAACGTTAGCCTGACGTTACTTAACGTTATGTGTTAGCTGGGTATATAGTCAGTCCTTGATTGCTACTAGACTATAATTATGACAGGTCATATATAGACAGGCCGACTCTGTTAACAGGCTATTATGCCTAAATATATAAACAGAAGAGGATAAGTATAGGTATAGGTATAGGTCTAAGTATAAGTACAAGTATAAGAGGAGAAATAAACGTGGGACGATGGGCGGATACCATCATGATAGTCACCATATTGACTGGACAACTAACTAACCCATCTCAACTCAGATCAAATTCTTCCGCGCCAGCTGCCAAAAGAAAGGAAGAAAAAGAAGAAGAAAAAGAAAGAATCTCTCCCACCACCCACCCACCCACACATACCTCCTGCCATCACGCCCAACTCCCCAAGCCCTGCCGGGCCTCTCCTCGTACTCCCCGACCCATTTCCAACCTGCCCGTCACGCAGTCACGTATACACACAGAGCACGGCCAGCTCAGTGAGTTCCAGCCAGGTCTGATTCTAAATCAAATCAAAGAACATCGGACACACGTCGGACATCACTCCATATTGCAGCCGCCGATCCCCGTCTCCGTGTCCAACGTCAGGGCGCACACGTGGGCGAAGCTAGGCCTAGGCCTAGGCTTATTAAGGCCAGGGAGCGGCTTCCAACGTCAGGGTGAATATCATTCAATATGTGCTGAAACATCGCCACTCCCAAAGGAAATCTACCTACACGATCCAGCTCCCGACATACTACTGCTGGTGTTAGCGGTGACTGAGTGAATGCCAGCCAGGAAGTACATTTACAGATGACATAATACATAACAGCCAGCCCCCGCCCTGTGATTTGCATTTGTTTACATCGTGGCTGTCGTAGCGTCGTGTAACTGCCGTGTCAGTCACCCAGTGTGTGTGAGGGAGGAGAGAGGAGGCAGGAGGAGGGAGAGGCATCAGGCTAGACTTCATTTAGGCCACCAACATCGCCTGCGCCACCTATGGTCATGGCTCCGACAAGTACCATAGAAACTGTCGCCTTCGTCCGACCACTTAAGGCAAGTCAGTTTTTTGTTTGTTTCAGGTTACATTCCCTTGCAAGTTGTAGTTGTAATCCTGGTCGAGTCAAACCAATGACTTAAAAATGTATACTTGTCGCTTCCTAGCTAGGCGCTCGGCATTATTAGGATAGGGCAAGGACTGGTTGTTGGCTCGGTGTCAGGATAATGTGACTGAGTGGGATATCAGGTCATGGTGCTGGTGACCTGGGGTCCCAGTTGGGCAGCACTATAAAGTCGCCATGAGTGTGCACTGTCACTGTCACAAGTCGGTACCCGTCCAGGTATGACCTTAGATGTTGCTAGGACGTAAAACAACAAACAAAAATGTACACAGGCAATCGGAGTACAGTGTAAATATTAAAAATTAATACAAACACACACAAACAGATAAGGAGAATGTCAAAATAAAAAGAGATATATAATATAAGAGTATAAACCTTATAGGTTAGCATATATGCGCGCACACACCTTAAAGGGAAAAGGTATAGGTGGTCGGGAAAACAAACAAACTGGGAATAGTTCTAATTTGTGCCACAGGGTGGTGCATGCTTAGTACTGAACTTTTGCACTTGGAGGTGTACAGTGACCTAGATTGGTCATGTGACAGCTGTTGTTGTGAAGATGGCTGGGTGAGTGGAGAGAATGGAGAGTAAAACTGAGGTATTTTCAATTTTCTTTAGAGTAGTTCAAACAGGATTTTATATTTGCTTTAATGTAAAATATGTCAGTACAATTACATTGCATAATTCAATCAGAAGCACATAGAAGGAAAACTTTTTTTCGTTGTTGAATGTAATAAGTATTTGGACTGTATGGGGTTTGAACCCACAACGCCAAACCCAGACTACAGACACAACATGTAGCTGGCATTTCTGGCTATTTGTGTATAGGATGTTATATATACAAGGTGTATGTGTATGTATGTGTGTGTATTTATGTATGTAAGTATGTATGCCTTGTATGTATGATATATCAATCAATCAATAGTTCCGTCCTCTAGTCGAGGGTTGGATGCAATGGTTCTCCACTTGTCCCGATGGTGTGCTGTTCTGATAGACTGTGAATAATTCAAGCGTGTCCACTGTGAAATATTTGTAAACCATGATGTTCTTGGTCTCCCTCTCCCTCTGCTGCCATTCACCTTCCCTTCCAACAATGTACGGTATATTGAACTCTGACGAATGATGTGGCCAAAATAAATAAGTTTCTTTGTCTGTATAGTGGCAAACAAGCTTTTCTTATTTTTAATTTTTCTGAGAACTTCTTTGTTGGTGATCTTCTTTGTCCATGATATTTTCATCATCCTTCGATAAGTCCACATCTCAAATGCTGCTAAACGTTTGTACATTTTCTTAGAGATTATCCATGTCTCAGCCCCATACATTAGAGTAGACCACACATAACACTGAAGATGTATATATATATATATATATATATATATACTAGACTAGTAACTAGTGCATCTATATCAAATGTATGTGCTGTGTGGCCATTATACGGCAACCCTAAACTGGGCTAAAGTCACTGCATGGCCACCACACGATATTTAGAAATGTTAAATATGCACTAGTATATACGTTAAATATATATACAAGGTATATAAAGGCATATTTATATACAAGGTATATACATGCATGGATGTATTCATACACCTTGTATACAAATAGCCTGAACTGAGACAACCAGCTCATGTGGCCTCTGTAGTCTAGTGATTAGGGTGTTACATATATATGTTAGTACACATACATTGCATAATTCAATCAGAAACACGTATAGAAGGAAAACATCTTTTTGTCGTTGAATGTAAAAAGTAGTGGACTGTATGGGGTTTGAACCCACAAGACCAACAACTTCAGATTACAATTTCAAAACCCTAACCACTAGACTACAGGGGCCACATAATTCATCATCATCATCATGCTGTTGGTCGCGATGCGACAAAGACTGCTTTCATTACTTGACTGCCGCTCTCCATTTAGCTCTCTGCTGTGAGAGTTGTGTCCATGAGTCGGTCTTAATGTCTCTCAGCTTCAGGTTTCTCTTGATGGTATCTTTGAACCGGAGACGGGGGCGCCCTCTCTTTCTGTAGCCAAAAGACAGTTGAGAATAGAGGATCTGCTTTGGTAGCCTGTCTGATGACATCCTCATGAGGTGTCCAGTCCACCGGAGATTCTTTTTGATCAGAAGATCTTCCATAGAGGGCAGCCCCATCCGTTCGAGTATTTCCTTATTCGTCACTTTGTCCTTCCAGGTTAGCCTCATGATTGAACGCAGATGTCGCATCATGAAGGCATGCAGCTTTTTCACCTGCTGTCTGTACACTGTCCAGGCCTCGCTCCGTATAGTAGGGTGGATAGCACGATTGCGCGGTAGATCTTACCTTTGACCCGAATGGACACATGGTGGTTGTTCCAGAGTCTCTGGCGTAGTCGGCCGAAAGATGCGCTAGCCTTGGCCATCCTCCTCTGTATCTCAGCGTCAATGCGTCCATCACTTGATATAGTGCTTCCGAGATAGAGTTGGGTTCTTGTAGAGTTGGGTTGGTACAGCACCTCCGTCTTCTTGATGTTAATTTTCAGGCCAAACTTCTTTGATGCATCGGAGAAAGCGTCCACTATTTTCTGGATCTCTTCAGCAGAGTGGGCAACCAGTGCACTGTCATCTGCGAATAGTAGCTCTCTCACCAGTATCTGAGTAGTCTTGGTCTTCGCTCTGAAGTGTGCGACATTGAATAGGTCAGCGCTCTGTCTGGACTGTATATAGATGCCATCCCCCATGTCTCGGAAAGCCTCGTCTAGCATTGCTGATAGGAAGATGGAGAAGAGCGTGGGGGCCAGTACACAACCTTGCTTGACCCCATTGGTAACCCCGAACGATTCCGAGACTTCCCCTCCAGCACTAACGTTCGCCATCATTCCTGTATGTAGAGCCTCGATCATAGTTGTGAACTTCTCTGGGCATCCATACTTCCTCAGTAGCTGCCATAGCCCGGTCCTCCCGACTGTATCAAATGCCTTAGTGAAATCGACAAATACCATGTACAGTGGTCGGTCCTGCTCAATGCACTTTTCTTGTAGCTGTCGGAGACAAAATATCATATCCACAGTGCTCCGGTTACCTCTGAAGCCACACTGTGACTCTGGAACACCAGGTGTTATGTGAATAGATAGTCTGTTGAGTAGGATCCTGGCGAAGATCTTCCCTGCTATGGAAAGAAGAGAGATTCCTCTATAGTTCCCACAGTCTGTTCGATCACCTTTCTTGTAGATGGTTACAATGCTGGCATCCTTCCATGCTTGGGGTACAGAACCCTCCTCCCAGGCATTGGTGATTAGTTGGTGCAGTCTGTTGAGCAGATTGTCTCCTCCATGCTTCCATACCTCGGCAGGAATTCCATCACCCCCAGGTGCTTTGCCATCTTTCAGGCTGGCGATTGCTCTAGCCATCTCATCCATGGTTGGAATCTCATCGAGGCATGTTTTGGTAATGCGCTGCTGGATGTTGTTCAGAGCTTCGTGATCTATGTCACCAGGGACGTTGAGTAGCTTCTGGAAGTGTTCGCTCCATCTTGCCACAACTCTCTTGCTGTCGGAAAAGGTCTCCGTTCCATCTGTTGATTTCAGGTGAACAGGTCCCTTCTTCACGGGTCCCCACACTTCCTTCAGTCGGTTGTAGAAGCCCTTCATGTTGTTTCTGTCTGCAGCTCTCTGCAGCTCCTCTGCCTTCATTTCCCACCAGTCTGGTCTGCAACATTCTCTGGTGGGCTTGGTCTCTTCTGCTCATAAGATTCTGTAGCTCCTGATTGTTGGGGTCGAACCAGTCCTGATGTTTTCTGTCTGGCTTGCCGAGATAGGTTTTAGCTGTGTTGTATACAACCTGCTGCAACGCTGCCCATTCCTCGTCTGGTGTTGGGCTTTCCTTCTCCTCCCATTTATAATTACTGGTATCAGTTCAGGCCATTGCCATATACATAGTGTCTACGCATACAGTATGTGAGCAGTATGCATATCCTTGGCAGTCTAAACATATGTGATGATGCGCACGCATGTGTTTTGTGCGCATCCATTTGAAATTTGCCCGTTACACTGTATATAAAAGGAAAATATTGTTTTTGTTATTGAATGTAAAAAGGAGGGAACCATATGGAGTGAGATATATGCATTTGAAAGTTTTTGACTTTCAGATCTTTTGCATTAGCTAATGCAGCAGCCGTTCGATGCTGGTGAGATCAGCCAGGCCTGAGCATTAATAGATTGATGGGATCCGCCGCAAATACATAGGTTTCCAGTTTTAATGTTATGATGGCAGCAGCCGTTCTGGTTGTGCCTATGCGTTATCATTTGGACGGGATCCATCGCAAATGCACCGGGTTCTGAGCTTAATGCTATGATGGCAACAGCCATATTCTACAATCCGGCCTGACCTGAGCATTAATGGCTTGAAGGGATCCACCGCAAATGCACAGATTTCCAGGTTTAATGCTATGATGGCAGCGACTGTTCTAGTCATGTTTTATCGGTTGGACGGGATCCATCGCAAATGCGCCGGGTTCTGGTCTTAACGCTACGACAGCAGCAGCCGTTCCACCATGTAAGCACCGGCGGACGACTTGGGATCGCAGAATGTGCAGTTCATCATACGTGAGTGTAGAAACTGATATGGTGCTATGTCCCCAGGCCATCCTCCGATGCATATATGCTGTGGAACGGCGCATTTGCGATGTATATATGACGTCGTATATACAAATAGCCTGAACTGAGACAAGTAATTATGTGTGCTCTCTGTGGCCTAGTGGTCAAGGTGTTGAACTTGTAATCTGAAGTTGTTTGGTGTTGTGGGTTCAAACCCCATGTAGTTCACTGCTTTTTACATTCAACAACAAAAAAAGGTTTTTCCTTCTATATGTGTTTCTGATTGAATTATGCAATGTACATACATAAATAAATGTATACATACCCTAACATACATGCATACATGCATACATCTTGTATATAGGACGTTGTATATATACAAATAGCCTGAATAAGTAATATTCCCTTTCACATCTTTATACTCGCATAATGAGTTATGCATCACAGCTACATAGGAGCGGATCGTAGATCAGGTGATAGCTTGTCAAACTGTGTAGGTTTGAGTCATCCGATCGATCCTGTTCAGTTGACGCATTTACAGTTTGGGCTATTTACCGTTCCAACCAGTAGTACACCACAGGTTCATCAAAGGCTGTGGTATGTGTTCTCCTATCTGTGGGAAAGTGCATATAAAAGACCCCTTGGTGCTTATCGGAAAGAGTAGCCTATGTGGCGGCAGAGGGTTTCCTATAAAGATATATGTCAAAATGACCATGTTTGACATCCAATAGCCAATGATCAAAATCAAAGCGCTCTAGAGGCGTCATTAAATAAAACAAACTTTCATATGATCTATATATGTACCAGACGGGATGGCCGAATGAGTTAGAGCGTCCATCTCCCATGTTGGTAGATCGTAGAGTCGTGGGTTCGAACCCTGGTCGAGTCAAACCAATGACTTAAAAATTGATACTTGTTGCTTCCTAGCCTGGCACTCGTCATTTTTAGGATAGGGCAAGGACTCGTTGGCTCAATGTCAGGATAATTTGACTGAGTGGGATATCAGATAGACATGGTGTGAGAGCAACTGGCCTTTGATGATGCTGTAAGTTATACACATCAGTGGAAATCTAAATTGGCAGAGGTGGGGGCATGGGGAATCGAACCACCAACCTTCAAATTAGGAGTTCGACATAAAAAGAAGTCAGACACTCTAAGCACTCTACACTCTAGCTACATTATATCTATATTAACTCCGAGCAATAATAGCGGTAGCAAATAAGGCACATACACAATCTATTCTTCCGCTTATTTATTCTCACATAGTGCATTATACAGGACAATAATAATTGATAATTATCTAGTGTTATTTTTTTCATTATTTACGTTGGTGGTTACTTTTATTATTCATATTTGCAGTAGTGACATGTCATCATCATCATCATAATATGTATAACTTACAGCATCATCAAAGGCCAGCTGCTCTCATACCATGTCTATGTGGTGTGGCAGGTTAAAAAATCCCTTGGGTCACTAAAAGTGAAGGCTCAGGCTTTCTATCGACAAATTGTCTAATGGTGAAAACAAGACTATTCAGACTTATCCATGATAGGCAGTATAAATCTTTAAGAAAAGAAAATCATCATTAGACTTTATCATATTATTAATAGCTGTGTTTTATCATTATTATCATCATCAGCCTTGCTCATATTACTAGTACTAGTAGTAGTAGCGCTTTATCATGATGATCATGATCATGATCTTCTTTTAAGTAGTATTGGGATTTCATCATCATCACCACACTGGTGCTAGTAAGGTCATTATTATCACGGCACCCCACCATCAATAGACGGGCAGTGGTGCGACTATTATTAGTAAGATTACTCAAATAATTTGCTTGTTTGTTTGTTTAACGACCCCCCAGCACAAAAAATAGACATCGACTTTTAGGGATGTTTTTTTGTTAATTTTTTTTTAATTATTTTAATTTAGATGCGCGACAAGGAAGGAAGAGGACGCGAGGTTGGAAAAAGCACTTTTATTGAAGTGCCTCTGACAGGGTAATGCAGGAGTAAATAGTACAGGGTCAACAGGGTAATGATAAATACAAGAGGATAATCAAACAAGGTTATTGTCAACAGGGTAATGGTAAATAGGAAAATATACAGAGGTGCATGATAAGGATAATATAACATAAGATTAAGGAGTAAATGTCACTGAGCTCAGAGGGAGCCTAGAAGATAGAGTCTGAGGGTTGCACCGAGGAGCCCTCCACCAAAATGGAGGAGAGGGCTCGAGGGGGGGGGGGGGCGAGGCGGGGCACGTAGGCGTGCACCGCCTCAGAGGTCCAGGTCCCCTGAGCCATAATATCGGGCAGGGGGACGCCCGCACGGTGGCAAGCTTGGGCGGCGCCGCGCCGGAGGCTGTGGAGGGTGAATGTCTGGGAGGCGGGCACACCTCAGGTGTGGAGGGCGCCCCTGAGGAGCGTGGTGAGCGAGCGCGGGTCGAGGGGGTGCCCGGACGGCATCATGAAGGCGGGCACGTCTGGGGGTGCCAGGCACTGGGCGAGGGCGTGGTGCCATGCCACGACGGGGCAAAGCTCAGAACCCTGCGAGGTGGCGAGGCGGGAGTCGAAGCCCGAGGTGAGGCCCCCTGCCGCCTCAACCCAGGAGCGCGCCCCCGACAGCGCATTCTTGACACAGGCCGGGGCGAGGGCCCGGGCATAGAGGGAGGCGGCATATGCAGCGACATCGAAGTTGGCCGGGGTGAGGGGGTCCAGGCATCGGGCCATGAGGAAGGCGACATATTCTTCGGCCTGCCGGCGGCCATTCTTCCAGGTCGCGGGGGCAAGGGAGGCGAGACGGAGACAGCCCAAGTCGAAGATCTCGGCCGAGGTGAAACCTGAGTTAGAGGCCGGGATGGAAGGGAAAATCGTCATGGTCAGGCTGGACGTAGTGAAGCCCGAGGCGGTCCACCTCAGCCGCGCCACCTCGGCCCAGGGGCCGGTGAGGTGGGCGCGGCTGAGGGGCAGGAGAAGGAGCATGCAGGGCGGCAGGAAGGTGACTGGCTGGAGGCGGCCGGGTGGGCGGCTTATAAGGGGGAAGGAGGCGGGAAGGTGAGAAAGACGTGAGGGAGAGAGAGCGGGAGGGGAGAAAGCCGAGGGGAAGATGACAACAGGAGGGGAGAAAGCCGGCGCGGCGGGGCAGGGGGGGGGGGGGGTACTCCTTCCCTGCCTTGCATCAAACGCAATGATTGCATTACAACCAAAGCTAAAGCGCAGTAAAGCGAAATGTGTGGTTTGTGATAATTTCTAACGAAACCAGGATCATAATCATTCGATCCATAAATACCACCGATACCCCTGCCACAGAGTTGACTTTATGTCGATGAGATAGAATGCACAATCTTAAGCTGAGCGTCCATCATACTTTAGAGTGCAAGGATGAAAGATCTCCGGGGTTTGCCGGATTTTCGCTATTTTTGTGTAAATTGCGATTTATGTTATTTCTAAAAGATACTCCTTTTACGATATTCTACATTTTAAAACATATAAATTTTCTCCAGCTATTAATTAAGTACCATAAAACGCAAGGAATATTTTAAGCATGTCCCCGAGCTGAATCATGAACGGTGTTTGATTTTCACAAAAATGTCAAGTCTCTCATAGGCTTAACATTGACAGTGATGGCTGGGGAAAAGCCGGAAGTCAGGTTTCATCCAGTACTTTCCTAGCATGATTCTAGATCCATTTCTCTGCTCGTTACCGGATGTGGGGGCCGAATCGGTAGAGCACATGCTTCCCGTACGGAAGGTCGGGAGTTCGAATCCCGGCTGTGCTAAGCCAACGACTTACAAAATTGATACTTGTCGCTAGCTAGCCTGGCGTTCGACATTAATAGAATAGGGCAAGGACTGGTTAGCTCAGCACCAGGACAATGTGATTGAGTGTGATATGGGCTCATGGTGCCGGTGGCCTGATGTCCCAGTGGGGCAGCACTATAAAGTCTGCAAAACTCCGACAAACAAGCAAAACCATGCGCATTTACACGTGGAGCAAACCGGAAGTTTATGCATGAATGGAATTTCGGCTTTAGTCAGTACCACCTGAATCTACCCACGGCATCAACAGCTTGCCCCGTCAGCAGTATGCATATGTAGATATATATTGTATATACAATATATGTATATGTGTGCGTATAGATAGATATTGTATATATATTATATATATATATATATAGAACACTGCTAATAACAATATATACATACAATTGGAGTGAAGCAATTGTTGGACATCAATATGTATAAAGTGGGTGGGGCGGGGAGAAGCTACAGGAACATTCTGCAGCGTCAGCACATTTTAAGCTAAAGGTGAAGGCAGCCTCTTGTGGCAAGCACTTAAGGGGCTGTCACATTACGACGCATCGCGCTGACGTATGTGATTTTTGGCTGCTACGTCGTTATGCATTGCACATGTGTTGGGCACTCATTGGTATACATCAATGTATGTCTACGTTTGTCGAGATACCGCGTCACGCGTCAGGGGATCGGCAAAGTATGTCTAACGTATGTTTCACGTTTCTCCAGCATGTCTTGATAAATGTAACGTATGAGGCGTAGTTCTGGCGATCGAATAACGTATATAATGTTCACCGGCATTCTGTGAATGTACCGTGCGCGTAATTCGAGCGTTTTTCGCCAGGAGGCATGTTAGCCATACGTTGGCCATATATGCTATGTATACGTCCAACTTTGCCCCCCGCGCCGAAAAGTATGATGCTTCTCGACGTAAAAAAGTGATTTTATGCATTGGTTGTGCACTTGCGAGATGCGTCCTAATGTGACAGGGCCTTTAGAAAGTGTAGGGAGCTGCCGGGGGCAGGGGGGGGGGGGGTAGACTTCAATGCGGCACTGCTGCACTTGTGCTGCTCAGTCATGTTCTATGGCATATGATCGTTTACACCGGTGTAACGATTTCAACTTCCCCCCTTCCCAAGTTCCCCCCCGGGAATCTGAAAACGTTTTTAACTTCCCTCTGGGGAAATTAAAAACGTTTTCAGATTCCTGGGGGGGAACTTAAAAACAGTTTTCAGATTCCTCCCCCTATTTTCAAATTCCCCCCTCTGGGAATTTAAAATTGTTTAAAAAACTTTAAAAAACGTTTTAAATTTCAGACCTAGAATATTTTTTTCTTAACCATCTTGGAGACTTTTTGTGTCATTTGTGGTTAAATATATTTTATTGTACTAGTAATAATTTCCATTATGCTATTCTCTGTATATTATAATATTTGTCATGAAAAATAACAAAAAATATCAAAAATAAAGAGAATTCCCCCAAAATGCGGGGGGGGGAAGTCAAAACGAGGGAGGGAATTTGAAAACGTTTTCAAATTCCCAGGGGGGAACTTGAATATGGGGGGAATTTGAAATCTTTACACCGGGAGTGAAGCAGTGTGATTACTTTGAAGGCTTGCCTATACCCCAGTCACACTACAGCTTACGACCACTTTGCGACCAACTTAGACCAAAGAACCCACACTCACCAGTGACGCCCAGACGTCAGCAACCATTGTTTTGATAGCAAGGATATGACTGGTGAGTGTTGGATCGTTGGTCTAAGGTGGTCACAAAGTGGGCGCAACCTGTAGTGTGACTGAGGTCAGAAGAACCCATGTGACTGTAAATTCTGCCCTGAAACTAGGTTTAAAAGTGTGAAACTACTTGATAAAGACACTCTGAGTTATACAATGAACCTCCGCTATAACGCCATCGTTGGGGTCCATACAACATCACCGTGAAAAAAGCATGGTTGCACTAATTTGGAGCTCAGTTTACTCAGTTTACTTAGTTACCTGTGAATTAATTAATTCCAGGTTTAATGATGTATCCTGTTATCGGGATACATAAAATCGTGGTTTCACTGTATTTAACATTTAGCCCACTCCAAAGAACAAGTTTTGTTTGTTTCCAACATCTGGCGTATACTATTTATGTTATTAAGAGTCAGTGAGGATTCTCTTGTAAGGATTAAGTGTAGTCTTCCTCTAGATTTAGCATCGATCAATATTCATGGTGGCTTTATAGTTCTTTCCCACTGAGATACCATGTCATGGGCAACGACGTGATATCCGGCTCAGTTACATTACCTGACGCTGAGCCACATGGTCCGTACATGGCCTGGAACGTCTTGACAAGTCTTCACCTTCATTTATCCCATTTGAAGGCCTTGAAAAGGCTTCAATATGATGCGCGAAAAGGAAGAAAGCAAGGCGGGGGTGGGAAAAAGAGGCGCTTTATTGAAACACCTCAAACATGGAAAAAAGACAGGCTATGTACAAGGAAACAATGCGGTGAAAATAAGCTTAGGACTAAGGAGCTCCGGGGGAGCTTTCAGTGTTCGTGGCGAGGGGCGCCGAAGAGCCCTCCACTGGCTTGTAGGGAGAGTTGGGTTGGTGGGTGGAGAAAAAGGAGCTTGAGCAGGGAGGACGGCTGGAAGGGGAGTGACTGAGGGAGGCCGGCGGGCGGCCTTATAAGGGAAGGAGCAGGGAGGCGACAGGCGGGGAAGGTGAGAAAGCGGCGGGGCAGGGCGAGAGGGCGAGGTGGGAGAAAGCTGAGGGAGGGATGACAGGGAAGGTGAGAAAGCCGGGCGCCGGCAGGAGAGGCGGGGGGAGGGTCTCTTCCTTCCCTCGCATCAAACGCAATGCGAGCATTACGACCGATGCGCGAAAAGGAAGAAAGCAAGGCGGGGGTGGGAAAAAGAGGCGCTTTATTGAAACACCTCAAACATGGAAAAAAGACAGGCTATGTACAACGAAACAATACGGTGAAAATAAGCTTAGGACTAAGGAGCTCTGGGGGAGCTTTCACTGTTCGTGGCGAGGGGCACCGAAGAGCCCTCCACCAAGACAGAGGAGAGGGCTCGAGGCGCGCCCGAGGCGGTGGCACGAGGCGGGACCGCCTCTGAGGTCCATGGGCCTGGGCCAGGATAAAGGGCGAGGGGTACCCCGGCGAGAAGGTTGAGGAGGGTGAAGGTCGGGTGTCGTGAAGAGTCCGGGGCCTACGTCGGCGGCACCGGGATGCGGGCGGCCAAAAGTTGGGGAGGCCCGCTTCCCAGGGGGCTGCGGTGGTGGTTGGCGGTGGTGGGGGAGGAGGTTTGGCGAGGGTCGGAGAGGGGGGGCGGCGAAGTCATCAGGGCTGGGGGGGGGTGAGGATTGGGGGAGGGTCGGGGGGGGTTGAGGAAGGCGGTGTCGCCGGGGGAGATGTGGAGGTCGGTGGTGGTGATGTCTGCGTGTGTCTGGTAGCCGGCGTGGTGGTCGGCGGCTGCGATGTCTAGGGAGGTTTTGTGGTCGGTGTGGGCGGCGTCTAGGGCCTGCGGCGCGGGGTGATGGTCCCCGGCTGTGTCCTCGGTGCTGTGGGTGGAGCGGCTCGGGCTGTGGTGCTCGGCTCCTCGGGCCCTGTGCTCGGGCCGTGTGCGTGGGGAGCCTTTGGTGCTCCCTGCGGTCCGGGTCCAGTAGCTTTCCGGCCGCGGGCCGGTGGCTTTTGCTGGGCATGTGGCGTTTCGGTCGGTGGTCGTTACGGGGTGGTCCATGGTGGTCAAGGGGTTGTCGGCAGAGGTGTAGGTGAGGCGCCGGTTATGGCCCCCCGGACCGGCCGGGGGGGGCCGGCGGATCAAAAATCCACCGAGGCGGCCGGGGTCTGGCGCTCACGGGCTTGTTTGGAGAGGCACAGGGCCTCGCTGTGCATGGTGAGTATCCTCCTCACGTTAGCACAGTAAGCGCATATGTGCCGGTGTCTGGCCACGCCTCGCCGTGGGCCTCCCCGACGGCGGCCCGATCGCACGAGGTGGGCTCACGGTTCCAGGTGGCCCAGGGAGCCCCGTGAGCCTCCCGGTTGTAGGTGAGGTGGGTGTCAGCTTGGGTCCGGGGCTGCTGAGCACCTCGGGGAAGGTCCGCGTCTCGGGAGGCTGGTGCTGTCGGGACGGCTTGGGGGGCGGGCATGGTGAGAACCTCCATTCTCACCATGTTCAGGGCGACCGGGTCGTGCCACCCGTGGGGGAGCCTACCGTCCGCTATCCAGGTGAAGACGGTCTCCGAGTAGCGGCGGACGGTAGGCCAGGGGTAGAGGAGGTTGTCACGCAGAACTGTGAGGACGTGGTGGTTCAGGCCTGGGAGGGAGTGGGCGGGGAAGGCAGGGTGGCTAAGGAGGGTCAGGAGGGCGAGGCTGTACTCGTCCTTGGTCGCCTCCCCCAGCTTGACCGGTTGCCGCTCGGGGCCTCTCTCGACGGGATCGGAGGGAAAGAGGTAGTTGGGGGAAATCCCTTTCCTCTTCCCGAGGTGTTGCGCCTCGGCCGAGGCGAGGATCTCCCTCACGGCGTCGGCCGCGGATGCCGGGGTGTGGTCGAGTGCATCCTGGTCGTAGGCCAGAGGTGCGGGAGCCGGGGGCTGGAGGGCGTGGCACGTGTACCGCTGGTATTGCGGATGGACCGCCCCCGGGAGCGGTGCCTGAGGCGGGGGCGGTGGGAGTGCCCCCCCCGACTACGTGCGCCCGAGGCGCCGGGGTGGGCGGTGAAGAGTAGGCCGTAGGCCGGCGGGCAGCGGCCGGGGTCGTCTCCTCGGGGCCATGGGAGCTGCGACAGTCGAGGGCGTCGAGGCGCGTCGTAATGCGCTCCAGCGCCTGGAGGATGGCGGCCGTGTCGGCGTCGATGCCGGCAGCCCAGTCGCCCGAGGGGCGGTTGCGAGGGGCCGGGGGCGAGCCTGGGGCGGAGGGGGCTGGTGAGGCACCCGCCGGCGTGCCCGAGGCGGCGCTCCGGACTCCCCGGCGTCCCTTCCCTTTGCCGTGGCCAGGCATGATGTCTGCGTCTGCGTCGGTAGAGGGTAGAGGTGTGTCGGCCGTGGAGAGGTCTGTCGGCCGTGGAGAGGTCCGTCGGCCGTGGAGAAGTCTGAGGTGGAGAGAGCCAAAGAAAAAGGAGCTTGAGCAGGGAGGACGGCTGGAAGGCGAGTGACTGAGGGAGGCCGGCGGGCGGCCTTATAAGGGAAGGAACGGGGAGGCGACAGGCGGGGAAGGTGAGAAAGCGGTTGGGCAGGGCGAGAGGGCGAGGTGGGAGAAAGCTGAGGGAGGGATGACAGGGAAGGTGAGAAAGCCGGGCGGCGGCAGGAGAGGCGGGGGGAGGGTCTCTTTCTTCCTTCGCATCAAACACAATGCGAGCATTACGACCAAACCTATTTAGTCTTGAAAAACCTTCAATTCCATTATACTGTCCCCGCTGATCTAAATTAGTCCGAAATGTGATGTTGTGTGTTTTGCTATTGTCCGCTGGTTCCTGAAGCAGGCCTTGAGCTGTGACATAGCATGTTTGACTATCGGCAGGAGGGTGCTTCCTACTCCCCGCTATATTCTTCATTATACCATCCGTATATGTCCCAAGAGATGCGCGAGTGCAGACACATGAATGCGCATCTATTCAAAGTTAAAGAATTTCATGGATTTGTTTTTGTCGTGCCTCTGAAATAAAGTGGGATTGTCTTATTTTATGTGCATTCAGTCTGAATATGATAGTAAATTTGTGCATGTTTTCAATCTTGAAATGGGGCGGGGGGTGCTTCTATTGGGTGGCATGCTTCTATTGGGACATATACGGTAGGTCCAAATGAAAAGTTAGTTTAGATTCATGCATGCATTCTTCTGTCAAGTCATGAAGATCGCTATGCAATAATAATAATAATAATAATAATGCGGATTGCATAAACATTTGAGCCATGTTTGGTATTCTCTGTTTGGTGTTCTCTGTGGCGGAGTGGTTAGAGTGTCTGACTTTTTTCTAGGTCGGACTCCTAATCTGAAGGTTGGTGGTTCGATTCCCCGTGCCCCCCACCTCTGCCAACTTGGATTTCCACCGCTGTGTATAACTTACAGCGACATCAAAGGCCGGTTGCTCTCATACCATGTCTATGTGGTGTGGGAGGTTAAAAATCCCTTGGGTCTGTAAAAGTGTAGGCTCGGGCTTTCTTTCGACAAACTGTCTAATGGTGAAAACAAGTCTATTCAGACTTATCCATGATAGGCAGTATAAATCTTCAAGAACAAAATTATAATAGGTAAATTACTACACAACATGAGCTGGCCAATTTCCAAATTGAGAAGCAATTGTTCTATATAAAAATTTCCAAAACGAAATCTTTCTTGAATTGATTAGGCCCACATGTAACTAATCATCAAAAGTTTACTGATGATTAAGCAAACTTGGTTGGATTCTTTACCTATATTTGCTTTTTATGTGTATAATGGATGCATCCCGGATGCATACTGGCCAAGCGTTACATATATCTTGGAGCCAGTGACAGTTACTACAATCCACCACATCTGAATAACTGTCTCGATTTCTATTAATTAAGAGTGGCTAACAGGTCCAAGGCCTATTACAGCTGTATCCTATTGATTGATTGATTAATGTGCTAGTAAATATTCTACAATTAGAGCAAATACTACCTATTTTCGGTAATTAGTCTTGAAAAGCATTGAACTACATTAAACTGTCCCCACTGATCCAAATTAGCCCAAAATTGCCATTCACCATTCTTCCTCCCCCCCCCCCCCTGAAATCGAAATGAAAATAGTCTTGAATTCCTATCAAAAACAGCCTTGAAAAGCATTGAAATAGCTTTGAATTCCATATCTTCACATGTGTACAGACCCTGCAATCCTGAAAGTTGTGATGGCTGCACAGGTCTGCATACCCCTTGTGTTTGGACTAATGGTGCTGTCACATTACGACGCTTCTCGCCAACGCGCGTCGACGTATGTGATTTTTTGGTGCAACGTCAGGATACATCAGGAAGCGTTACGCGCGCATTGGTATTCGTTGATCTATGGCGATGGTCGGCGGTGCACGTCAGGGGATCGGCGAAGTTTTGTGCTTGCACAAAACTTTCGATGTGCAACAATGTGCGGGTGCCAACGTTATGGGGATGTTAAGGGTGCATCAAGATACGTTAGACGCGTGTTGGAGGAACGTTGTGTGACGTTGTCCTATGTTGACTATTTTTTCCAATGACAGCGAGCGTTCTGTCAGCGCGTCGGTAATGTACCACCATCGGGAAGCGTTAACCATCGGGAAGCGCCAACACGCGCTGAAACGCGCTGGAGTGTCGTTGGTCACGCGTCGATCACGTGCTCTCATACATCGTGTAACATGTCGGTCAGTCGCTAGCGGAGCGCTGGAATAATGTTATGCGAATTCTATGCGCATGCAGCGCTCGCGTGAGGCTCTTTCCCACACGTTGCGCCTACCTTTGTTTCTTTTTTTCCCCATGTGTCAATACACGTTACCAGAACGTCGGCCACACGCTACCAACACGTTGTGCTGATGTCAAACTTTTTCCCACCGCGCCGAAAAATTTGACGTGTCTCGACGTTAAAAAGTGATTTTGCGCATTGGCAGCGCGCAGGCGAGAAGCATCGTAATGTGACAGGGCCATAAGTAGGGGGTGAGGTGTGGTGGGGTGGGGCAGGGTGGGTACATACACATGGGCAGCATGTGGGTATAGGGGGCAGCTGCTTGTGCACTGTACGTGCCCGTACACTGCACCAATTCTGTGTGTGCATCCAGTGTGCTTCATCTCTACCATGGCTGACTCGTACCTTTTCACTAAAGGGACAACCTCCCCCAAATGCACCCATTGTCACTGTCAACTGACACTTGCAGTCACACGCACATTCGACTAGAACGTGTAGATTTCACGGCCTTGTACCAACATGTTTTTCACTGTTAATGCCATACGAGAATTCTTTACCAATGCAGAGTATGATCACATTGTAGAGCACCTAAGGATAACTGGTCACTTATTGTATTTTACCTGTGTCTTGTGACTCAAATTTTGCAGTCATTTGCAAACACAAATTGATCAATTTCAAATATGCATCTTGAGATAAGTAATGTTGCTGTCATTTGACACACATTTAGTGTTTCTGAAATGTGTGTGAATTTTAATGTAGACATAAATGTGATGAACACATTGTGTGTGTGTGTGTGTGTGTGTGTGCGTGTCTGTGTGTGTGTGTGTGTGTGACCAAACTGAGAGAACCAATAGACGAGATCGTCATTCCGACTGCGCATGCGCTGAAAACGACGTCGAGAGCAAAACAAAGGAATACAGCCATTGAGTTTGCCGATACGCGTAGGGCAAAACTTCGATTTGATTCAAAATTAATGGGAATACAGAACAATTTGGCACAAACATGGATTCATGCTTGCAATATAATAATATAATGATATAATGAATATATTTAAAACACAAATATAATTAATTAAACATTTGGAGCTAAGAAACATACAATTCCACACAAAACAATCAGTAGCTTTACGTCACCATTTTAAATTCTTGTTCTAAATATTAAAATGTCAAATCTGAGAACAAAAACTTGTTTCAAAGAAAGATATGTAACCAATGTCTGACTAACCCTATCCATTTGCTAGCTAGCTCTACGGATGTTATTAACCATAGGATATGAATAAAAACATGAATAAAATAATTAAAACTGACTCTGACTATAGTTCTAACACTAGTCTGGGTGACCACATTTGTCTACATAATAAATTCATATGGCATATGATGTGCTGATTAGATTGATGTAAATGCAAAGCTGGGTAAAAGATTAACATATTAATTTATTATATATGTTCTTTTAGTTGGTATTCTATGTTTCAAACAAGAGCTGAGATGAGCTGAAACTAGCACATTTCATAGCTGCACCCAGTGTATTAGCATACACCATGTGCTTCACATGGGTTGGTTTTTCTTCCACGCATCCCACAATGCACCGCGCGGCTAGAATGACAAACTAGTCTATTCTAACTCTTCGACTTGATTGTGGCCTTCATTGCCAACATTGCGTTACTTTATCACCGGATCTGGTGGTCAGATCGGTAAGAGAGTTTCCCGCGTGGAAGGTCGAGGGTTCGAGATCCGGCTGAGACAAACCATTGACTTGTCACTACTTAGCCTGGCGTTCAACATTACTAGGATAGGGCAAAGACTGGTTAGCTTAGGATAGGTCCACAATCATTTAACTGTAATTCTGAAATCGGAAAATCTCTGAAAAAAGATTTTTCTTTAGTGTACAGCATCCAGTGAGGCAACACTATAAAGTCACCATGGGTGCGCACTGTCACAAGTCTGTGCCCATCCGAAGATGACCGTAGCTTTTGCTAGGATGTAAGACCTCAACAAACACACCAATCAATCATCAATCACACCACTCAATATAGCACAGATAGTGGCAGGTGTGTGCACCAACTTTGGTATCTCCGAAGTGACGGATTGCAAAGGGTATGGCATTCCTAACCGGTGACCGTGAATCCTCACACTTTTTTGTTGCACTTGGAATAAATACACTAACTGGGGCACATTAAAGCTGCATAGTCCGATGTAATATCAAATTTTCAAAACCAAATCAATTATCTAGATTTGATTGTACATATCTAACTTAGATACTGATGCACTTATTAAGCAATTATTTCTGCGTAGAAGGCAATAATGAGTCAGTTTAACAGAACCCGTTACTGCAGAAGCCTATGGTGTCAGAGTTTTGGCAAGCTTGCCAAAGCTAATTTTCCATGTTTGCACACAAAATATCTCAAAAGTTTACCATTTAAAATAAAAGTAACGTTGAACTAATGTAAAATAGATAGATACTAGGGATCGATTTAATATATTTAGCTCAGAAAAAAATACAGAAATTCAAAACCATGGGACTATGCAACTTTAAGCAATACTAGACACTAGCACCAGGTTCACGACAGCAAGGAGATGTACTTTTTAGGATGTGGGGGAGGATAGGTATCTCGCAGCAATTATGCCCACACACACTGACATGGTACCTATCTAAATATATATCACCGGACGGGATGGCCGCATCGGTCAAAGTGCTCGCTGGCTTCCCATGTGGGAGGTCGTGGGTTTGAATCCCGCCTGAGTCCAACCATGGCAATGACTTATCAAACTGATGCTTGTCACTACCTACCCTGGCACTCGGCATTACTAGGATAGGGCAAGGGCTTGTTAGCTCAGTATCATGATCATGTGATTGAGTGTGAAATAATGTCATGATGCTTGCGGACTAGTCTCCCAGTAGGACAGCACTATAAGTATAACGTCACCATGAGTGTGCACGGGCACACGTTGGTACCTGTCCTAATATGACAGTAGATGTTGCCAAGGCTTAACATTCCAACAATGAAAATGTTCTGACGTGAAGTACCAACAATTAAGATGGCCGCCTCCATCTATCAGCCCCGTCATGATATGACCTTAGATGTTGCCAGAACGTAAAACTGCAACAACCAACCATCTATCAGCTGTTACAAAACCCTGTAGACCAAGAAACTAGTACTAATAGTAGAGCTTGCCCTTTAGCAAGTTTATGTAGTACACAAACATGGTGAATCCAACATGTGTATGCCCACCTGCCTGCATAATGTCTCACCTGCAAAGGTGAACTCTAGACAAATGGAAGATAAAATATTCACCCTGTACTTCCATTACAGGGGTGAAAACCAACCCACTAGAAAAGCTGGCGAAGAATTTCAGAATGCTGGGGAAATGAACTGAGCTGGTAAATTCTTAATTTAAGAAGCAAAATATATTCTTCACATAAATCTTCATATTTACCTGCTACTTCTGATTTGAAAAATATAATAAGACCTGTAGTTTAAGGAATTTTAAAAATAAAGCCGATGGCATTTTATTGCCACCATCTTGTCTTTTTGCAATCTCTCTCATTTCACCAACTTTGCACCGATATGGGTAGCCATTTGATCCTGGAACCAGAGTTTCTACTTCCTGTTCCATACTAAAGCTACTTTCGCCAGTATTTAGACTATGATATGGTTTACCCCTGTGCTGTAAGTAGGGGGTGAATCTTTTATCTAGACGAATGGGTGCTACATGGCAAACTAATCATTTCAGAATGCACCCAGATAGCACACAGCCATCGGGCCAACGTCCGCCCGACGGTGACCGCGCCGTCGGCCCAACGGTGGAAACCGCCGTCGGGCTGACATTGTTTTGTCCAACCTCCCCGCCGTCGGCTTGACGGTGGCTGCCGACGTAGGCCCGACTGTGGCCGCTGACGTAGGCCTGACGGCGGCTGCTGACGTAGGCCAGACGGCGGCTGCTGACGTAGGCCCGATGGCGGCAGGTTGGACAAAACAACGTCGGCTGGATGGCGGCTGCCACCGTAGGCCCGACACAATATATTTATTCAAAATTAATAGAAAACCTTATAAATTTAATATAATCTTTTTGGTAAAGATGTTTTCTATATGTGTACCAAGCGATTTGTTTCTAAGTGGTGTGGTTTTAGAGATATTTCACTTTTTCTGTATGGGTTAGTGTTAGTGTTAGTGAAAAGTGAAATATCTCTAAAACCACACAACCTATTAACAAATCGCTTGGTACACATATAGAAAAGATCTTTACCGAACTGCGCATGTCCTCCACTGGCGACTGTTAAATAGTTCCTTAAAATTCCTGTGATTTCTGGAGTTATTGGTAGAAAACCACCGTCGGCCCGACGGTGGATCGATGGTGGCCCAAATGTGCAAAAGATTGAAACCCAGTGGCGGGAGACCACCATCGGCCCATCGGTGGCCCGACGGTGGCTCAGATGTGGAAAATGAATGGCAACTAGCAGCGAACCACCACCGTCGGCCCGACGTTGGCTCGACGGTGGCCCAAATGTGCAAAAGTTTGAAACCCAGCGGCGGGACACCACCGTCGGCCCGACGTTGGCTCGACGGTGGCCCACATGTGCAAAAGTTTGAAACCCAGCGGCGGGACACCACCGTCGGCCCGACATTGGCTTGACAGTGGCCCACATGTGCAAAAGATTGAAACCCAGTGGCGAACCACCACCGTTGGCCTGACGGTGGCCCGATGGTGGCTCAAATTTGGAAAGGGATTGAAAACTAACGTCGGACCACCACCGTCGGCCCGATGGTGGAAAGTCGGTGGCGACGGTGCGACCAATAGCCGACGTCGGCCCGATGGCTGTGTGATATCTGGCCAGGGTCCCTTACCAAACAATAGTATGGGTAAACTATAGGCACCCCCCCACCTGGCTTCACTTCACGTATGGCACGAAGCCGCTACCGCCTCCAATATAACATTGTTCATTTTACTAGTTTGTTATAACATGACATACCATTGTGATTGTCTAGAGCTCACGTTGTTCTATTGTTCAGTTCGGCACAGTTTGTGACATTTGAGTTTGGTTAGGGACCTTTATTATGAAATGATACTTTGTTATTGTCTCCTCATTGAGGTGCAGCGGCCGGCAAGCATAAGCCATGTTCACACGGGACAGTTAATTTGAATAATAACAATCGACTTGTATAGTTCGGCTCACATTTGGCGTGTGAACGCGCGGCTGAGGCGGTTTAAGCCTGAATCGACTCATATAATTCAGATTTTATAAACCACCTAAGTAGGTGGTTTATATGAACCAAATTTTATGATTCGACTTATATCGCCCGTGTGAACGCAAACGACTTACTTGAGGCGGATTAAGGACGTGACAGTCGAGACCTGAGTGTGTTGACTTTCCGGTAAATTTGCTCTATGAAACTGCTAGCTGTGCACAGATATTTTTTTCATCATTTATTTTTAGGGTTTCACTGCCCAGCAGAAGTTTTGACCGTTCCAAAACAATACGATTCAGTCGAAACAGATCTAGGTCGAGCCCACACTCTCTCATGCCAACGTCGACTAACCGAAACTGGCGCTGGTTAGTCTGGACTTGCTCATGCGCAGATATCCACTTCCACCTTAAACCGACTCAAAGCACTGCCCGTGTGAACGCGAAACACTTTCAAACTAAATCAATTCATATGATTCGCCTTGTCTAAATCGCTTTAAACTTTTCCCGTGTGAACACGGCTATAGATGGAATTTCACAAAACACGTCTCTAGCTTTAAAGCTGCATTGTCCGATAAATGCATCAAATGTTCTAAATCAAAACACTTATTCTAGAGTTGATTCAACATATCCAGCTTCCATACTTGTGTACTTATTAAGCATTTGATTTTGCGTAGATGGGAATACTAAGTCAATTTAATAGAACATGTTATTTCTGAAGCCTGTAGTGTCAAAATTGTTGTGTGCTCATCAAAAATTAACTTTCATGTTTTCACTTCAATTAACTCTAAAATGAATATAGATCACTTCAAACTCAAGTAGGGTTCATTATAACAATCAACTTAAAGCTGCATAGACTGATGCACTTATTAAGCATTTGTTTCTGCGTAGAAGGCAATACTGAGTCAATTTAATATAACATGTTACTGCAGAAGTCTATGGTGTCAGAGTTTTGGCATGCTTGCCAACACTAATTTTCCATGTTTGCTCTCAAAATATTTGTTAAAGTTTACCATTTAAAATAGAAGTAACTTCGAAACTAATGTAAAGTAGATACTAGTGATCGATATAATATATTTATCTCAGAAAAAATACAGAAATTCAAAACCATCGGACTATGCAACTTTAATATATTTATATTAAAAGATTTAACCAATTCAAACCCATCGGATTATGCAACTTTAATGTTCTGTGTTAGTTCAATTATCACCATATGGCCTGGTTTCTCAAAAGGTGCTGCCTTTAAGACTGACTGGCCATCCTTTTGGAAGCTTTATAGTGCTGCCCGATAATGAGCTCTCACCTATCTTCACGCTGAGCTAATTAGTCCTTTCCTCTATCCTACTTAGGACCTCTAGTGTGGGACGAGGGTGGGGTGTAGATTTGGAAAAAGCTGGCTGCTTGATTTTAAAGAAGGAAAAACCCCAACCCAATTGCTTTATTCGCCCTGGCATTGAACCCACTACCTCCTCCACATGTGAATGGAACCCATCATCGTCAAGCCACCCAAAATTCATGGCTGAGTCCGGAGAATACAGAAATGGTGCTCCCATCCCTCTTGTTGCTACCGTTGTTGTTGGTGTTGTTATCGTTGTTGATGTTGCTGGTGCTGTTGCTAAGGGCGGAGTTGCAGAAAAGCCCAGCCCCTGGCTGCAATGTTCCAGCAATGTTCTATATTTTGTCCTAAGGCCTGTGATTTATGGATTTGCTATTTCAGCCCATCATGCCTTCAAGCGTTCATGGACAATGCCTGCTTGTTTTCTACTGGTTTGTTGTTGTGATTTTTGGTGTTTTATAGCTTCTTTTTTTTTAAAGCAGAAAAAAAGGCCAGCTGAAACTTGTCTGCGTGAGATCTCTCCCCCCCCCCCCCGCTCCCATCAGCCCCCCCCCCCCCCCCCCATATCACTCCTCCTATATGCATGGCCGGCTGTTGGCTGAAAGCCAAGGCACTTGCTACTAACAATTATCTGATCAATTCCAAGAAAATGGTAGCAGGCATGCCCTACTTGTAGCAGTATGCACAACTGACGTCATTATCCTGGTGTTCTGAAGATTGCCGTCAATGTAATAATCATCGCAGTAATTGGTATTTTATTATATTTATTGTATTGTTGTTTTTAGAGGTGGGCATCTGGATGTTTTGTCATCGTGCATCATGGCGTGGAGTTTGGTTTGTAAAACACACTCAGCAGTGTGCCCACATGGCCGTCTGGCTGCGTGAGGTCAGTTCACAGGTCAAGGTCACATAATATTCTAGGTGTTTGTTGCGATGCATGGTGGTATTGACTTTCATAACTGGAGAGGGGGGAGAGTGTGTGTGTGTGTGGGGGGGGGGGTGTTAAACACAATTAAAGTAATATTAGAACAGAGAAGATATTATGTACAATAAATATATAAATGCCATCTGTATGAAATTGCAGGCGACACATTTGATGGGTGAAGTGGTCGGGATGGACTAGTGGGTGTAATGTCCACTTCCCATGTGTGGGGAGGTGATACCATTGACTTATACAATTGATGTTTATCGCTACCTTGCCTGGTATTTGACATTACTAGGATAACGTAGGGACTGTTTGGCTCAGTGTCAGGATAATGTGACTTTAATATCTGATGATTGGTTCCAGTAGTAAGGTATACGAGTGAAGCAACTCTATAAAGCAACAATGAGTACATACTGTCGCAAATCCGTGTGCATTCTGATATGATCTCAGATGTTGCTGGGATGTAAAAGCTCAATTTTTCGATCAGTATGAGATGGATCTATATTTTATGTACATATTAAATTATATTTGATATATTTTTATATTGTTATGCAGTACTTAATTTCTTTGTTGTCTCAATAACATTGATTACTACTTTTGTGCATAGTTTTGCTTCCAGGTTCATACTTCCTTTAATAGAATTGTTCTTATTACATTTGTTTATTATATTACTGGCTGAGTGCGGTTCTACGGTGTATTTGTATACATGTGTATAGGTATGATCTTTTTTTTTTCGGGAGGCATACATTCAACAACAAATAGAAAATACAATTTCCAGTTCAGTTTAGATTTTCTTTGTGAAATTCAAAGTAGAACACATTTTAAAATGTGTGAGCTAGAGTCTAGGAAGGTGATCAATTTTTTGTTGTGGAGGGGGGGGGGGCATGTTTTGTTTTTGTTACTTCACAGTCTCTGTTTGTTTGCGTGTTTTAAGAACCAACAAAATAAACAAACACATACAAATACAATAACACTCTGAAGGCAATTCACTACACTCACACGTGGGACACCCTCATGGAGAAGTACAGAGTGGCGCCCATTTTGAACTGGATTACCCTGAGGTAGTTACTGTTGGTCATGAGCCATGGGGGCGGGGGGGGGGGGGGGGCCTCGAGGATTTGGTTTAGTCGGGATTATTCCATCTCCAGCCAATGATATTGATAAGTGAATCCCACACCTTCTTGCTGTTAGAAAGGCTTCTATTCTTTCCTGTTAGAGAGTAAAAGCTGTTTTACTACTGTCTCTCTGTAAGACAGAGAGAGACAGACAGACAAATACATCATGTGCAAGAAGGTTATATAGAATTTGGGGCCTCGTGGGGAGGTCCGTACAAACATAAACACTATCAGAAGCAGCTTCTCTGCCTATTCTACCCACGTTTGACCTCGATATGACCTTGATCTGTAGCAGATTGGCTACCTGTTAGTGTTACTAAGGCTTTAAGGACCAAACCGAACGGCCGATGGACCAGTGACTTAACAATTGATAGTTGTCGCTTCCTAGCCAGGGGCTTGGCATTATTGGGTTAGGGAAAGAACTGGTTGGGGCAGTGGGATATCAGGTCATGGTACCGGCAGCATGGTCTCCCAGTAGGGCAGCACTATAA
The DNA here is from genome assembly GCA_030323885.1 of Branchipolynoe longqiensis. Taxonomy (NCBI): domain Eukaryota; kingdom Metazoa; phylum Annelida; class Polychaeta; order Phyllodocida; family Polynoidae; genus Branchipolynoe; species Branchipolynoe longqiensis. The sequence goes on along the minus strand of CM059200.1, from coordinate 44,771,713 downwards.
AATCGTCATGAGTCCACACTGTCATAAATCGGTACCCATCCTGATATAACCTCAGATTTTGTCAGGACGTAAAACTCCAACAACCAACCAAGCCACACCACACGACACCACACCACACCACACGACACCATACCACACCACACCACACCGTGTTGGATCTGACTGCTGTCGCGTGTTGTGTTTGAATTTGTAAACAACAGTGCTGTCCTGTCTGTGGGAAAGTACATATAAAAGACCCCTTGCTGCTTATCGGAAAGAGTAGCCTATATGGCAGCAATGGGTTTCCTCCAAAGAAATATGTCAGAATAAACATGTTTGGCGTCCAATAGCCGATGATAAAAATCAATGTGCTCTAGAAGAGTGTTAAATAAACAAACTTTACTCTTTGCCTTTGTTAACACATACGCACACTACCCCCCTCCCCTCCCCCACCCCTTTGCGCTGGAGTAATGTGTGTTCCTTCTCGCAGTTGCATGTTGTGCCTACATTTGTCTACTCTACCTATCACATGTGTATCAGTCGTGCCTTAAGACACTTTGATGGCAGTGAGAGCTCTCCAATTAAATCAAATGTAGCCGAAACTGTTGGCAGCAAAAAACACACACCCTGGTGAATGACGTAGTAACATGTTCATTAAAGACCTGCTCACTTAATTTCATCGCACATTCTTTACATGAATATTTGCTGTGTGTTAAACACGCTATTTAATCCTTAAGTATTAACTGTAATGAACTCCGATTCAGAACTACCAATAATAACCATAGAATAATCAGTATAATGGTCATGTACAGACCAGTCTCTGTCGGCTGGGTTGAGTTTCAAATAGCACATTCTGTGATGTTCACAGAGGGGAGGGAATTGTATGGGTTATAAAGCAGTCAAATGGATTCAAAGTCACTAGAATTTATTTTATGTTGGTAAATGAATTGTATTCATATTTTTCTTTTGTCAGTGCCGTAGCACTGGTCTTCCGACCGTAAGTGTTACAAGCATCTAGGTATTTACACACATTTATTTTTCATTTAATTTTTTTTGCATGGTCTATACACAGTAAAACCTCTCTAAATCGACCGAGCATGGGACCGATTGAAGTGGTCCATTTAGAGAGGTGGTCGGTTTAGAGAGTTAGAATATCCTTACAATGGTATTTTGGGGAGCCAAATGAACCGATCGATATAGGGGAGTGGTCAATCTGTGGAGGGGTCGGTATAGAGAGGTTTTACTGTGGTAAAGTAATTCAAGTAGGGTTTGTGCTACTTTCATTAGGAATTATATTGTGGTAAGCTGCTTCTTTATAATGTTCCTCTATAGCCGTGTTCACACATGGGCGTTAAGTCGCCTCAACTAGTTCACCTTGTCTAGTTCGGCTCACATTCACCGTGTGGACGCGACGCTGAGGCGGATTAGGGCTGATTCGCCTCATCTAGTTCGCTTCAAGCAAACCATGTCGCGACGTAGTCCAGATGAACCGAACTAGCTTAAGTCTGCCCAAGTTACTAGTGTGAACGGTAGAGGCTTAGATGAGGCGGATTAAGGACGTCACATGCATGCACAGTCGAGACCTGAATTTGTTGACTTTCCGGTCGATCAAAAGCGCATATTATATAATTTGGTCTATGAACCTGCTAGAGGTGCACATATATTTTTGTCATGATTTATTTTAAGGTTTTCACTGCCCAGCAGAAGTTTTGACCGTTCCAAACCAATACGATTCAGTCCATACATATCTAGGTCAAACCCACACTCTCTCATGGCGATGTCGACTAACCAAAACTGACACTGGTTAGTATGGACTTGCTCATGCGCAGATATCGATTTCCGCCTTAAACCGCTCCTTGTGTGGACACGACACTAGTTCGCCTCATCTAGTTCGCCTTATCTAGTTCGGCCTAAAGTTGTGTGTGTGAACACGGCTTATACTTATTGACCTAAGAATCTAAACTGGTTTCAGTTGGTATTTCTTAGAGAAAGCCCATTCAATTGTATGTATCCCCTGATATATATGTCACAGTAACAGCTGAGGAGGGCCATTAGGGCTAAATGAGTCTAAGTAGTCACAGCTTGAGCACATATACTCTCACCTTGATTAAGCCCAAAATAACTGAACAATGGGGATTCCAATTATAAATACTGGAACACCTCCAACCAACCACATCCAGAGATCGACCACTCCACTCTCTTGATCGCTTTATTTGGGTCCCAAATGATCGCCTATACAATACCATTGTAATGATTAAGAAAACCTCCCTAAACCGACCACCTCCCTAAATGGACCATTTAAAGTCGGTCCCATGGTCCGATTTAGAGAGGTTTTACTGTAGTTTTATTCGATTATGATGATTCAGCAAAGGAATAACACAGACCAGCAGGTGCAGGTGAAAATAGTTTTAATCAACAGTCAAAGTAGTGCCCCGGTGTAACGATTTCAATGTCCCCCCTTTTCAAGTTCCCCCGGGGAATCTGTAAACGTTTTTAATTTCCCCGGAGGGAAATTAAAAACGTGTTCAGATGCCTGAACACACACCCTGTGGGAATTAAAAACAGTTTTCAGATTCCTCCCCCTATTTTCAAATTCCCCCCTCCGGGAATTTAAAATTGTTTAAAAAACTTTAAAAAACGTTTTATAATTCAGACATATAATATTTTTTCTTAGCCATCTTGGGGACTTTTTGTGTAATTTGGGGTGAAATATGTTTTGTTGTACTAGTAATAATTTCCATTATGCCCTTCTGTGTATTATTATATTTGTCATGAAATTTTATTTTTAAATAACAAAAAAGAAAAAAGAAAAAAAAAGAAGAAAATTCCCCAAAACTGGGAGGAGGGAAAGTTAAAACGAGGGAGGGAACTTGAAAACGTTTTCAAATTCCCCTGGGATGAATTTGTAAACGTTTTCAAGTTCCCGGGGGGGAACTTCAATCAGGGGGGAATTTGAAATCTTTATGCCAGTTCAGCCCTACAAGGGAGAATTTATATTACTAGCGTTGGTCAGAAAGGTTTGTGTGTTGTTGGCTCACTGTGAAGTGAAGAGAGTGGCAAGCTACATTGAAAAGGTATTAAAGACTGCTGGCCAATCGGGTGAATGGAGAGGTAAACTCGTCCATCCAACCTAAACATCAAGCAGCAGTGGGCAGGGGAGAGAGGAGGTGTGTCATTCTCGGCAAATCAATTGCAAAAAGTAAAGCTTATTTTATTTAACAAATTATCTAGAGCACATTGATTTCTATCATTGGCTATTTGAAGTCATACATATGATCATTCTGACATATTTCTTTGGAGAAAACCTGCTGCCACATAGACTACTCTTTCCGATAAGCAGAATCAATTGCAATGCAACATTGCGGACATTATGAATAATTATGGTTGTGTTGCCCCTTTAAGGTGAAGATCGTCTGTATCTTCTCCACATTGCTGAGGCCAAGATTGCATTAACGTGGATCTGTTTATGCAAAGCAGCATGTGTACTACGTCATCAATCGAAACAATTGGTCTGTGTGGGTGATTCAATCAGTGCGTAATGGTTTGTGTTCTCACAAGGGTCTACACAGTTTGTAATTGCGACACTATACACCTTTTCCATTCAGCAAACACCGGGAATTGCTCTCCACATTTGTTCATATCACTGCCACCAGAGAGTGGTTGGTGGTAGAAATCCTTTACAAGACCCACATTAAATACTATAACCATTCCAATCAGAGGGAAGGTTCTCCTATAAGACCTTTTCCACAAATCATGTTGCACAGTGAGTGCTACCCACAACATTAGTTCTCACCACTGCCACCAGTTGTGGAAACCAGACGGGATGGCTGAATGAGTTAGAGCGTCCGTCTCCCATGTTGGTAGACCGTGGGTTAGAATCCTGGTCGAGTCAAACCAATGACTTAAAAATTGATACTTGTTGCTTCGTAGCTGGCGCTCGGCATTATTAGGATAGGGCAAGGACTGGTTTGCTCAGTGTCAGGATAATGTGACTGAGTGGGATATCAGGTCATGGTGCTGGTGGCCTGGTCTTCCAGTGGGGCAGTATAAAGTCACCATGAGTGCACACTGTCACAAGTCGGTACAGCGCAGTGTTGCAATTGTACACATGATCTGTCTAAAGGTTAGTGCGTGGGGTAGATGATACATATATGGCGTCACCGGGCGCGGTGGCCGATTCGGTAGAGCGCGGGCTTCGCGTGCGAGAGGTCGAGAGTTCGGTTCCCAGTTGAGTCAAACCAATGACTTATAGAATTAATACTTGTCGCTTCCTAGCCTGGCGCTCGGCATTAATAGGATAGTGTAAGGACTGGTTAGGATAATGTGACTGAGTGGGATATCGGGTTGTGGTGCCTGTGGCTTGATTTACCAGTGGGGCAGTGCTATAAAGTTTCCCCCAGCTTGCACTTCCTGATATGACCTTAATATGTTGCCTGGACATAAAACTCCAGCAGCCAACCAACTACATTAACCCAAAGTACAGTGGGACCCAAGTAAAGCGATCGCTATAGGGGAGTGGTTGATTTGTGTACGTGGTCGGTTAGAGAGGTTTTACTGTATATAGCGTCTATTCCTTATATGGTGAGTCAGATATATACATGTAGGGAACCAGAGTAGCCTGTTAATAAGCCGGGTCCTCATGGGGAGAAAGGTGGGTGCAGACAGCAGAAGGTTGTGTGTTGTTGTTTTACGGCTAGCAACATCTAAGGTCATGTCAGGACGGCAGACAGCAGAAGGTTAGAGCTCTTTTGTGTCTTTTATCGGAGCCGAAAAAACACTAACTACTTATTTCTCTCTTATAGTCATACATACCCCCTTTCACACACACACATACACACACACACATACATTACATACATGTATATACAGTAAAACCTCCCTAAATCGACCGACCATGGGACCGACTTTAAATGGTCCATTTAGGAAGGTGGTCGGTTTATGGAGTTTAAAAAAATCATTACAATGGTATTGTATGGGCGAACGTTTGGGACCCGAATAAAGCGATCGATATAGGGGAGTGGTTGATCTGTGGATGTGGTCGGTTAGAGGTTTTACTGTACATATGAAGGGAAAACATTTACAATTAATTCTGGTGTGTACACCAAATATGCATACCATATGTATCAGCAGTGACATGTTCTCTTAAAGTTTCATAGTCCGATGGCTTTGTGTTTCTGTCATTTTCTGAGATAAATACATTAAATTGGTCACTATAAGCTACTTTACTTTAGGTTGAAGTAACTTTTAGTTTAAATGGCTAACTTTGGAGATATTTGAAGTGACAACATGCCAAATTAATTTTGGCAAGCATGCCAAAACTCTTGACACCATAGGGTTATGCAGTAACAGGTTGTATTAAATTGATTCCCCATGCCCTTCTACGTGACAACAAATGCTTAATAAGTGCACCAGTATCGAAGATAAATATGTAGAATCAAATCTAGGTAAGTGTTTCGGTTTTGAAAATTTGATGCTTCATCGGACTATGCAACTTTAAGTTGACCTAGTGCTCCTTCTGTGCAACGACACATGTTGCATATGTAGGCACCAAGTTGATACTTGTCGGTTCCTAGCCTAGCGCTCTACCATTAATAGGAATGGGCAAGGACTGGTTAGTTCAGTATCTGGATAATGTAATGGAGGATATCAGGTCATGGTGTCAGTGGTCTGGTCTCTCAGTGGGGCAGCACTATAAAGTTGCCATGACTGCGCACCACTGTATGCCCCCCCCCCCCCCGCCCCCGAATAGCCGATGTTTACTTTTTGTTCAAGGGGTCGTTAATCAAACAATCATACAAACAAAGCACTGTTAAAAGTCGGTACCCATCCTGATATGACCTGAAATGTTGCCAGGATGTAAACCCGCAACAAACAAATATCATATGTTACAAGTGCCATTCAGCTGGGTAGAATGCATCCCTGCATCAATTCCATGTCCTTCTGTGGACACATAAATAACAACATGCACACTAACTGTGCACATCCCCTCCCGATGTAGGCCTGCCTTCGTGTACTCATAAATACACATATACACACTAATACACATTCCACACCGTATCCCAGACAGCACACAGTCGTCGGCCCGACGGCGGCCCGACGGCGGCCGCTCCGGCGGCCCGACGGTGGAAAACGCCGTCGGGCCGACGATGTTTTGTCCAACCTCCCGCCGTTGGGGCGACGGCGGCTGCCGCCGTCGGCCCGACGGCGCCGGACGCCGTCGCCCCGACGCCGTCGGGGCCACGGCGGCGGCCGCCGTCGGGGCGACGGCGCCAAACGCCGTCGGGGCGACGGCGCCAAACGCCGTCGGGCCGACATTGTTTTGTCCAACCATACACCGTCGCCCCGACGGCGGCTGCCGCCGTCGGGGCGACGGCGGCTGCCGCCGTCGGGGCGACGGCGCCAAACGCCGTCGGGCCGTCGAGCCGAGAAGACGCTGTCACTATAGTGTCAATACGTACAGGTGCAAAAATATTAGTTTTATTCAAAATTATTAGAAATCGAGAACCCATACGTAATCAATTTAATATAGTCTGTACGTATTGACACTATAGTGACAGTGTCTTCTCGGAAAAAACCAGGATGGCGGTCCTTCGTCAACATTCCGTACCGTTCAAATCGTATTAACACGATTAATTCCATTAATACTTCGTAATAAATTACAAAACTTTTACAAAATAATCTAAACATATTAATAAACATACCTGTTAAATAATTCCTTAAAATTCCGGTTATTTCTGGAGTTACTGGTAGAAAAAGAACACTGATCAACAATCGCACGTGTTCCGCGGGCGACTCGAGCCGGGATTCGAAGTAAACAAACCGTATCGGACGATTCAAATCGTATTAACACGAATAATTCCATTAATACTTCGTAATAAATTACAAAACTTTTACAAAATAATCTAAGCATATTAATAAACAAACCTGGTAAATGATTCCTTAAAATTCCTGGTATTTCTGGAGTTATTGGTACAAAAAGAACACTGATCAACAATCGCACGTGGTCCGCGGGCGACTCGAGCCGGAATCCAAATTTAAAGAACTGCGCAGGCGCGGCCCGGTGGCTATTCGAAGTAAACAAACCGTATCGGATAATTTAAATCGAATTAACACGAATAATTCCATTAATAATTCGTAATAAATTACAAAACTTTTACAAAATAATCTAAACATATTAATAAACAAACCTGGTAAATGATTCCTCAAAATTCCTGGTATTTCTGGAGTTATTGGTACAAAAAGAACACTGATCAACAATCGCACGTGGTCCGCGGGCGACTCGAGCCGGAATCCAAATTTAAAGAACTGCGCAGGCGCGGCCCACCACCGTCGGGCCGACGATGGCCCGACGGTGTACCAAGTGTGGAAAATGAATGCAAACCTGCGGCGGCCCCACCACCGTCGGGCCGACGATGGCCCGACGGTGAATCAAAAGTGGAAAGGGATTGAAACCTAACGTCGGAAATCAACCGGCGGCCCGACGGTGGCCCGACGGTGGCTCACAAGTGGAAAAGGTTTAAAACCTAAGGTCGGGACACCACCGGCGGGCCGACGATGGCCCGACGGTATACCAAGTGTGGAAAATGAATGCAAACCTGCGGCGGCCCACCACCGTCGGGCCGACGAAGGCCCGACGGTGAATCAAAAGTGGAAAGGGATTGAACCCTAACGTCGGAACACCGCCGTCGGGCCGACGGTGGCCCGACGGTGACTCAAAAGTGGAAAGGGATTGAACCCTAACGTCGGAACACTACCGGCGGCCCGACGGTGGCCCGACGGTGACTCAAAAGTGGAAAGGGATTGATTCCCAACGTCGGAACACTACCGGTGGCCCGACGGCGGCCCGACGGTGGAAAGTCGATCGCGACGGTGCGACCAATAGCCGACGTCGGCCCGACGGCTGTGTGCTATCTGGGATATGGGTATCTTCGTATTGACCAATTTCATATGATGTCAGAACATGTATTTAGGTCAGTGCGCACGCTGCTTGGCTGCAGGACAACATCCGGTCACACTGCAAACTCAATGGCTATAAGCAATCTTCATAGAGAAAAGGTGTAATATCTCTAAAACCACACCACCTAGCCACAGACCGATTGGATTACATATAGAAAACACATTAAAAAAAGAGATTATATTAGTCACCATGAGTGTGCACTGTTACAAGTCGGTACCCGTCCTGATATGGCCATAGATGTTACTAGGACGTAAAACCCCAACAAACAAGCAATCCTATGCACCTACACAACCAGACGGGATGGCCGAATGAGTTAGAGCGTCCGTCTCGCGTGTTGGTAGACCATGGGATCGTGGGTTCGAACCCTGATCGAGTCAAACCAATGACTTAAAAATTGATACTTGTCGCTTCCAAGCCAGGCACTCGGCATTATTAGGATAGGTCAAGGACTGGTTAGCTCAGTGCCAGGATAATGTGACTGAGTGGGATATCAGGTCATGGTGATGGTGGCCTGGTATCCCAGTGGGACAGCATTATAAAGTTGCCATGAGTGTGCACTGTCACAAGTCGGTACCCGTCCTGATATGACCTTAGATGTTGCTAGGACGTAAAACAACAATAAACAAACAAACAAAATATGCACCCACACACTCACTTTAACTTCAAGTGCGTGCTGGCTTCCCGTTGTGGCAGTTTCAGCGTGTTCCCGTGCTCAGACGTGTACCTCGCTTCTGCGCATGCGTCAGAATCTAAAAACCATGGCCGTAATCGAATAACACTACCCGGGCGACTCGGGTCATCCCAGTCGTCAGAATTTCAAATAGAACACGGCGAGTGGAGTCGACAAATACATGTGCCGTGTGCAAAAAAAGAATAACTTAGATTAATTAAATGGAAATATAGGTAAACTAGGCCATCATAAAATACTTTAAATCCTATTTTGCTGTAGTTTTATCGGTTATTTAAAAAAAAAGATAAAATTGTTCACCCGAGCGCAGAGAAGCGTATTCGATTATTCGACCCAAGTTTGTAGGATGTGCGCATGCGCCAATAAGTGTCTCGGGTGACCCGAGTTGATGCGAAATCCGCGCATGCGCAGAAGCAACGGGACATGTCTGAGCACGGGAACACGCTGAAACCGCCACACCGTGAAGGATTTTGGTAGATTGTGGGATAACCCACCACGGGTTACCCACGAGTTCGAACTTTGGTCGAGTCAAACCAATGACATAAAAATTGATACTTGTTGCTTCCTAGCCTGGCGCTCAGCATTGGTCAAAGGGCAAGGACCGGTTTGCTCAGTGTTAGAATAATGTGGGGGAGTGAAATAGCGTCCCAGTATGGCAGCACTATAAATTCACCACCAGTGTGCACTGTCTATGTTGATAGTCCCTTAATGTTGATAGGAGATAAAACCCCAACAAACTTTCTCTCACACCGTAGCTCTTTTTATCTAGCTATTACAGACACGTGCTCATACATCACGTACCTACACCACACACACACACACACACACCACACACACCTGGCTCTCGTCTCCATTAGGTTGTTTGTTGATGTCTCGCCTCTATGTAGGTCACCTGGCCCCAGGAAGAAAGTGGGGGTCGGGGGGGGGGGGTGGGTGAAAGGGCGGGGGCGGTATAGACTACATCACGGTTCCGACTGCGCATGCGCTGAAAACGGCGCCGGGAGAAAAGGAAAGGCGTACGGCCATTGAGTTTGCCGATACGCGTAGGGCAAAACTGGCATTTTATTCAAAATAAATAGAAATACATAGCAATTTGGCATAAACATGGATGCACACATGCAATATAATGATCTGATGAATATAGCCAAAGACCCTATAATACTAAGACGGCTCACTCCCTATATCTATAATGTAAATTTTGCAGTGCCACCTTGTGGTGGGTTTGATCAGCTGGCTGCTGGTTGGTGTTTCACATGTAAACACATACAATTATATTATACATGAGATAGGTAAGTATGAATACACATCAATATGAAATTGCTATGAACAAATAGCCATCATCATCAGCATCATCATCAGCATCGCCATCATCACACATCTTTCACATTCATATATACATTTATACATATAATATAGCACCTGTTTAACCAAGAGAACAGCCAGCGCACCAAGTGGTGGGTTTGATCATTTTGATTACACATTTTGATTACACATTTTGATTCATTTTGATTATGTCTTAGTATTATAGGGTCTTTGAAATAGCTAAGACAAGACTAGCCATAGTTAAACATTTTGAGCTAAGAAACATGCAATTCCACACAAAACAACCATTGATATCCACATCACCATTATTCATTCTTGTTCTAAATATTAAAATGCCAAATGTGTCAAATGTGCCAAATGTGTCTGACTTGTGTCAGAGAAATATATAACTAATATCTGATTAACCCTACTCATTTTGGGCCGTTTTTGTTTTACGCCCTAGCAACATTTAAGGTTAAATGAAGACGTCGCGCCAAACTTTTTTTTTTTTTTCCCCCAGCGCGTCGACACACGTTGGCCGCGCGCGCATAATGCGCCGCGCTGACGCCGATCTTTTCCCCCAAACCGCCGAAAAGTTTGACGTTTCTCGACGCGCAAGATTTTATTTTCAACGCTGATGGGTCGCCGGGAGAAACGTTGTAGTGTGACAGCCCCATAACCATACACACCGTCTGAACAAAATAAGGTGTCCACCTTGGTTCCTGTAGTCAATCCTAGTTAATGTTGCATAGTTCGATGGTTTTAAGTTACTTTTAGTCATGTCCTTCAGAAATGTGTAATAGGTTGATACTTGTAATCTACTTTGTTTTAGTTTGAAGTAACTTATATATTAAAGGGTGAATCTGGGAGATATTCGGAGTGAGAATATGTAGAATTGATTTTGTGAACGCAATGAAATGCTGGACATGGGATTCTTATATCCCCCTTTTTCGAGTGTAATAATAACACAAGAGCACCGAACTGGAATAACTGTTTAATAAGTGAACAGGTATCGAAATTGGACATGTCAGATCAAATCTAGGTTAATTTTTAGGTTTTGAAAATATCATGTGTTTATAGATTTATGCAGCTTCAAAGTTGCGTAATCTGATGAAAGCATGAAATTGTTGAAACCAAACCACTTAACCGGATTTGATCCTACATGTACCACTTAGATGTGCACTTAGTAAGCATTTCATTTCATTTTTAATTTTTGTATTTATTTATTTATTTATTTATTTATTTATTATATTGAATGTTAAGTCAACCTGTCACTGCTTCACATTTTGCAAGCCAATAACATCCAACATTTTGGTGTGCACACCAAATTTATTTTGCAAGTTTTCATTTGAAAAAATCTCCAAAGTTAGCCATATATAATAGCAATTACTTGGAACTAAGGTTACGTAGATTGATTGGTTGGTGGTTGCTTTACGCCGTGTAATCTAACCATCATAATGAAGAGTTTCAAAAGGAACAAATTCAAAACTTTAATCCAAACTTTGTTCAGATAAGGTTCACGAGTTTGTTCCATACACGATTTGATCAGATCGTGATATTTATAGATTAAATGAGGTCAGACTAACCAAAGTTGGCCATAGCCTACTTACTTACTTACTTACTTACATACATGCGCGCGTGTATATTGTAGGTAGTTGTAAATAGGAATTTTGTTTAAACTTAGATAATTTCAAAGGGTGCTATTTGTGTGTATGTTTTTTTGTCAGTGTCCAATTCCTTTAATTTGATAGTCTGATATTTAATGTTGTGCAATATTACCAATTATAGACTACAATGATATCATATATGGATTACTAATGAAGCAGCAAGAGACCAAATAACACAAAACAGAGCTCTCAGAAAGGTATTCCAAGGCAAGATACTAAGTGTGGTTGAAATGCATAGCAGAGCAGGGCTGGACACTCTGGATGTACGGAGGAACCTACACCTAATGACGCTGATGTATAAACGTGCAAGTGATGACAAATACATACATCGCACAACCAGGGTAACGAGAAGGGGGACATCGACCATACTCTGGGTGCCAAACCCTGATACAAATAAGTTAATAAGAGCTCCGATTTACAAAGGAAGTGTCATGTGGAATGAACTCCCAACCAAAACCAGAGAAGGGGGTTCGATCCTTGCCCTTAAAAATGCATACAGAGCTCACCTGGTTATTCAGGCCCAAAACCTGGCACTGCAAATATATAATGTGACCTACTAAATGACCCATTGACTTCACCCTCTCTCATGCCTGCTCTCTCCCTGCCTGTCTAATTACTTAAAATTTGATACTTATCACTTCCTAGCCAGGCACTCGGAATCATAAAGATAGGGCAAAGACTGGTTGGCTCAGTGTCAGCATAATGTGACTGAGTGGGATATCAGGTCATAGTGCTGGTGCATCACTATAAAGTCACCATGAGTGCGCAGTGTACCAAATCGGTACCAGGACCTAAAACTCCAACAACCAACATGTCACTGTGACACTGAGCTAACCAATCGTTGCCCTATCTATCCTAGCAATGCTGTGCACCAGATAGTAACAACAATTAATTTTGCAAGTTGTTGGTTTGACTCGGCGCGGGATTGAGCCCCACGACTTTCCGCATAGGATTCTAAGGGACCCGGCATTCGATCAAATATAATAATGTCCCTGCTTTCAAAACCAGAAAACATTTAGAGCAAGGGATTATAATCCAACAAATTTAATAAAATAAAATAAGTTTGCTGTTGTTTGTTTGGGGTTTACATTTTGGCAACATCTAAGGTCATATCAGGATGGATACCGACTTGTGACAGTTCACACTTATTGTAAATTTATAGTGCCGCCGCACGTGAAGACCGAGCCATCTGAATGTGGGATGTGTGAAATGCGTGGTGAGTTTCTGTGCACCTACAGCGGTTCGGTGGGGAGTTTGTGCAATAGCCGATCGCTCAGCATTATGTGGATACGCCTCATATGTTGCATTTGTCAAGACACGGTGGAAAAACGGTAAATGTAAGTTAGACATACGTTAGACAAACGTTATCCATAGGTTGTCAGTACGCAGACTGTGCGTTTCCACTGTCTTTAACATAGGGCAACGTAGTGCAACATAGTGAACAATATAGTCTAACGTACATCTATCATACATCGACGTAGCCTAACGTATACATAATGTACAGCCAACATAACACCCATATGTTGTCGTACGTCAAAGGTTTTGTGCATCCACAAAACTTTCACGACCCCCTAACATGTGGCGATGTACGTCAATGTACATCGACGTACCTCAACGTACATCAATGTATACATAACCAACACGTAATGCATTGCGACGTATGGCCAAAAATCACTTCCGTCGGCATATGTTTGTGCGATGCATCGTAATGTGACAGCCCTTTAAGAAGTATATCTGACAGACCCAAACCACCAAACAACTGTAAATTGGTTCATGCTCTCGACACTGGGTGGCGCCACGTGAGCATGCCTACACCACCAAAAAGTAAAGCTTGTTATATGTAATGACGCCTCCGGAGCACATTGATTTTTGTATCATCAGCTATTGGATATCAGTCAAACTATGATCATTCTGACATATTTCTTTGGAGGAAACCAGCTGCTGCCACCTAGGCTACTGTTTCCAATAAGCTGCAAGGGGTCTTTTAGTTGTATATGCACTTTCCCACAGAAGCCCATACCACAGCCTTTGATGAACCAGTTGTGGACCACTGGTTGGAATGAAAATTAACCCAAACTGCAAATGGGTCCGCTGAGCAGGATCGATAAGATGACTGACACCTTCACAGGTGAACACGCTAAAGCCTGAGCTATGTCACATAGGAGCGATACACATGCCCAATACTATCCTTGATCTTCATCGTGTAACCACTCACTAACAGACTGTAGCATAAGTAATTCACAACATCATAACCGCCATGTTATGTCCTAACCGTAGTGAATAAAGTAACCTCATTGGTCTCAAACTCAGTAACCATAAATACATGTAGTTATGGTTTTGAACACAGCACGAGCATTCCGTCAGATCGAGTCTGATTTTCATATAGTTTGACACTTACATTTTCCCCACCCCCACACCCATCCCCCACACCCACCCCCCACACCCACCCCAGACCTCATCGATGAGAATCTTCAAGATATTTTATCTGCCCGATTTCTCCCGAATATGGTCAAAATGTGCAACCATTCCAGCTGCTCCCATCACTTTAGAACTAATAGAAGTCGCAAAGAGTCATCAAACATTGTCCTGATATTATTCTGGTAGGGGAGAATGTGGTGGTGGGAAGAGTGGGGATGGTGGTGGTTGAGGAGAGGGATGGCTGGATGGTGAGTGGGTGGTGGTGGTAGGGGAGGATGTGGTGGTGGGGAGAGGTGGTGGTGGTGGTTGTGGAGAGGGTTGGCTGGATGGTGACTGGGTGGTGGTTGTGGTTCTGTTAGGGATAGATGTGGTGGTGGAGAGGGGGGGATGGTGGTGCTTCTGGTAGGGGAAGATGTGGTGGTGGAGAGAGGGGAATGGTGGTGGATGTTGAGAGGGTTGACTGGATGGTGAGTGGGTGGTGGTGGTGGTGGAGAGATGGGGGTGGTTGTGGAGAGGGTTGGCTGGATGGTGAGTGGGTGGTGGTGGTAGGGGAGGATGTGGTGGTGGGGAGATGGGGGTGGTTGTGGAGAGGGTTGGCTGGATGGTGAGTGGGTGGTGGTAGGGGAGGGTGTGGTGGTGGAGAGATGGGGGTGGTTGTGGAGAGGGTTGGCTGGATGGTGAGTGGGTGGTGGTGGTAGGGGAGGATGTGGTGGTGGGGAGATGGGGGTGGTTGTGGAGAGGGTTGGCTGGATGGTGAGTGGGTGGTGTTAGGGGAGGGTGTGGTGGTGGAGAGAGTGGGATGGTGGTGGTTGTGGAGAGGGTTGGCTGGATGGTGAGTGGGTGGTGGTGGTAGGGGAGGATGTGGTGGTGGGGAGATGGGGGTGGTTGTGGAGAGGGTTGGCTGGATGGTGAGTGGGTGGTGTTTGTGGTTCTGTTAAGGATAGATGTGGTGGTGGAGAGGGGGGGGGATGGTGGTGCTTCTGGTAGGGGAAGATGTGGTGGTGGAGAGAGGGGAATGGTGGTGGATGTTGAGAGGGTTGACTGGATGGTGAGTGGGTGGTGGTGGTAGGGGAGGATGTGGTGGTGGGGAGATGGGGGTGGTTGTGGAGAGGGTTGGCTGGATGGTGAGTGGGTGGTGTTAGGGGAGGGTGTGGTGGTGGAGAGAGTGGGATGGTGGTGGTTGTGGAGAGGGTTGGCTGGATGGTGAGTGGGTGGTGGTGGTAGGGGAGGATGTGGTGGTGGGGAGATGGGGGTGGTTGTGGAGAGGGTTGGCTGGATGGTGAGTGGGTGGTGGTTGTGGTTCTGTTAAGGATAGATGTGGTGGTGGAGAGGGGGGGGATTGTGGTGCTTCTGGTAGGGGAAGATGTGGTGGTGGAGAGAGGGGAATGGTGGTGGATGTTGAGAGGGTTGACTGGATGGTGAGTGGGTGGTGGTGGTGGTGGAGAGATGGGGGTGGTTGTGGAGAGGGTTGGCTGGATGGTGAGTGGGTGGTGGTGGTAGGGGAGGATGTGGTGGTGGGGAGATGGGGGTAGTTGTGGAGAGGGTTGGCTGGATGGTGAGTGGGTGGTGGTAGGGGAGGGTGTGGTGGTGGAGAGAGTGGGATGGTGGTGGTTGTGGAGAGGGTTGGCTGGATGGTGAGTGGGTGGTGGTGCTAGGGGAGGATGTGGTGGTGGGGAGATGGGGGTGGTTGTGGAGAGGGTTGGCTGGATAGTGAGTGGGTGGTGGTAGGGGAGGGTGTGGTGGTGGGGACAGGGGAATGGTGGTGGTTGTGGAGAGGGATGGCTGGATGGTGAGTGGGTGGTGGTAGGGGAGGGTGTGGTGGTGGAGAGAGTGGGATGGTGGTGGATGTGGAGAGGGTCGGCTAGATGGTGAGAGGGTGGTGGTGGTGGTAGAGCAGGAGGTGGTGGTGGAGAGAGGGGGATGGTGGTGGATGTGGAGAGGGTTGGCTGGATGGTGAGTGGGTGGTGGTGGTGGTGGTAGCAGAGGATGTGGTGGTGGGCAGATGGGAATGGTGGTGGTTGTGGAGAGGGATGGCTGGATGGTGAGTGGGTGGTGGTAGGGGAGATTGATTGATTGATTGGTGGTTGCTTTACGCCGTGTCGGCAGCATAGGCCATATTCACAGCGAGAAATGTTTGTTTTTTGTTCAAACCATCGCTTTTACATGTAAAAGCAGACAATCAATTATGTGCCAATAGACACTAATTAAATTAGAAAGCTCACAATCATATATCTGTGGTCAAGGGAAACAAATTCCCATAGAAAAAGAAAAGTTTCATTAATAATTAATAGAATCCATTTAGTAAACTATATAAGGTGGTGCAGTCCAGCTGCCCTCAAAAAGGCTAAAATGTTTTCCTGTTTTACCTTAGTAAAAAGGTCATGCATACTGCCTGCAGTGTAGAACCGTTGGCGCAGGGCCAAAAAATCAACGCAACTTAGTAAAATGTGTTTGAGTGTCAGTGGGGACTGACACCCAATACATTCAGGGGGAGGTTCCCCCTTGAGCAGAAAAGCATGTGTAAGCCACGAGTGGCCAACACGGCAGCGACTAAGGACCACTTGGTCCCGCCGACCTCCCGCATGAGTCTGTGGTGGCTTTCCCACAGATGGTTCAATTTCTTTAAGTTTATTGATGTTTTCATCCCACTCATGTTGCCATTTGGATTTTATGTGGGTGGCTATTAGTGGTTTCAGATCAGAGTGAGGGATCAGACACGGTTCAAGATCACAGTTCAGGGCCTTCTTCGCAGCCCGATCAGCTCGTTCGTTTCCTTGTATGCCAGCATGGCCAGGCACCCAGCACAGGTGGATATCATACCCATCTGTTGTCAGTTGGTTCATTTTATAAATGACCGTTGCTAGAATAGGGTGATTCGTTTTCAGTCCAGCAACAGCCAGGAGGCAAGAGAAGGAATCACTGTATATAACATAGTTAGTGTGGTTGGATACCTCGATACACTCCAAAGCGAGAAGGAGTGCTCGGGCCTCTGCATTGAAAATCGAGCTGTGTGGTAGGGGAGAGTGTGGTGGTGGGGACAGGGGAATGGTGGTGGTTGTGGAGAGGGATGGCTGGATGGTGAGTGGGTGGTGGTAGGGGAGAGTGTGGTGGTGGAGAGAGTGGGATGGTGGTGGATGTGGAGAGGGTCGGCTAGATGGTGAGTGGGTGGTGGTGGTGGTAGGGCAGGAGGTGGTGGTGGAGAGAGGGGGATTGTGGTGGATGTGGAGAGGGTTGGTTGGATGGTGTGTGGATGGTGGTGGTGGTGGTAGCGGAGGATGTGGTGGTGGGCAGATGGGAATGGTGGTGGTTGTGGAGAGGGTTGGCTGGATGGTGGGTGGGTGCTGGTGGTACTGGTAGGGGGAGGATGTGGTGGTGGGGAGAGGGGGGATGGTGGTGGATGTGGTGAGAGTTGGCCGGATGGTGGGTGTTGGTGGTGCTGGTAGGGCAGGATGTGGTGGTGGGGAGAGGGGGGATGGTGGTGGTTGTGGAGAGGGTTGGTTGGATGGCGATTGGGTGTTGGTGGTGGTAGATGGTGGGTGGTCGAGGAGAGGGGTTTGGTGGTGGATGTAGAGAGGGTTGGCTGGGGGTGGGTGGAGAGGGGGTTTGGAGGCGGAGAAGGGTGACGGTGGAGTGAAGGGTTGGAGGGTGGGGAGTGGAGAAGGGGGGCTGGAGAGTGGGTGGTGGTGGTGGTGTTGGTGGAGAGGGAGGACTGGAGAGTGGGTGGGGTTGCTGGTAGTGGAGAATGGTTCTGGAGAATGGGTGGTGGTGGTGGTGGAGAGGGGGGTTGGAGGGTGAGCGATGTGATGGATAGGGGGTTTTGGAGGGTGGGTAGTGGTGGGGACGGGGTTGGATGGTGAGAGATGCGGTGGATAAGGGGAGGTTGGTGAGTGTGGCAGCTAGTGAGGTTGGTGAGTGTGGCTCTCTATTTGCTCCCCGAGAGAGTGCCGCTGGTAACTTGCAAAAGCCAGCAGCACTTCAACACTTTTGCAGGCAGCTTTCATGAAATGACTCAAACGGATGGGGCTGCCCTCTATGGAAGATCTTCTGATCAAAAAGAATCTCCGGTGGACTGGACACCTCATGAGGATGTTATCAGACAGGCTACCAAAGCAGATCCTTTATTCTCAACTCTCTTCTGGCTACAGAAAGAGCCCCCGTCTCCGGTTCAGGGATACCATCAAGAGAAACCTGAAGCTGAGAGACATTAAGACCGACTCATGGATGCAACTCTCACAGCAGAGAGCTAAATGGAGAGCGGCAGTCAAGTCATGAAAGCAGTCTTTGTCGCATCGCGACCGACAGCATGATGATGATGATGATGATGATGGTGAGTGTGGTGGAGAGGGGAGTGGGGGGTAGATAAGGGGAGGCTGGAGAGTGGTTATGGTGGTAGAGAGGTGGGTTGGAGCGTGTGGTGGTGGAGGTGATGCTGGAAAGTGAGGCTGGACAGGGCGTTGTGGGAATGGTGGTGGTGGTGGAGCAGGAGGACGGGGGGGGGGGGGGGTTCACCTACACCCCCACACACACATACACCCCCCCACACACATACACCCCACCACACACCTACACCCCCAAGACACACACACCACACACCTACACCCCACCACACACCTACACCCCCCCACACCTACACCAAATCCCTAAACCCTCACCACACACCTACACCCCTACCACACACCTACACCCCACCACACACGACAATACCACACACCTACACCCTCACCACACACCTACACCCTCACCACACACCTACACCCCACCACACAGTAACACCCCCACCACACCCCTAAACCCTCACCACACACCTACACCCCACCACACACCTACACCCCACCACACACACACCACACACCTACACCCCACCACACACCTACACCCCCCCACACACACCACACACCTACACCACATCCCTAAACCCTCACCACACACCTACACCCCCACCACACCTACACCCCAACACCCCCACCACACACCTACACCACATCCCTAAACCCTCACCACACACCTACACCCCCACCACACAACTACACCCCCACCACACACCTCCACCCCACCACACACCTACACCCCCACCACACCCCTAGACCCTCACCACACACCTACACCCCAACCACACACACACCTACCACACACCTACACCCCCACCACACCCCTAAACCCTCACCACACACCCCACACACACCTACACCCCCACCACACACATACCTACACCCCCACCACATCCCTAAACCCCCACCACACACCTACACGACGAACACACACACATACCTACACCCTTCTATCCAACCCTGATCGCTGACTTGGACCGGGAACGGGTGCTGCCACCTGGTGTATAGCGAGAGAACTGGCTCATGAAAGCTCCCCATTAAACATATTGGTACATCTTTGCGGTTCCTATGGGGAATGAGGGTTGCGTGGCCTATAAATAGAAGTGGAAGTGAGGTTAGCGGCGCGTTCCCACTCAGGTACCGTATTTCTTTGAATAATTGTCGCACTTACCCCGAACAAAATGATAAAAATTTAAGTTGTATAGTCCGATGGTTTAGAGTTTCTGTCGTTTTCTGAGATAAATACATTAGATTGATCGCTATAGACTACCCTTACTTTAGTTTGAAGTAACTTTTATTTTAGATGGTTAACTTTGGAGATATTTGAAGTACAACCATGCAAAATTAGTTTTGGCAAGCACACCAAAACTCTGAAAACATAGGTGTCTGCAGTAACAGGTTCTCTTAAATTGCATCTGTATTCCCTTCAGTGTGATGACAAATTTTTAATATGTGCACCAGTATCTAAGTTAGATATGTAGAATCATATCTAGATAATTGTTTTGGTTTTGAAAATTTGATATTTTCATCGGACTATGCAACTTTAAATAAATAGTTGAAAAGACACACAAACGCATAACAAACAACACACATTGGAAACACGACCCTTCCTTGAATCGTAAAACCGCATGGGATGGCTGAAAGGGTAGAGCATCAGCTTGCCACGCGGGAGGTCGTGGGCTCGACCCCTGGTTGAGTCAAAGTTTCAAAGCAAAGAGTCAGATAGTGTGGATACTTCACCAGGGATGAAAGATCTCTGCGATTTCATGGATTTCCGGGATTTTTCCTGTCAGCCCCTAGTATTACGTCATTAAAACCTCGCAGCACCATCAGCATAAACTAATATGTGGTGCAGATGCTGCAGCACTATCACTATCAGCATATACTACTAATAAATGCTTCAACAGCTGCAGCACTATCATCGTATACTACTGATAGTAATGCATACTTCAAATGGTGCAGCACTATCAGCGTATACCAATACATATGAAACCTGACTTCCAGGAAATTCCGTGATTCCCTGGCAATGCTAAACCAATGGGAGAATATCCACATTTCCGATTTTTTCCCCCCAGAGACCACTTTCACGCTATGTTGCCTAGTACTTCACATTATGGTATGGTAGGGATTGCCTGGCGCAGTGTGAGCCAAAATGGGACCGAGTGGAATATTGGCTAATGGTGCTTGCTGCGTGGTACCCCAACAGGGCAGCACTATAAAGTTGCCATGTGTGTACATTATCACAAGTCAGTACGGATACCGATATTTGACCACATGTTACTAGGCCTTAAATCCCGATCACTCACCTGATAGATTTTCTCATCAGAAGTAAAGCCAATAGGCGATTTGCACCACCAAACCGCCCTCGCACGATGTTGACAAAAACCACTGTTTTGGATAACAGCTCACCGTGCAGCATCCCCACGTAAAAGGTATTGTAGAGGATTTCCACCACCAACCCGCCCTCTGATGGCAGTGGGGTGAACTCATATGTTGGGTAGCAGCTCAGTGCGCATGCTCTGCGGAAAAGGTCTGTTGTGGTACCATTGTGGTGTGGGCCACATCTTCATGAGCAGGCTTGTGTCTGGGCATTCACGATTCCGTGCTGCCACCTGGCGGAACACTGCAGAACCAGCAGTGCTGTGATCGGGAGGGGCGGCAAGGATTTGAGGGGTTAACAGCTTTCCGATAACCAAGATGGCGTCCGATACACAGGGCACGTTTTGTTAACGGTTAATCGAGTTTCACCATGCATAATGGAAGGATGTGTTCTCCTTCTCCTTCCCTCTCTCCCTCTGCTCCTCCTTCCCTCTCTCCCTCTCCTTCTCCTTCCCCCTCTCCGTCTCCTTCTCATTCACCCTCTCCTTCTCCTTCCCCCCCTCCCTCTCCGTCTCTCCATATCCTTCTGTTCTCCTTCCCTCTCTCCCTCTGCTCCCCCTTCCTTCTCTCCCTCTCCTTCTCTCTCCCCCTCTCCTCTGCCCCTCTCCCTCCTTCTCCCCTCTCCCTGCTTCTCCCCTCTCCCCCTCTCCTTCACTTCTCCCTCCCTCTCCTTTTCTCTCCCGCTATCATTCTCTCTCTCTCTCATCTCCTCCCTCCCCCACTCCCTCTCCTCCGTTTCCTTCCCACCCTTCCTCTCCCTCTCCATTACTCCCTCCCCTTTCCCTTTCCCCTTTCCCTTCTTTCCCTTCCATTCTCTCCTCCAGCTTCTCCGGCACTTCCACCCCCTTCCCACTCCCCTCCCCCTCATTCCCCTCCTCCCCCTCCTCCATCTCCCCCCTCTCCTCCCTCTCCTCCCCCTCCTCCATCTCCCCATCCTCCCTTCCTTCCCTCCTTCTTCGCCCTCCCTTTCCCTCTCCTCCGCTCCATCAGTACCTTCACCCATCACCCATCCATTCTCCCCTCCTTCCTTCCCATCACCTCCTCTCCTATTCCCCCATCTTTCTGCTTTCTTCTTCTTGTTCTTTACCTTGTTGTTCTTCTGCTGCTGGAGAAGAAAGCCTAGGAATCACGAAGATGGAATGGAGGGGCGTAATGGAGGAAGGACAAGTACTGCATCTTATTGATTTCACATGACAGCCTTTCACAACACTTGCGGAACTATTCCATTAAAAACACAACCCCACAGTCCCTTCCCTGTGCACGCCCGGCACTCTGTAATCACGAAACTAATTCATTGCTATTTAAATCCGAGAGGTTTAAAAAGATACAATTGGAAATAATAGAAGAGAATCTTGAAAGTCACGCAGTACGCATGTTCTGAATTCCACTGATCCCAAGCTACAGCTTACACATAGCAAGTTAGGGTTGGTGCCCCACCCATGCGCCTATTCCCCCCTGCCCACCTGCCCCCCCCCCCCCCATTGCTCCCCCCCCCTCCACCTGCTGCTGATGTCTCCGACCACTACCCGCAGGAAGCCAACTCCCAGCCGCATGGGACCGCCTTTGACGATGCCCATACCGTGTTGCAAATTTGCAGCCTTCAGCGCACCAACGCGACTGAAAACTCCCCAAAACAACAAACAACAAACAACAAACACGCATATTCTTCACTATAGACCCTATTATTTAAAGTCACATTGGACCTATAAACACATATCTCCTAATGACCGAACTTGTTGCAGTTTTCGCATACATCTATTTCTAAAGTAAATTGCAGTGAACCTATCCTTGCAAATATTTTACATTTGATACCAACACAGCACTTTGTGTATGTGTATTGACCACCTTCCCAACCTTAGCACGTGGTGTATGTGTATTCACCACCTTCCCAACCTTAGCACGTTGCGTATGTGTATTCACGACCTTCCCAACCATAGCATATTGTGTATGTGTATTCACCACCTTCCCAACCTTAGCACGTTGTGTATGTGTATTCACCACATTCCCAACCTTAGCACGTTGTGTATGTGTATTCATCACCTTCCCAACCTTAGCACGTTGTGTATGTGTATTCACCAGCTTCCCAACCTTAGCACGTTGTGTATGTGTATTCACCACCTTCCCACCTCAGCACTTTGTGTATGTGTATTCATCACCTTCCGAACCTCAGCACTTTGTGTATGTGTATTCACCACCTTCCCAACCTTAGCACATTGTGTATGTGTATTCATCACCTTCCCAACCATAGCACGTTGTGTATGTGTATTCAACACCTTCCCAACCTTAGCATGTTGTGTATGTGTATTCAACACCTTCCCAACCTTAGCACATTGTGTATGTGTGTTCACCACCTTCACAACCTTAGCATGTTGTGTATGTGTATTCATCACCTTCCCAACCTTAGCACGTTGTGTATGTGTATTCACCACCTTCCCAACGTTAGCACGTTGTGTATGTGTATTCACCACCTTCCCAACGTTAGCACGTTGTGTATGTATATTCACCAGCTTCCCAACCGTAGCACGTTGTGTATGTGTATTCACCACCTTCCCAACCTCAGCACTTTGTGTATACATGTGTATTCATCACCTTCCCAACCTTAGCACGTTGTGTATGTGTATTCACCACCTTCCCAACCTTAGCATGTTGTGTATGTGTATTCACCACCTTCCCAACCTTAGCACTTTGTGTATGTGTATTCACCACCTTCCCAACCTTAGCACTTTGTGTATGTGTATTCACCACCTTCCCAACCTTAGCACATTGTGTATGTGTATTCACCACCTTCCCAACCTCAGCACCTTGTGTATGTGTATTCACCACCTTCCCAACCTCAGCACTTTGTGTATACATGTGTATTCACCACCTTCCCAACCTTAGCACTTTGTGTATGTGTATTCACCACCTTCCCAACCTTAGCACTTTGTGTATGTGCATTCAGCACCTTCCCAACCTTAGCACTTTGTGTATACATGTGTATTCACCACCTTCCCAACCTTCCGCATGTAAGTTGGAGCGCTGACCCGACATGCCGGTTCACAGCCTCGGTCCTTCCTGATGTACCAGGCAGACCACATGATACCTATATGTTGTTGCCAGGATATAAACCCCCCATGACATGCTATCTGAATACCCACTAGGACATGAACAGTGGACAGAGTACTGTATCAATCTAACGTTGGCTTTAACAATTAAAACTTCCATTACCACATTGAGGATCGATCATTAAATCACATGGGATGGCTGAATGAGTAGAACCACGCTTCCAAGTTCCAGGTCATAGTCTAGTATTTCTGGATATCGGCCGTCATGAACACCAGATAACATCATAAACTCTCCCCCGTCATTTCACCTCTGATGCCTCCATTAAACAAACTCATAGGGAAGAAAGGGAAGACAAGTCACACAAGATTAACAGTGAAGAAGTTGTGCTTTATTGGCATCAACTCCTGTTAACCTACTAGTGACCTATCACCCTCACCCCTTACCTTCTGTCCACACAGAATCTCATTATCTCTTTAGCCTGCCTATGAATCAGTGCCTACAGCACATTGAACTGGAGTCCCTTGGTTGTTGCACCCAACTCAGTTTGTATATATGAATTTTGATAGCATCAGACAGAGTGTCTGGGATCCTGCTCTAGAGTAGGTGTGTCTCACTGAAGAGCCAGGAGTAGAGTGATCCCTCTCCAGTGGACAGCCTGGGTGGGTGATACCCCCCAATAGTGGTGGCTGTCACTCAACCTAGCTGCAGGTGGTGTTCTGTATGTATATGCAGATTAGGCTGGTGTGCCTGCCCCCTGGTCTTGTAGGGACAGGTAGCTGCAGACAGTTACAAATAGATCCATATTAAAATGTCCTTTTCTCCAATTGCACTCTTTATGGATGCATATAGAAACATTTCAACAATCATGTACTGTCTCTTATATATAGGAACATCTCTTCATTAATCTCAGGCATCATGTATGAACATATATTGCACATAGCTTATATCATGTCCTAATGGGAGTGGGGTATTATTGCTCTTAGATTACATAACCTTGTCCCCACTCTGTCACCTAAGAATAATAATGCTCTCTGCCAATATATAACTGAAAATCCGTATATTTTTACAGTAGGCTTGAACCCTCACCGAGTCCAACGAATGGCCTACACAATTGATACTTGTCACTTACATCTAGCCTGGTGTTCGGCATTACAAGGCCAGGCACAGTGGAATCAGGAAGTCCAATTTGTTCGTGATTGAAATTTCTCCCGCTAAATCAACTAAAGCAACAAGGACAGCTAGGACTCTCCCATGTGTAACCATGGTAACGTGAGAGATGGGAGGCGCGCTTGATTATACATGAAGCCCATCTCATGCATTACCGGTTTTCTTCTGCCGTCGGAAAAGTCACCTCTTGGCGCAAATGTTTCTTATAAATTATAGTGGCATGCAACGGAGCGTGACGCGACGGCGTTCATTTCATTTGGGAGGCAATTGTCTGGAGCGTGTTTGGATATTTGCCTTCCACGTTAGTTAATTGGGTTCCAGCCCAACTGAGGAATCGGAATTAATGACGAAACACACGAGACTAAAAGTGAACAGGGGGGGGGGGGGCGAGACTTTTCTCTTTTCTTAAAATATTTATTCAGATAAATTGCTTGCTGAGTCAATGGTCTGTCGGCCATTGGGATATAAATAATGATCAAATATATCGAATATATCGACTAGATATACGAGATATACTAGATATACTACATATACTAGATATACTACATATAATAGATATAATAGATATAATAGATATAATAGATATAAAAGATATAATAGATATAATAGATATAATAGATATATTTGATATAATAGACATAATAGATATAATAGATATAATAGACATAATGGATATACAACTATAGTTTAAGTAACTTGAAACAGTCGTAGCTCATGTATCAATAGTGACAGATTCCACACGACAAATACAATAAGCCTGTGTGATTGGCTTTAGAAGTTGGTGTTGGTTGTGGTGGTGGGGGAGTGTAGTGGGTATTCATTAGGCATTTACATGCAGGCAACATCGGAAATCAGTTCACCGGCTTATGACAATTCACACTCTGTGGTTTTATAGTGCTGCCCTGCTGTGACATAACCGTGTGGCTGCGGCTGCCACCGTATCGTGAACCATGACTCGATATACCACTCAGTTACATCACTCATTATATTGATTGATGTTCAGCAGAAGAAGCCTTTCCCATGTGTGTGTGTCTACATGCATGTGTATGTCTACATGTGCGTGTGTGCATGCACCCATTCATGTGAGCATGTGTAAAAATCTTTTACTCGGGAAATAAAATCTAGTGTCAGCACCCCAACATTGGTCTTCTGGCTACGCAATATGTTGAATAATAACAAATAATGATAGGAGAGATACATGATATGCAATGACAGATATTGTTTGTTTGTTTGTTTGTTTGTTGTTGTTTTATGTCCTAGCAACATCTAAGGTCATATCAGGACGGGACAGATATTGAGCAATAAATAATCAGTCAATGTTATATGTGGTCTACTCTAATGTATGGGGCTGAGACATGGACAATCTCTAAGAAAATGTACAAACGTTTAGCAGCATTTGAGATGTGGACTTATCGAAGGATGATGAAAATATCATGGACAAAGAAGATCACCAACAAAGAAGTTCTCAGAAAAATTGAAAATAAGAAACGCTTGTTTGCCACTATACAGACAAAGAAACTTATTTATTTTGGCCACATCATTCATCAGAGTTCAATATACAGTACATTGTTGGAAGGGAAGGTGAATGGCAGCAGAGGGAGAGGGAGACCAAGAACATCATGGTTTACAAATATTTCACAGTGGACAGGCTCGAACTTTTCACAGTGTATCAGAACAGCACACCATCGGGACAAGTGGAGAACCATTGCATCCAACCCTCGACTAGAGGACGGAACTATCGATTGATTGATTAGTGGCTAATAAACAGAGAAAAGCTATGGTTGTACATGAACACTGATGAATGTCATTGGACATTTCTACACATGGTCATATAAGAATCACTGATATTGGGTGGACTTTATTAGGCAGAAAACCACGTGTTGAACTACATCATGAATCGCTGAATATAATAAGATATGGGAATCTGTCTTAAGTGGTTGCATGATTGAAGGTCTAATAGCTTTACATGAAGC
Source organism: Branchipolynoe longqiensis (assembly GCA_030323885.1). NCBI lineage: Eukaryota > Metazoa > Annelida > Polychaeta > Phyllodocida > Polynoidae > Branchipolynoe > Branchipolynoe longqiensis. The sequence continues at coordinate 44,744,810 of CM059200.1, read as the reverse complement.
CAGGCGATGGCAGGCTATCATGCATCTAACATTTATTATTATTATTATTATTATTATTATGCAACATACCGCATGACTGGAAGACCAGTGTTGTGGTGCTGACACTAGATTTGATTTCCCCAATAAGCGATCTTTACACACGCAAGCACATACACACAAGGGAAAGGCTTCATCAGGTAACCATCAATCAATATAATGTGACTTATGGATGTAAACCAGTTAAAAGACTAAAGCCCCACTCACACCTTACCAGACTGAGTACCGGACACCACCGGACAAAGAATTGTCTAGTCCGGTGGTGTTCGGTATCAAAATGTACCGAAATGTGTCGAACTGTTGCAACAGCTGCCAGACGAAACTGACGCTAAATGGACAAGGAACACACATTAACGAATAGCCAACAGATGAGAACCGGATGAGAAACGGGCGGCAACCGAATGTCAAACGGACGGACCTAACACCAAACGGACACGTACCAGAATGTTCATGGACGCACTGAAAAAAACGATGGACCGAATTCCCCCAACACCATCAGCGGACTATTCAAGAAGCAAACCGGAGACGCAACGGATGGGTAACGGACATGAACTGGACAAAACGGACTAAACGGACTTAAACCGGACACCAACCATACATGTCAGTCCGGCGGTGTCCAGTACAAGTTTGTGCATGTTCAATACTTGTACCGGACACCGCCAGACGCCACCGGACAGATAACAGACACACCGGATGCCAACCGTATATAAACCGTACATTGCTGTATTTCACCGGACAGTGTTCGGTTTCTGTCCATTTCTCCAATCCGGTAAGGTGTAACTGGGCCTTTAACAATTCCAGGGGGATGAGTGTAGTAGTCTGTACTGACCTCTCAGGCAAGGAGACACATAGACAGTGAGGCGTGGATAGGGTGATTGCATCAGGGAGCCTTGGTAGTGTAATGGCTAGCACACTATTACCGGAATGGCACGAAGTATGGGTTCGAATTCTACCCTAGGCGCAATAGTTCCAGTTTTCATCACCCCCAAAACACTTTCATCGGACTATGCAGTTTCAACTCCAACTCAACCGAGGACAACCCAGAAACGACTCGCGCGAATAGTGGACACGTTACCCACTAGGCTATCCCTTCTGGTTTGTTGCAGTGGGGAGATCCAGGTCATTGCCAACAGAGGAAATAAATGGATCCAAAAGAAATGTCCAAAAACCCAAATAAGAACCATGAAACATTTAATGCAGTAGCTAAAAATAGAGCAAAGGCAAACTGACAAATTATTTACTCAACAAAGAGAAAAAGAAAGTAAAATGACGCTAATGATGAATGAAGAAGGCCTTCTGTAATAGCCTTTAAATTCTACAGACTGAGGAGTAGAGTAAAATGATGCTACGGATGAATGAAGGCCTTCTGTAATAGCCTCTAAATTCTACAGACCGGGGAGTGGAGAAAAAGGGTGCTCAGGATGAATGAAGGCCTTCTGTAATAGCCTATAAATTCTACAGACCGTGGACTGGAGTAAAAGGACGCTAAGGATGAATGAAGGCCTTCTGTAATAGCCTTTAAATTCTACAGACAGGGGAGTGGAGAAAAAGAACGCTAAGGATGAATGAATGCCCTCTGTAATAGCCTTTAAATTCTACAGACCCGGGAGCGGAGTAAAAGGACCCTCAGGATGAATGAAGGCCTTCTGTAACAGCCTTTAAATTCTACAGACATGCGTGTGGAGAAAAAGAACGCTAAGGATGAATGAATGCCTTCTGTAATAGCCTTTGAATTATACAGACCGAGGAGTGGAGTAAAAGGATGCGCAAGATGAATGAAGGCCTTCTGTAATAGCCTTTAAATTATACAGACCGTGGAGTGGAGGAAAAGGATGCTCAGGATGAATGGAGGCCTTCGGTCATCATCATCATCATCATGCTGTCAGTCGCGATGCGACAAAGACTGCTTTCGTTACATTTCATGAAAGCTGCCTGCAAAAGTGTTGAAGTGCTGCTGGTTGAAGTGTTGAAGTGCTGCTGCTGCCTTCGGTAATAGCCTTTAAATTATACAGACAGGGAAGTGGAGAAAAAGAACGCTAAGGATGAATGAAGGCCTTCTGTAATAGCCTTTAAATTATAGAGACCGGGGAGTGGCTGCACGCACAAAAATCGATACTTCTCATCTTGCATGGCACCCGACATTACTGGGTTAGGTAAAGGACTGGGTGGCTCAAGTGTGAGAAATACTGCCACTGAGTGGAGTATCAGGTCATGGTGCCGGTGGCCCGGTATTATATCCCAGTGGTATGGGGGGGGGGGGGGCAGCGTTATCACAAAGTCGCTACCACTGTCCAGGGTGTACTGTCATAATCACACCGGACGCGGTGGCCGAATCGATAGAGCGCGTGCGCGGGCTTCCCGCACGGAAGGGCGGGAGTTCTAATCCTGCTCAAGTGTAATACAATATTGTAAGTCAAGACTTACAATATTGATCTTTGTCACTATATAGCCTGGCGCTCGGCATTACTAGGATATGGCAAGGACTGGTTAGCTCAATATCAGGATAATGTGACTGTGTGGGGATATTGGGGCATGGTGCCGGTGGCCAGGTCTCACAGTGGGCCATCACTATGAAGTCGCCAGGAGTGAGCACTGTGAGAAGTGGGTACCCGTTCTAATATAACCTTAGATGTTGCCAGGATGTAACATTCCAACAAACAAACAAATAAACACAATCATCCTGTGCCGCCAATTACAAACAGGCGCAGTCCCGGCCCCTCCCTCTCATTAGCGGTCCGCCGTTCCGGTTGACTGCATCGTATCCAAGCAGGCGGAACAACGCACTGCCTTCTGGCAATTACTGTCTTATAAATACACATTTCGGAGAGTTGTGGAGGGCTGGGGCGGGTGTGTGTGTGGATGTTTGAGTGTGTATGTGTGTGTTTGTATGTGTGTGCATGTGTAGGTGTTTGTTTGTATGTGTGTGCATGTGTAGGTATTTGTTTGTATATGTGTACATGTGTAGGTGTGTGTTTATATATGTGTGGATGTGTATGTGTGTATGTGTTTGTTTGTATATGTGTGCATGTGTAGGTGTTTGTATCTGTGTGCATGTTTAGGTGTGTGTATATGTGTGCATGTGTAGGTGTTTGTTTGTATGTGTGCATGTGTAGGTGTTTGTATGTATATGTGTACATGCGTAGGTGTTTGTTTATATATGTGTGTATGTGTGTATGTGTTTGTTTGTAGGTGTGTGCATGTGTAGGTGTTTGTTTGTATATGTGTGCATGTGTAGGTGTTTGTTTGTATATGTGTGCATGTGTGCATGTGTAGGTGTTTGTATATGTGTGCATTTGTACGTGTTTGTATCTGTGTGCATCTGTATGTGTTTGTATATGTGTGCATGTGTAGGTGTGTGTTTGTGTGCATGTGTAGGTGGTTGTGGTTGTGTGCATGTGTAGGTGTTTGTTTGTATATGTGTGCATGTGTAGGTGTTTGTATATGTGTGCATGGGTATGTGTTTTTGTATTTATGTGCATGTGTATGTGTGTTTGTATATGTGTGCATATGTAGGTGTTTGTATATGTGTGCATGTGTATGTGTTTGTATATATGTGCATGTGTAGGTGTTTGTTTGTATATGTGTGCATATGTAGGTGTTTGTTTATATCTGGGTGCATGTGTGTGTGTTTGTATCTGGCTGCATGTGTAGGTGTGTGTTTGTATATGTGTCCATGTGTAGGTGTTTGTATATGTGTGCATGAGTAGGTGTGTGTTTGTGTGTGTGCATGTGTAGGTGTTTGTATCTGTGTGCATGTGTAGGTGTTTTTTTTGTATATGTGTGCATGAGTAGGTGTTTGTATATGTGTGCATGTGCATTTGTATCTGTGTGCATGTGTAGGTGTTTGTATATGTGTGCATTAGTAAGTGTTTGTTTGGATATGTGTGCATGTGTATGTGTGTTTGTTTCTGTGTACATGTGTAGGTGTTTGTTTGTATGTGTTTGCATGTGTAGGTGTTTGTTTGTATATGTGTGTATGTGTATGTGTGTTTGTATATGTGTGCATCTGTAGGTGTTTGTTTGTATCTGTGTGTATGTGTGTTTGGAATGTGTGCATGTGTAGGTGTTTGTTTGTATATGTGTGCATGTGTAGGTGTTGGTGTGTATCTGTGTGAATGTGTAGGTGTTTGTTTGTATTTGTTTGCATGTGTATGTGTGTTTGTATATGTGTGCATGTGTAGGTGTTTGTTTGTATCTGTGTGTATGTGTATGTGTGTTTGTATATGTGTGCATGTGTAGGTGTTGGTTTGTATATGTGTGCATGTGTAGGTGTTGGTTTGTATCTGTGTGTATGTGTGTTTGTATATGTGTGTATGTGTAGGTGTTTGTTTGTATTTGTGTGCATGTGTATGTGTGTTTGTATATGTGTGCATGTGTAGGTGTTGGTTTGTATCTGTGTGCATGTGTAGGTGTTGGTTTGTATCTGTGTGTGCACCTGGGTGGTCACAAGATGTTGCACGTCGTCTTCAAAATGTATCGTATTTGGTCCTGACGAGTCGTCAAGCAGTTGGCGACCATTTTGGTTGCAAGGAGGTTGCAGGTGTTGCACCAAAACCCTCCTTGCGATCAGAATTGTCGGCAGGAGGTCGCCAATTATTGTCATAGGTTGGCGATCAGAAGGAGACCATCGCCAACTGATCGCCGACTGGTAGGCGACTTGGAATGTGCATGTGGCCACTCGGCCAACAATGGATTTCTGACATCTCGAACACCAGAGAAAACTGGTTTGCGATCGGACGGTAGGTCGGGGACTGATTTTGATTTGCAACTGATCTGCATTCGAATGCTGATCGGTGACAAACCAGTCACAAATCAGGGACCGATCACTCACCGACTGATCGCCAACCAGTCTTCCCTGGTCTTTAGCGATCAGTTGTCTACCCTTACCCCTCCCCCCACGTTTTTTGTTTTCGCAAGGTTGCCAACTGATGTGTTTGTAACATTTTTGTTGTGAGCCTGATGTGACTGGTGTCTTACATCGCCGCATCTGGTTCACTGTGACCCCGTTTTGAATATTTCCCGACGTCACTCGATATGGCGACCTTCTTCGTGCGACCAGACGGGATGGCCGAATGAGTTGAGCATCCGTCTCCCGTTTTGGTAGATCGAGGGATTCCAATGACTTAAAAATTGATACTTGTCGCTTCTTATCCAAGCACTCAGCAGTATTAGGATAGGTTGGCTCAGTGTCAGGATAATATGACTGAGTGGGATATCAGGTCATGATGCTGGTGGTCTAGCTTCCCTGTGGGCAGCACTATAAAGTCGCCATGAGTGCACACTGTCACAAATCTGTACCTGTCCTGATATGACCTGAGATGTTGCCATGACGTAAAACTCCAACAACCAACCAATCTTAGTACCGGGTTGCCAGCCAGCACACCACGTGACACGTCCAGCAACACGCTACGTCACACTGGGCAGTTCTCACGCGCGGGGTGACGTCACAGTGTCACTTCCGGTTCCGATGACTCACCCCACACACATCCGGATGCAGTATGGCGGCGCTGGTGCGGGGCGCACTCAGTGAGTTGCGGGTCCCGGATGTTGGTGAGGACTGCCGGGATGACGCCGCAGGTCAGTGCGCTGGTTCCGGGCGGGCACTAATTGAATACGCTCTGTGAGGTCCACAGTGCACGTCGGGCACGAGCGGGCTGCTACACAAACAAATCACCGACACAGCGCGACCAAGCCCTGTTTGTACAGCTAACATCCGGTAGGCGGGGCGGGGCGGGGCGGGCCGGGGTGGTGGTGGTGGGGCATATACTACTAGTACTACTACTACAGTTCTATACTACTACTGCCGCTGCTGCTGCTACTGCTACTACTACTACTACTACAATACTACTACTAATAATAATATTTGCAATAGTATTTTTAATTTAATAGAGCTCCTCGCTCTCAGGAGCAAATGTAGATAAAAGATTCACCCCGTACTTGTAGTACACGGATGAATGACAATGTGGTCTAAATATGGGCGAAAATAGCTTTAATATGGAACAGGAAGTAGAATGCCTGGTTCCAATATCAAATGGCTACTTATATCGGCACAGATTTGGTGAAATGGGAGAGAATGCAAAAAGACAATATGGCGGCGATAGAACGCCGTCGATTTCACTTTTAAATTCTATTAAACTGTATGTTTTATTATATTTTTCAACTCAAAGGTAGCGGGGAAATATGAAGACATATAAAAAGAATAATTGTTGCTTCTTAGATTGTGAAATTAAGCTCTCATTTCATTTCCCTGCTTTTTCGACCGCTTTTATATAGGGCTGGTATTCACCCGTGTACTCCGAGTACACGGTGAATCCTTTATCTAGAGCAAAGGTAGATAAAAGATTCAAAAGGTCATATGAGGACGGGTATCGACTTGTGACAGTGCACACTCATGCCGGCTTTATAGTGATGCCTCACTGGGAGATCCGGCCGATGGCACCATGAACCGATCGATATCCCACTCAATCACATTACCCTGATAGTGATAGTGATAGTGATGCTGAGCAAACCAATCCTTGCCCTATCAGAGTAATACTGAGCGTCAGACTAGGTAACAACAGGTATCAATTTTATTCACAGAATGTGTCATAATTACAGCCACACACAGTGAAATACATTCAAATGTCTTCCTCAGAACGAAGCCAGTTGGCAGTCACAGAATATATGTAATTGGTTTGACTCGCACGGGTCTCGAACCCATAATCTCTAGTACGGGAAGCCAGACGGCCCTCTCACCGATTCGGCTACGTCGTGCGGTGACCACGGTGGGACATAAATTACAATATGCATTATACCAATATGCCATGTGTGTTAATTACTACACCTCATGCTTAAACAAGGCACACTAAGATATATAGCATGGAACGGGTAAACAGCTTCACTCAGAAAAACACAAAACATAAAAAAACACAGGACTCACCTACAAAATCAATACTATTGCTACAACTACAAAAACAGATGATGAAGGAAGAGACCTGGCTGGGTGACCATCTGGGTAGTTAGTGCACTTGCCTGACACCCGTTCAAGGTCAAACCCCAGTTCCCCCTGATCTCAAAGTCTAAGATACACAACACAAGGTCACTGAATGAGTTGTCATGGCTCTGGCGCCCGGTCGATTTTATGTGACTCGTGTACCGTATACGAATTCAGACCTGTCGAATGGTCTGCTTATACCCGAGTTATTTTCTAACCCCCCCTCCCCCCCATTTATATCTCGGCACATGGCTGTTTTAGTGTGCTCCTGGTAAATATTGTAGTCTTTGACAATGTTGGCACAAGCGTTTCGTTTCCAGCTTCTTTGTTGATTGTACAAGGTTTGTGTTTGTTTGTTTGTTGTTGTTTTACGTCCTAGCAACATCTAAGGTCATATCAGGACGGGTACCGACTTGTAACAGTGCGCACTCCTGGCGACTTTATAGTGCTGTCCCACTGGGAAACCAGGCCGCCGGCACCATGACCTGGTATCCCACTCAGTCGCATTATCCTGACACTGAGCACACCAGTCCTTGCCCTATCCTAATAATGCCGAGCGCCTGGCTAGGAAGCGACAAGTATCAATTTTAAAGTCATTGGTTTGACTCGACCGGGACTCGAACCCACGACCCCACGATCTACCAGCAAGGGAGACGGACGCTCTAACTCATTCGGCCATCCCGTCTGGTCTACAAGGTTTGTGTGTTTCCATAGGAGATCCGGTGTTCTGGTTTCATATTAACTGAGCTCTTCTGGAGGTAGGGCTATACTTTGTGTGTGTGTATATATCTATAATATATATATAATATAGAGAGAGAAAGTCTTTGTTTACTTTCGTATTGTTGGTTTATATATTTTAACAAAAGAATCAAATTCAGTTTTTACCGATTAAAACGGGTATGATTTGAAAGACTAAATTCAATCAAGCACCTGACAGAATGGTCGAATGGTTTGAGTGTCTGGTTCCCATGTGGCAGATCGTAGGATTTTAACAAAATGTTTTTCATCGTCTTAGTCGGTCGATGTCGATACCAGCCCAACTTCGGTCAATCCTCATCTCAGGAGACCAGCCGGGGTGGCCGTATCGGTAAGACTTGGTTGGTTGTTGTGGTTTTACGCCTTGCACCATCTAAGGTCATATCAGGACGGGTACCGACTTGTGTCAGTGTGCACTCATGGTGACTTTATAGTACTGCCCCCCGTCCTGATATGACCTTAGATGTTGCTAGGACGTAAAACAACAACAAACAAACAAACTTATAGTGCTGCCCTATTGGGAAATCAGGCCACTGGCACCATGACCTGATATCCCACTCAGTCACATTATCCTGACACTGAGCTAACCAGTCCTTGCCCTATCCTATTAATGCCGAGTGCCATGCTAGGAAGCAACAAGATCAATTTTATAAGTCATCGGTTTGACTCGACCAGGAACCAAACTCCTGATATCCCACATGGAATGCCCGCGTTCTACCGATTCGGGCACCGCGCCTGGTAATCGGTAAGACTAAGAGTGCTGACTGGCTTTCTCTGCGTCTGAATCAAATCAATGACTTACAAAATTGATACTTGTCACTACCTAGCCTGGCACTCAGCATTAATAATAGGATTGGGCAAGGACAGGTTGGTTCAATATATGGATAATGTGAATGAGAAGGATGTCGGGGCATGGTACCCTGCAACCTTGTCTCTTAGTGGGGCAGCACTATAAAGTCGCCTAGCATTGTCACAAGTCGGGACCCTTTTTTGCTATAGGACCTTAAAGCTTGCAGGGAATTAAAACATAGACACAAAACCCATCTCTTGTCAAACTATATGTGAGTGTTTTATGAACTTTGAGGAGTGTAAGTCTTTTTATTCATTAGAATAAAAAAAGATTTCAGCACCGAAGCACTAGCTTTCCAGTCTGAGTGAGTGTGGTGTGTGTGTGAGTGTGTGGTGTGTGTGTGTGTGTGTGAAGAAACTTGGATGCAGAAACAATGCCAGTCTGTGTGTTGCGTGTATGGCATAACCAGGTCTGTAGAGTTTTATTTAATGGGGCAGTAACATTACCGGCACAACTTTACTTATTCACAATTATCAGATTAGCAGCCGTGAAGATAATGAGGCATGGTTTGTATATCTTGAATTGACCTATCCTCTGGGACTAAGAGTCATGTAGGGCTCAACTATGGTCTGATGGTCTCTGTGGTCAAGCTATGGCTATGTGTCTCATTCAGCCGTAATGACTCTCATCAGACTTGGTTAGTAATGTAAACCCTATATTTTGAAAGTAAATTTGAAGGTTTTTGAGTAAGTCTTATAGCCTATGTAAACCCAACCTTGCATTCTCTGTGTGACGTCACGGAACTAATAATAACCACGGGGTATTCAGCGACCAATCCTGACCTTCTGGTTTCGAGCTCAAACAACCCATTCTGAGTGTGATCTTTCATTAAAATACATCGAATAGTCATGTAAGGAGCACATTTTAACATAACGTGACCAGATATTTAATGCAGTGCTGGAGGTACAATGTTAGGACTGATAAGATTAACTAGCTACATTAGTTATTTAGAACTTGCTACAGTATCTATTTGTAACTAATGACATTAATTATTTATGATTAGCTATTTAGAACTAGCTACAGTATCTATTTGTAACTAATGCCATTATGTTATTTATGACTAGCTACATTAGTTATTTGTAACTAGCTACATTAGTTATTTAGAACTAGCTACATTAGTTATTTAGAACTAGCTACATCAGTTATTTAGAACTAGTTATATTTCTTATTTCGAACTAGCTACATTAGCTATTTCGAACTAGCTACATTACTTATTTGTAACTAACTACATTAGTTATTTAGAACTAGTTACATTAGTTATTTAGAACTAGCTACATTATCTATTTAGAACTAGCTACATTAGTTATTTGTAACTAATTACATTATGTATTTATGACTTGCTACATTAGCTATTTGTAACTAGCTATATTAGCTATTTAGAACTAGCTACATTATCTATTTAGAACTAGCTACATTAGCCATTTAGAACTATCTACATTAGCTATTTAGAACTAGCTACATTAGTTATTTAGAACTAGCTACATTAGTTATTTAGAACTAGTTACATTTCTTATTTAGAACTAGCTACATTAGCTATTTCGAACTAGCTACATTACTTATTTGTAACTAACTACATTAGTTATTTAGAACTAGCTACATTATCTATTTAGAACTAGCTACATTAGTTATTTGTAACTAAATACATTATGTATTTATGACTTGCTACATTAGCTATTTGTAACTAGCTACATTAGATATTTAGAACTAGCTACATTAGCTATTTAGAACTAGCTACATTAGCTATTCAGAACTATCTACATTATCTATTTAGAACTAGCTACATTAGTTATTTATGACTAGCTACATTAGCTATTTAGAACTAACTACAACAACTATTTATAACTAACTATATTAGCTATTTATAGCTATCTACATTATCTATTTATTTTGCGAGTTATAGTCATTGATCTATTAGCTGTTTGTTTCTTGGAGTTTTGCGTCCTGGCAACATCAAATGTCATATCAGGTCGGGTACCAACTAGTGACAGTGTACACTCATGGCAAATTTATAGTTCTGTGCCACTAGGGGACCAGGCCACTGGTACCATGACCCAATTTCACACTCACATTATCACATTATCCTGATCGTGAGCTAACCAGTCATTACCCTATCCTAGTAATGCCGAACGCCAGGCTCGATAGCGATAAGTATCAATTTTGTAAGTCATTGGGTTGACTCAATCGGCAATCAAACTCCTGACCTTCCGCAAGAGATGCCTGCGCTCTACCGATTCAGCCACCGCATCCAGTCGGATCTATTAGTTAAACGGCCCCTACACCCCCGGGACACCTACTGTTCCCTCACCATTAATATGCTGGGCTGGCGGCTGAAAGGCTGCTCCACCCCCCCCCCCCCCTGCCCCCCACGATCCCCATTTTTTCTTGTTTATATTGAATTCTTTAGCCGTGGAGCTGAATATATTCAGCAAGATATTGGCCTTTTTTTTTTAATACTTTTTCTCTGTGAGAGAAAGAAAGGCAACGGATCCAAAGATCCATTCCAATATTGTAGTATCTGCCTGCAGTGAGCCGTGTGATCAGCCGTGTGATCAGCCGTGTGATCAGCGATTCCCCTGCCGTGTAATGTACGCACAATTCTTCAAACTGCTGGAACTGTTCTTGTCTCATCTGACTGTCCTTCTGATGAGAGGACATACATCTGTTGTGTCAGTGCGGCATTGGTCTGGGTGCAGAGTTGTCCCTGAAGACCGGTGCTGTTGTCATTATTATTATTATTATTATTATTATTATTATTATTATTACCATCGTCATCATCTTTTGTTTGTTGAGGTAAGTTGGCTGTTGGAATTTTACATCCTGGCAACATCTAAGGTCAGATCCAGACGGGTACCTACTTGTGACGGTGTGCACTCATGACGACCTTATAGTGCTGCCCCACTGGGAAATCAGGCCACCAGCATCATGCCCCGATATCCCACTCAATCACAGTATCCTGACACTGAGCTAACCAGTCCTATTAATGCAGAACGCCAAGCTATACATTTGTAAGTCACTGGTTTGACTCGACTGGGAATCGAACTCCCGATCTGCTGTACGGGATGCCTGCGGCCTACCGATTCGACCACCACGTCCGGTATTGTTGAGGTTTTACATCCTAGTAATATCTCATGGTCATATTAAGATGGGTACCGACTTGTGACAGTTCGCACTCAAGACGTCTTTGTAGTGCTGCCCAATTAGAAGAACAGGCCACTGGCACCATGAATCGATATCCTATTCGGTCACATTATCCTGATATTGAGCAAACCAGTCCTTGCCATATCCTAGTAATGCCAAGCACCATGGTAGGTAGCGACAAGTATCCATTTTGTAAGTCACTGGTTTGACTTGGCCGGGGTTCGAACCCACGACCTCCCGCATAAGAAGCTAACCAGTGCTCAAACCAATCACTTATGCAATTGATAATTGTCACTACATAGCCCGGTGATGCGGATTCCGAGGGACACCAGTTTGCCAGGGACACTTCCATTCAAATGCATTGTTAACGGCCGCGAGCAAATCTTCATACAGAAGAAGTCAAATATCTCCCAAATTACACCATCTAGAAACAAATTGCTTGGTACACATATAGAAAACATCTTTACCATAAAGACTATATTAAATTTATAAGGTTAGGGTTCTTGAATTCTATTAATTTTGAATAAAACTAACGTTTTGCACTGCGCATACCGTCAAACTCGAGGCATTGTCAATGGTCGTCAGCAATGTTCATACAGAAAATACACAAGAAGTCAAATATCTCTCAAATTACACCATCTAGAAACAAATCGTTTGATACACATATAGAAAACATCTTTACCAAAAACATTATATTAAATTTATAAGGTTAGTGACGATGCTGTTTGATTTTGATGCATGTGCAGAAGCGATGTGTCCCTCGCAAACTGGTGTCCCTAGGAAACCACAACACCGGCACTCGGCAGTAATAGGATAGGACAAGAACTGGTTAGCACAGGATCAGGATAATGCGGGATGTCGGGTCATGGTGCCGGTGGGGCAGCACTATTAAGTCACCATGAGGGCGCACTGTCACGATCTGCAAAACAAAAACAAACAAACAAGATGAGCAGTGACACAAACAGTGACACAAACAGTGACACAAACACTGACACAAACACTGACACAAACACTGACACAAACAGTGACACAAACAGTGACACAAACAGTGACACAAACACTGACACACACACTGACACACACACTGACACAAACACTGACACAAACACATCCACCTTGGTCAGAGTTCTGGGTGGAATGCTTGAGCAGTTGTTCGTCTGGATGTTATTCGATGCCTGCATACCTTATTGAACCAGGCTGCTCTAGCGGCATGCCAGTACGCCCATCCCTCATACGAATAATATAAACATATGTATTAGCACCTAACATCATAACTATAATGCATTATATTCGACATTGTGGCGTGAAATAAACAATCAGGGCGAATATGATTCACGAAGCAATCACTGGCTCGAGAACCGTTCTTTGGAAACTGTGTGGGATTCTATTATGTCCCGCCTTCAATAACCCGTCTATATTGTCACTCTCCCCGCTGATGTAGTGTTCATCTGGAGTTGCTTGGAGAGTGGAGCGTTCGTGTGTGAGTGTGTGTGTGCGCTGTCACCAGGTGATTGAGGGTGGGTGGGAAGAACTATGTAGAATTTTGTCCAGTTGGGACTGTTGTGTGTACTGTGAAGTATTCTCTGAAGATTGGTTTCCGAGGTGTTTTTTATAATTTGTGGTAATTTTGTTTTGAGTTCCATTTTTAGCAGTTTTATTTGATTTAAAAAAGCTTGCAATAGACTACATCACGGTTCCAGCGGCGTGGTGCATTGTGGGATGGGTCAGAGCAAAACAACCCCCCCAAAAAGCACATGGCACATGCTAATACACTGGGTGCAGCTATGAAATGTGCTAGTTTCAGCTCATCTCAGCTCTTGTTTGGAAACATAGAATACTAACTAAAAAAATATATATAATAAATTTAGATATTAATCTTTTATCCAGCATTGCATTTACATCAATATAATCAGCACATCTTATGCCATGTGCATTTAGATTTAGAAAGATCTAGGCACTCACACTAGTGTTAGCGCCATAGCCAGAGTACTCAATGCATTGTCAATGGCAGTGAGCAATCTCCATACAGAAAAAGTAAAATATTGATAAAACCACACCACCTAGGCACAAACCGCTTGGAATACATATAGAAAACATGTTTAGGAAAAGGATTATATTAAATTTATAAGGTTAGGGTTTTGGATTTCTATTAATTTGGAATAAAACTGACATTTTTCAATGCGCGTATCGGCAAACTCAATGGCTGTACACCTTTGCTTTGCTCCCAAGGCCGTTTTCAGCGCATGCGCAGTCAGAACCGTGATGTAGTCTATTGGGAAGGCTTATGTGTGAGCATGTGATAAGTTGTCGGCTGAATATGGAGGCGGAGGCAGGGTGTGTAGTGACAACCGTCTGTGAAGGTTTCATTGATAAATGCTTATTAGTAATATTACATATTGGGTACATAGTGTAATGCCTGCCGCACACAAATGGATGATGACGGGGTCATCTTAGGCTTTCTCACAGTGACGGCTGAGTCTTATTATTGATGGCTCAGAAGCTGGTAATAACAACTCTTTTGGCGTAGAATCGACAGGTGATTTACATATCGTTAGCTAAAGTTTTCTATCAGAAACCATGAGTTCCATCTGATTAAAAAGATGAATCGAGTCAGTTTCCAGTTGCTGCTGCTGCCCTAGTTGTCACTGCTTTCCATGCCTTATACCCCGTTGCCATGGTTCCGAACAGGTGGCACTGACGAGATTTGTTGGCAGCCAGACCAGACGGGATGGCCGAATGAGTTAAGCATCCGTCTCCTTTTTTTGGGAGATCGGGGGATCCGAACCCACGGGTTCGTGGGTTCAAACCCTAGTCAAATCAAACTAATGACATAAAGATTGATACATGTCGCTTCCTAGCCAGGGGCCATATGCATGACGTGGTGGTAGCGGTCCAAAACTGGTATTGGCGGAAATTCCCCGGTTAACGGCGAAAAGACAGGATGCAAGAAGCGGTGTTAGCGCAAACACCCCAACCGTAAACTAGGGTAAGCTAACCCCGCTCCATAGCAGGTTTAGTGGTAAACCCAGCTGGTTAGCTGTCGATTCAACATCATCTGTGTGTGTATGTGTGTGTATGTGTGTGTCTGTCTGTCTGTGTGTGTGTCTGTGTGTATGTGTGTGTCTGTTTGTGTGTGTGTCTGTGTGTGTATCTGTGTGTATATGTGTCTGTCTGTGTGTGTGGTTGTGTGTCTGTATGTGTCTGTGTGTGTCTGGCTGTGTGTGTCTGCCTGTGTGTGTATGTATGTGTGTATGTGTGTCCCGACCTGACTTTGCAGAGAGAGAGAGACAAACACACAGATACACAACCAGAGACACAGAGACAGAGACACACACAGACGGACACACACAAAGACAGACACACACATACACAGACATACACACACATACAAACATACACAGACACACACCGACAGAGACATACACAGACAGAGACATACACACACATACACAGAAACACACACACAGACACATGCAGACAGAGACAGGCACACACACAGACAGACACACACAGACAGAGACCAACAAACACAGAGAGACACACACAAAGACACACAGACATACATGCACAGACACAGAAACACACAGACAGACACTCACAGACATACACAGACAGACACACACATACCCATACAGACACACATAGACAGAGACGCACAGACAGACACACACAAACAGCAAACACAGACACACACCCACACACACACACACAAGGCACACAATAACAAGGCTCGCTGGTGCCCGGTGTGTGGAGATGGCAAGCCAGCTGGTACATGCTGGTACAAGTTATGGGGGGTACCTCAAATCTAAAAATAAGTCCAAGGTTTACTACCTGCACCGGTTTGGGCGCCTCTGCATATGACTTGACCTACTCCACCATGCCGGTGATAGCTACCCAGGCGTTAGCATTTAGCACCGGGAGCACGTAGCACTGCTTCATGCATATGGCCCTGGCGCTCAGCATTAATAGGATAAGGCAAGGACTGTTAGCTCAATGTCAGAATAATGTGACTGAGTGGGATATCAGACCACAATGCCTGTGGATAGACCTCCCAGTGGGACAGCACTATAAAGTCGCCATGAGTGCACAGTCATAAGTCGGTACCCGTTCTGATATGACCTTAGATGTTACTAGAACGTTAAGTCCCCAACAAGCAGTTGGGACTTATTGTATAGTGCCATTAGTAATTATGAACAAAGAATTTGAAGTGTCTTAACCATTAGCCTATCTAGGTTCCCTGATGCAATCACCCTATCCACACCTACCTTTGTATGTGGCGCCTAGTCTTGAGAGGTCAGTGCAGCCTACTACACTATCAAGTCACATATTGACCATATATATACCCCACAACTTTGATTGGGCCATAAATGACCCTCAGATTATAGGTTCTTTCAAGGTATACACATTATTAAAAACCAGACGCGATAGCCGAATGAGTTGAGCATCTGCCTCCCATTCTGGTAGGTGGTGGGGTTCGAACCCTGGCCGAGTCAAACCAATGACTTAAAAAATGATACTTGTCGCTACCTACCCCGACGCTCAGCATTACTAGGATAGGGCGAGAAGCAGTGGAATGAGGAAGACCAATTGTCCACAATTGACATTTCCCCTGCTTAATTAACTAATTAACTAATTAACTAATGTACCGCCGCCCCCCAACACAAATATTAAAATACAAAATAATAATTGCCGAGTCAAATTCGGTCATGATAATTGTGAATAAAATAACTAAAGTTTTACTGGCACTTTAATTAGTCTAATAAGGTTTTACTGTTGCTTTAATTAGTCTATTGTGTTGACAACATGTCTCGACTTGCGTCACACTGCCGAGGATGGCAACTGTTGCGTGGTGTCTGGCAGGCATTAATCACTCCTAACCTCCAGGGGCGTCCGTCTGGTGGCGCCAATTGTAGACGTCACTCAGAACCAACTCACGGACGCTGGTCAGGGTTCTCACTGACGGCCAGCTATCATAACACCAGCACCCTGCACCTCACCCATATGGGGTGGGGGTGAGGGTGGGAGGTGGGGGTGGAGTGTGAGAGGTGGGGGTGGGGGTAAGTATTAAAGAAAGCCACCGCCATGTCTGTTCTGAATTCTGAATGCGGCATCCCTGCTGCATATAGATGGTGCAGGAAATATGGTCACTTGCACACTCTAGGCAGTTCAACGCGTATACGCCAGTGAGTTTGTGTCTGTGTGTCTGTGTTTTGGTGGGTTGTTTTGTGGGGGGACATGAAACTTCGTTGCATCGATTTTAAATAGTTTGTTTCTATGGACATTCATTATTTTGTAACAAAATGTATCTACCCGTATATCATTATTTCTTAGCAAAATGTATCTAGCCTTAAACAAATATTCATTATTGATTTGACAAATATCCGCCCTGCGCTGACCTTAAATGTAGCTAGGATCTAAAACCCCACTGTTTTTCTGTCTTTCTTGCAGGTGAGGTGCTCTACTCTGGTTACAATAGCTGTGTTGTAAACACGCGGTTCATTGTAGCTAGGATCTAAAACCCCACTGATATACTAATGTTTTTCTGTCTTTCTTGCAGGTGAGGTGCTCTACTCTGGTTGCAATAGCTGTTTTGCAAATATGCGGTTCATTGTAGCTAGGATCTAAAACCCCACTGATATACTAATGTTTTCTGTCTTTCCTTGCAGGTGAGGTGCTCTACTCTGGTTGCAATAGCTGTGTTGTAAATACGCGGTTCATTGTAGCTAGGATCTAAAACCCGACTGATATACTAATGTTTTCTGTCTTTCCTTGCAGGTGAGGTGCTCTTCTCTGGTTGCAATAGCTGTGTTGTAAATACGCGGTTCATTCTGAAAAATTCTGTTGAAAAATCTCCACTGCAAAACAGGTTTGTTTGGTTTATTTTAAACTGCATAATCCAATGAATGTATAACATTTTCAAAATCAAAACACTTACCTAGATTTGATCCTGCATATCAAACCCCATGCGAATGGTATGCAGGTATTGCAGGTATTGCAATACCTCAGGGAGTTTGATGCCCCTGCCCTGCAGAGTTGTAAACCACTGCCTTGTGGTACAGGTTCTTGATGGAACCAAAGGCTAAGGGAGCAAACCCTAAACAGAAAACCATGTCACTGTGGCAGCATTAAGGGTGGTTGATGTATGGAACTCCCAACATCTCCTGACCAGCCACTGCAGGGACAAATAGTTTTGCGCCTGTCTGGGCATGTTCTTGCCGGTGTGAAAAATCTATTTGCTCCCCGAGAGAGTACCACTGGTAACTTGCAAAAGCCAGCAGCACTTCAACACTTTTGCAGGCAGCTTTCATGAAATGTACAGTCCAGACAGAGCGCTGACCTATTCAATGTCGCACACTTCAGAGCAAAGGCCAAGACTACTTGGATACTGGTGAGAGAGCTGCTATTCGAAGATGACAGTGCACTGGTTGCCCACTCTGCTGAAGAGATCCAGAAAACAGTGGACGCTTTCTCCGAAGCATCAAAGAAGTTCGGCCTGAAGATTAACATCAAGAAGACTGAGGTGCTGTACCAACCGAACTCTACAAGAACCCGAGAGGAGGATATCATGCTTGACGGAAACAAGCTGAACTCTGTTCCGGAATTTACCTACCTCGGAAGCACTATATCAAGTGATGGATGCATTGATGCTGAAATACAGAGGAGGATGGCCAAGGCTAGCGCATCTTTCGGCCGACTACGCCAGAGACTCTGGAACAACCACCACGTGTCCATGTGGGTCAAAGGCAAGATCTACCGTGCAATCGTGCTATCCACCCTACTATACGGAGCTGAGGCCTGGACAGTGTACAGACGACAGGTGAAAAAGCTACATGCCTTCATGATGCAACATCTGCGTTCAATCATGAGACTAACCTGGAAGGACAAAGTGACAAATAAGGAAATACTCGAACGGATGGGGCTGCCCTCTATGGAAGATCTTTTGATCAAAAAGAATCTGCGGTGGACTGGACACCTCATGAGGATGTCATCAGACAGGCTACCAAAGCAGATCCTCTATTCTCAACTGTCTTCTGGTTACAGAAAGAGAGGGCGCCCTTGTCTCCGGTTCAAGGATACCATCAAGAGAAACCTGAAGCTGAGAGACATTAAGACCGACTCATGGACATCACTCTCACAGCAGAGAGCTAAATGAAGAGCGGCAGTCAAGTAATGAAAGCAGTCTTTGTTGCATTGTGACTGACAGCATGATGACGATGATGATGATGATGATGATCAAACTTGGATTCCGGTGAACTTATTAAACATTTGGTGCCGCATAGAAGGGCATGCTAAGTCAATTTAAAATTGCATGGTCCGATGAAACGTTTTTTTTTTTAAACACTCATCTAAATTTGGTTCTATATATCCACCTTAGATAGTTGTGCATAGCTAAGGATTGGGGACGACCTATACAGAATAATCAGTGAAGTTATTACCTCATCCCTTTGGACACCTACTTTGAGACACCCATTATGCAGGAACACTCATTAAGCAATTAGGTCAATGTCAATGTTGTGGCCTCATTAGCCATGCCATCATTCCAAGTGCGATATGTAACCTAGTCACGTGGTCATCGCGAGATTTCAATATACGTCATAGCTAGTAGAGCACTTTTGAAAAGCTTGTTGAAAGTATTTTGGGTTCTTTCAGCTCAAATTGCTTCAAAACTAACCATTTTCCATCAAAGATACTCCGGACTAATGATGAGTAGGTTATAACGATCAAAGTGATATATTTATCTAAAAAATAAAATAAAAATGCAAACGCCATCGGACCCTGCAACTTTAATAGAACCCGTCACTGCTGCAAGTCACACACGCCTATCATGTCCAGCATTTCGGTGTGCATGCCAAAATTATTTTGCAAGTTTTCACTTCAAATTTCACCAAAGTTATCCATGTTTAATTTGTTTTAAAGTTATTCCAAACTAATGTAGATTATAACGAACAACATTTAATATATGTATTAAAAAAATATATATATGGCAAAATCTCAAAACCATCGGATTCTGCAACTTTAAATGGCTGTGACAAGTGAAGAAATTAGAGAAGCCAACAGTTTGATTGGGCTCCTCTCATTGCTTGTCTGCCTGGTGTATTTTATTATTGTTTGGTTCAGTATGCGTAGCTCTATACATCCACTGTGCTGCCCCAGAAATCTTTCATTATACCCACACCCGTCCCGATCTGACCTTAGATGTTGCTAGGTCGTAAAACAACAACAACAAACAAATATATCCACACTGTGCTGCCCAATAAATGAACATGCGCCGATTGTGCTTGCCCTGTATGGCAATTAACATACACTCTGTTGCCCAACACAGATACGAAGTTTCCCCTGACAAACAATTGCTGACAAATACTAACTATATGCTGGCAACTTCTGAAACTGTGATGTCGCATCACTGCAGTGTGCTGAGCTTTGCAGAAACTATGCTCACCTAAACATGGACTGTGATCTCTGTGCATGAGGTATGCGGAGTCATGTCTGATCTGCGCTGCATCATCACCCAGACACATGCCATATGAAGCATGTCTGGCAGCACTATCAAATTACCACAAATGTGCACTGTCACGAGTTGGTACCCATCTGGACATATGACATTACATGTTAGTTTGTTGGAGTTTTACATCTTAGCAACATGTATATATATGGAGTGACCACAAGTGTGCACTGTCACATGTCGATACCCATCTGGACATATGACATTACATGTTAGTTTGTTGGAGTTTTACGTCTTAGCAACATGTATATATATGGAGTGACCACAAGTGTGCACTGTCACATGTCGATACCCATCTGGACATATGACATTACATGTTAGTTTGTTGGAGTTTTACGTCTTAGCAACATGTATATATATGGAGTGACCACAAGTGTCCACTGTTACATGTCGATACCCATCTGGACATATGACCTTAGATGTTAGTTTGTTGGAGTTTTACATCTTAGCAACATATATATATATATGGAGTCTCCACAAGTGTGCGCTGTCACATGTCGATACCCATCTGGACATATGACCTTAGATGTTAGTTTGTTGGGGTTTTACATCTTAGCAACATGTATATATATGGAGTGACCACAAATGTCCACTGTTACATGTCGATACCCATCTGGACATATGACCTTAGATGTTAGTTTGTTGGAGTTTTACGTCTTAGCAACATGTATATATATGGAGTCTCCACAAGTGTCCACTGTTACATGTCATTACCCATCTGGACATATGACATTACATGTTAGTTTGTTGGAGTTTTACGTCTCAGCAACATGTATATATGGAGTCGCCACAAGTGTGTACTGTCACAAGTCGATACCCATCTGGACATATGAGCTTAGATGATAGTTTGTTGGGGTTTTATGCCTTAGCAACCTATATAAGATCAGCATTCTCTGCCTATAACCTTCCGCATAGAAAAACCAGTCCGGGCTGGTTTGGCAGACCACCGCCAGGGGGCTCTTATGTATCCTGTGTCCTTAACGCGCTACTGTTAGTGTTAATGGGGTGGGCGATGCAGGCCGATAAAGGTTACAGGGGCACAAATTCGCTGCGACACCGCACCCGGCGTTTATCACTGTTTATCAGACGCGCATCAGATGAAGCTTGCTGGAACCAATCAAAGAAGCCCCATTACAATGCGCGCCTACTGGGCGCGGCGGCGGGTTGGAGAACTAATTCATCGATAACACTCCATCATCTTCTGGTTATTGACTGAAATAAAAATTTAATTTAAAAAGAGTAAAACTAAAAGAACAACTCCAATTTGAAGGATTCCATTGTTAATCATTACCAGCATATGGAGGTTATTTACATGTACCTATATTTTAATTTTAATTTTCAAAAAGAATAATCCATGTAGCAATTAGCGTACTAATCATCTTGATTTTATTTGTTTCTCACTTTTGTTTTAAATATTAACCTAAAATAGATAGAACAAGAAATTAATACATGATACTGTTTCCAATATGACTGGATGGGATGGTCAAGAGGGTAGAGCACTCACTTCCCACGAGGGAGGTCGTGGGTTCTATCTCTGGCTGAGTCAAACCAAAGACTTATACAATTGGTAATTGTAGCTAGCTACGTTGCCTGGCATTCAGCCGTGCCAGGACTGGGCAAGCACTGGTTCGTTCAGTGTCCGGATAATATGGTGTACACTCTAACCGGTCTGTGTTTATGAATAGCTATTTGTTGCTCCACTTGTATCTAACACAGTTAATCTCCATGTATAACAATGCAAAGTGCCTGTAATGGTTTGAGACTGTATTCGGCCGGTGTTCACATTGATCACCTACAGAGCACCATCTATCCTTGTCAGACCCACATAATAGTTCTCAACATTCCCGCCAGGCGGCAGTCTGGGGCGAGCTCGGGTGTACTGCAATGCTCGGAGAAGTGTTTTCATTGGACGTATTCGACTGGGCCTTTCTATATGCATATACAAATATTTCTTTACAAATTCCTATTCGAATATGTCTTGTGGCTCCATCCATAAGGTCACATGGTGTATTTCAAGATGGCTGATATGGAAAGAAGGTTGAACAATTCAGTAGCTTCAGCCAATCAGAGCTGTTCTTTTTTTATTGCAAATGGGGAGGTGCCCTCTATAGGGGCAGCCATTTGCAATGATAATGAACAGCTCTGATTGGTTCTTTTCGATTGCAAATAGCCACCCCCATACAGGGCAGCCATTTGCAATGGAAGAGAACAGCTCTGATTGGTTGAAACCAATGAAGCCATTTGACTGGTCCTCTTTGCATTAGAAAACCTAGTTCACTGTGCAGGTGGGCGGAGCCTAAATCTTGCGGATGGAAAGGTCCCAGTCGAATGCCTCCATTTACAGTTACAGTGTGGCGCTTTGCGATTCAGATACTGCGAGCAGTGCGACTGTGAGTGTGAGCGTCTCTCGTATGCCCTGGCCTGCTAGTGCTACCCACCGCCCCATCCCCGCCACCACCACAAACCCACCAACTCACCTCCTCCGACCCTCACCTCCTCCAGTGTGCTATATATACTAACGCTATGTACTGTGTGTGTGTGAAGAGCTCCTCGATTTCGGCACGTCACACAGCAAGATGTTAGCCGGGGTAGGTACATGAACCATTAACTCACCCCAACCCGCCGCCTTCTTAACAACTGACTACTTGAGGATAATGTGACTGAGTGTGATATCAGTTCATGGTGCTGGTGGCATGGTCTCCCAGTGGACAGCACAATAAAGTCACCATGAATGCGCACTGTCATAAGTCAGTACCTGGCCTGATATGACCATAGATGTTTCTAAGACGTAAAACTCCAACAATCAACTACTCCAGTGTGTGTAGGCCTATACAGATCTGGAGTTCGGCAAGTCCCAGAGGGAAGTGTACAACATGGACAACTGGAGACAACTGATTGCAAAGTCTTCTCTGGTTCCCCAACAACCCTCGCAGTTAAGGGATTGATGATGATGATACGCCACTATGCCACCACTCCTTAGTATCCTATTAATATATTATGACACTCAATCAATGACTCAATCACTCGTTCACTCACTCAGTCACTCAGTTAATCACTGACGGTGTTTGGCTCGGCTCGGGGCTCCCCCTCGGTGGCTTCGAACCCGTGACCTGCGCTGCCCTCTGCAGAGATGTAGGAGGTTGCCTGAATGAATTACCTAACTATGACCTAAACTACCCTAAAATTGACTAAGATTGTATAAGAGTGTTATGTGAATAAAACCTCCATTTCCCAAAAACTGATATCGCTCTCTGGCTTTCCTGTCCGAATTGGCGCATAATTTCCAATTGTGTTTAATTTGGGCGGGAAAGCCAGTGCTGACCCCTGGGTTCTACTCCACACACCTAGAGGGACGCCTCTTTCCCGCCACTCGGGCATTTGGCCCGTTTCCTCCAACTTGTAACGTTTGCTTGACCATGCCCACCCACCCTCTTTTTAACTAGACTCGGCTCGGGGCTCCCCCTCACACACTCACTCACTCACTCACTCACATACTCACTCACAGCCTGCCCTCACCTCCCCCAATATCAAGTGGTGGGTTTGTACACCGTGAACTATTGCAATAGGGCGCACCTCAGAGCACCTAAACTTTCCTGAGCAATAATAGAGAAGTGAAGAGGTGTATGTATGCATGCATGTGTGTGTGGGAGGGGGGCGGGAAGGGGCTTGTGGCAGGAGTGGTCACAAACCACCCGCACGCCTGCACACCGCAGCTCGTCCTGATATGACCTTAAATGTTGCGAGGACGTAAAACTACAACAACCAACCAACCAGCACACCGCAGCAGTCGGTAGGATGAGGTGGCGGGGGTGAGGGGGTGCGGAGGTTATGGCTGGCGCACACCTACCATTTGTGCGCACCCACCTACCGTTTACGATGTAAAACTGCCCGTTTCACGCACAAAAATCGCTAGGTGTGCGCCCCCCGCGCACACCTAGCGATTGCGATTCGCGCATAAAACTCAGTTTTTAGTGCTAAAAGCAGACGTTTACGATTGCGATTCGCAATTCGAAAAACGAATCGGCCCGTTTTCAGTTTTAAGCGGGTCGGGTCGGGTCGCGAGTTTTAGTGCGCGAATCGTAAACGGGAGGTGTGCGCCAGCCATTAGGGGGGTGAGTGGGTGATCAATTAAAAGTGGTGGTGGACGGGCGCCGGCCGGTAACCGGCCGGATGGAAGGTGGCGCAACCAGCGAAGAAGGATCGCCGGTGGCGACACCACGCGGCCTGGTTCAGTCAGTTCAGTGCAGTTCAGTCCGGGCCCGCCCCGCCAGTCTTGTCGCAGTGCTCGGTGCACTGAGCAGCAGGCAGCACAGGAAACAAGGATACACTGGGACTACTCTTAGTGGTACTACAACTGCGGCTACTACTATTAACTACTACTAACTACTGCTAACTACTACTACTAATTACTACGACCAGTCAGTGCGTGGAGCAGCTCGGGAGGTGCTCGCCCACCATGGAGGAGTGGCGCGCGGCCCGGCCATGTGATCTGACGGACTACGCAGGTGGTCACCGGAGACTAGCAGCCGCCGAGTCGGTCTGAGCAGCTCTGAGCAGCTCTGTGCAGGTTGTTGCTCCTCGTTGCGCTCTGACATTCCGGTAGCGACGCATGCGTAGTAGGTAGAGCAACAACTACTCTGTGAGGCCGGGTGGGGGAGAGAGGGAGGTGTCGGCTGACTGAGTGCGGTAATAACGGCAATGGATGCGTTTGTTACTGTAGTACCTGTCTTCAGCGACTCTTGTGATCGGCGAATCTCTGTCATATGCTGACAATTCTCCTCTGTGTGTATGTGTGTGTGGTAGTCTGAGCGTCTGTGTGTAGTAGTCTGAGCGTGTGTGTATGTGTGTGGCAGTCTGAGCCTGTGTATGTGTGTAGTAGTCCGAGCGTGTGTGTATGTGTGTGGTAGTCTGAGCATGTGTATATATATATATATATATTTGTGTGGTAGTCTGAGCATATGTCTATGTGTGTAGTAGTCTGAGCATGTGTATATGTGTGTGGTAGTCTGAGCGGGTGTGTGTGTGTGTGTGGAGGAGGGTGGTACCGGTGTTGCAGTTTCCACGGTACACCACTTTGCGAGGGACACATACATTCAAATGCATTGTCAATGGCAGTGAGCAAATCTTCATACAGAAAAAGTCAAATATCTCTCAAATTACACCACCTAGAAGCAACCCACTTGGGACACATATAGAAAACATATTCAATAAATAGATTAGATTAAATTTATGAGGTTAGGCTTCTGCACTTCTATTAATTTTGAATAAAACTAATGTTTTACACTGCGCGTACCGTCAAACTCAAGGCATTGTCAATGGTCGTGAGCAATCTTCATACAGAAAATACAGAATAGGTGAAATATCTCTAAAACCACACCACCTAGAAACAAATCGCTTGGTACACATATAGAAAACATCTTTACCAAAAACATTATATTAAATTTATAAGGTTAGTGACGATGCTGTTCGATTTTGATGCATGCACAGAAGCGATGTGTCCCCCGCAAACTGGCGTGCCGCGGAAACTGCAACACCGGCAGAGCAAATATCTGTACAGTAGTAAGCGTACCTGTCTTTAACGACCCTGTGATCAGGGAACCCCTGCCAGTAGCCGACAATTGCTGTGAAGAAACGCCGAGTTTGTCTCGTGTAACTTGTCGCTGCGATAACAGGACACAATCATGCCCTGTTAGGATAACATTGGCGTGGATGTAGAGTTGTCCTTTGCAAGTACATACTCAACTGTAGTTTGTTTTATATGCAAAGATTTGTTTGTTTGTTGTTGTTTTACATCCTAACAACATCTAATGTCACATCTAAGGTCATGTCGACTCAAACCAATGACTTAGGCATTAATATGTGTCGCTTCCTAGCCAGGTGCTCGGTATTATTAGGATAAGGCAAAGACTGGTTGGCTCAGTGTCAGGATAATGTGACTGAGTGGGATATTATAGTCATGGTTCTGCAGCCTGGTCTCCCAGTGAGGCAGCACTATAAAGTAACCATGAGTGTGCACTGTCACAAGTCGGTACCCGTCGTGATGTGACCGTAGATGTTGCCAGGATGTAAAACTCCAACAACCAACCAAGCAAAGTGGAATGGATGCTATGAAGAAGGCATGGTTGTTGTGGTGGTGGTGGTTGTGGTGGTGGTTGTGGTGGTGGCGGTGGTGGTGGTGGTGGTGGTGGCAGTGGTTGCAGTGGTGGTGGTGGCGGTGGTGGTGGCGGTGGCGGTGGCGGTGGCGGCTGTGGCAGTGGTGGTGGTGGTGGTGGTGGTGGTGGCAGTGGCGGTGGTGGCTGTGGCGGTGGCGGTGGTTGCAGTGGTGGTGGTGGTGGTGGTGGCGGTGGTGGTGGTGGTGGCTGCAGTGGTGATGGTGGCAGTGGTGGTGGTGGTGGTGGTGGTGGCGGTGGCAGTGGTGGCAGTGGTGGCAGTGGTGGTGGTGGTGGTGGTGGTGGCGGTGGCGGTGGTGGTTGGGGTGCTGTGTGGTGGTGGTGGTTGTGGTGGTGGTGGCGGTGGCAGTGGTGTCTGTGGCAGTGGTGGTGGTGGCGGTGGCGGTGGTGGTGGTGGTGGTGGTGGTGGTGGTGAGGGGAGGGAGGAGGGGGGTTGTCTGAGCCAACACAAACTTGGATTATTGTGACTGACTGTGTCTGTGTGTGTGGGAGATGGGGTAGGTTGGGGGAGAGGGGTTGGATTCAGGTGAGTGCTGCCAGATTCCGGCTGATACTAGGCCAGCTGATGCCGGCAGGCTGGGTGCAGTGTCATACATTCACTTACTGGGCTGCCCCCTCACATACTCGGCTGCTGCCTCATTGCATGCACAAGTCTGCCCTGCTCTATGCATACACTGCAAGTATGCGCTGTGCTGCCCCAGACATACACTGTGCTGCCCTATGCATGCACTGTGTTGCTTCATAATGCACGGTGCGGCCCTATAGTGCATTGTGCTATCATATACATGTGCTGTGCTGCCCTATATGTGCATTGTGCTGCCCTATGCATGCACTGTTCTGTCCTATACAGTACAACCCCGTTAAACCAAGCTCGGTTAAACCAAACGATCGGTTAATCCAAACTTGTGTCAGCGGCCCGGCAAAATACTACCATTTATCATATAAAAATGATAATGTTAAACCAAAGGCGGTTAACCCAAACAAAATTGTAGGGCCCCATGCCACTTCTGGTACAGTTAAACGAAACTTCCATGTGGTTATAAGGTCATCTGAGACTTTTTTTGTATGATAAATGGTAGTATTTTGCCAGGCCGCCGAAAAAGGTTTGGATTAGCCGGTCGTTTGATTTAACCGAGCTTGGTTTAACGGGGGTATACTGTATATACATAAAAAAACAATAATCAAAGGGTCCACATACATTATATATTACATTCACAATGTCCCCCCGATTTTACCAAAGCCAAGTCAAAGTCAAAGCTAGGTTAAACCAATGATCGGTAAATCCAAACAAATTTCTAGGGTCCTTTCAAGTTTGGTTTAACGGGGTTAAACTGTACATGCATACTGCTGCCCTGTACATCCACCATGTTGCCATATACATCCACCATGCTGCACCATAATGCCCTGTGCTGCCCTATACATCCACCATGCTGCCCCATAACTGACCACCTCCACAGATCGACCACTCCCCTATATCGATCGCTTTATTTGGGTCCCAACAATACCATTGTAACTATATTCTGACTCCCTAAGCCGACCACCTCCCTAAATGGACCACTTAAAGTCGGTTCCAAGGTCGGTTGATTTAGAGAGGTTTAACTATATATATATATATATATATATACCTACGTATATACAACGTATATACAGATGTAAGCAAATATGCACGGTGCCTCCCCCGGCGGCGTGGGTCGGAACTAGCTTAGTTCACCGCCCCGCCGCCCGCCACCGGGTGCTTTACATATATACCTTGGGCTATACCTCCCTTCAGCCAGTCGCTATAGGCCTCCCTACGGTCAACAAATTCTTACATATATATATACATGCATATAAAGTTGGGCTACGGCAAGAGAGAGACAAGAGGCGGTGATGGGTAGGCGACTTTATTTGCGTCAGGGCAGCAAAATATAGGCTACCGGTAAAAAAAAAAAAATTAAAAATTAAAAAATTAAAAAATTAAAAAATTAAAAAATTTCAGAAGCAGGAGAGAGACTGACTGCCCGGGCAAGTAGTGCCAGGAACCTACAGGTGGTGGCGCTGGGGTAGGCAAGGACCGGGGCAAACGCGGGCAAGTCAGCGATTGGAGAATAACATTAGTCGAATAACAGAGGAATAATCGTGATAATTATATGAGAGAGCTCCGCCCCTTTTATATACGTATAATACATTATACTCTCTATATATAATATATATAGACACACATATGTGTATATGAAGTAGTCTGCACTGACCTCTCAGACAAGGAATCACATAGAACGGTAGGCGTGGATATGATGATTTCACCAGGCAGCCTAGGTGGTGTAATTGTTAGCACGCTAGCCTCGTAATGGCAAGAAATGTGGTTTCAAATCCTACTCTAGACAATTGGTACTTGTCACTACCTCGCCTGGCGCTCAGCATTACTAGGATAGGGCAAGGACTGGTTAGCTCAGTATCAGGATAATGTGACTGAGGGGGACATTGGGTCATGGTGCATTGGCCTATTGGGGCAGCACTATAAGGTTGCCATGGGTGTGCACTGTCACAAGTCAGCACCCATCCTGATATGACCTTGGATGTTGCCAGGACATGAACCCCGAAAAACAAACAAACACTACCCATCCAGGACACACACTTAGTGGTCCAGTAGGACACACACTGCCATTCCATCAACCTCATTGCACCTCTGACTGACTGCACTCATTTGTGGAAGGAAGCTAACAGATTTGTAATACTACAGTTCTTTGTCTTAATCCCCAAAGCCATACATGACCAGTTATAGACCTTGGGTTTAGTGCTATATTTAATTAACCTTTTATTAACACAGCAGAATATATTTAGATCTTCATCTCACATCGCATGCGCGAACAAACAAAAAATCAAATAATAACACAAGAAAATAATAACACCAAATAAAAGAAAATAATAACACCAAAAGGAGAAGACCTCACGAAGCACCTTCATTGTATGACTTAGCGCCGTGCTCCTGTTCTAAGACTGGATGTAATTACAGAGAGTCGTCTACTCTTAGATCTAATGCACACCGAGAATACAGCTCTTCAATCAACTGTCACTAGTCGATAGAAAAATCGTTAGTATGCAACTAGTTTTGGGACAGCACAGTCGAACCTGTGGTGATTTAAATGTGTTCCCCTCTTGGGATCAACATCCAGCAGACTTACAACATTCTTGTTTCCCTGCCTTACATATTGCTCAGCATTACCAGAACAATGCAGAGGAGTGGCTGGCTCAGTGTCGTGATAATGTGAGTGAGTGGGAATATCTGGTCATGGTGTAGGTGGTGCGGTATCTCAGTTGTGCAGTACTATGAAAGCGCACCATCACGATTCAGTATAAATCCTGCTGTGGCATTAGCTTTATTGCTAGAGCCCCAGTCACACATAGCTGGACAAGCCCCGGAATTTTAGCCGGACCAGTCGCCCGGACAGCCCCGGATAAAATCGCTATTTTGGTCGTTTTTGGCCTCGCTGACACACGTGCCCAGACGAGCCATAGACTAGCCCTGGACCAGAGGCCAGATCACCCCGGACTGAGCCGGCCCTACCCGATGTATCCACGGAGTAGTCCCGGATCGGTCCCAGACGACCCCGGACCACCCCGGATCCTGATCCTAGACTTATCCGTGGTAAACGGGGTGATCCGTGGCTGATCCGTACTCATCCGGCATGTCCGGGTCTTATCCGGGCAGTCCGCGAGTGGTCCTTGGCTATGTCGGGGCTAGTCTGGGCAACTCCGGGGCTGGTCTGGGTTAAGCCGTGGCTATAATCTGGCTCATCCGGTTCGAAAAACGCCTGGACAGCCCCGGACTGCCCCAGACGCGACACAGACTACCCCCAGTCCACCCCCTGACTACCCCCGGATTACACCTGGATCATCCCAGATGATGCCGGATCGAGCCCGGATCGCAATATTCCCCGGACTGCCCAGATGTTTTAAACATTTTAAAACATCCGGGGCAGACCCCGGATGAGGCCGGACCAGCCACGTATCACCAAGGATCACCAAGGACCAGCCATGGATTAGCAACCAATCAGGCCGGATCGCCACAGACCACACCGGATCACGGTCCGGGGCTCATCCGGCCCCTGATCCGGGTAGGTGTGACTGAGGCTTAGGAAATAAACCGCAATAAACCAAATGGAACTATCACATTCACCCTCGGGGACAACTGCTCATTTCCTCCACAACTCCCCCTACACCCCCACTCCCTCACTCCCCCATACTCCCCTGAGGGACAACTTCACTCCCCACCCCCCACTATTCCTATACCGCCACTCCCCACTCATCAGATACTGCTGGTCCCAACACTCACAGGCCCTCACACACTCACTCACTCACTCACTCTCACTCACTCAATCACTCTCACTCACTCAATCACACACACACACTCACTCACACACTCATCCACACACTCACATACTCACTCCCTCACTCACTCACACACACTCACTCACACAACACTCGTTCATACCCACTAACAGTAACACTAACAGACGCAGGCGCATTCACATGGATCCCTCACTAAGTCACACACTCACACAAACTCACTCTCACACACATTCATACATATACACATACACACTCACATACACACACCGACTCACATATGTATAAACACACTCACATACACACTCACTCACTCATACACTCACACATACACACGCTCATGATTATATACACACACTCAGACACATAATACTCAGCCACATACTCACTCACACACTTACACACACACTTAGTCACACTTACACACACTCACACACTCCTTCCACCAGAAGAATGGGTGCCACTAAAGGCCCCAGTCACACATACCCGGATCAGGGGCTGGACGAGCCCCGAACCGGCATCCGGGGTGGTCCGGGGCGATCCGGGGCGATCCGGGGTGATCCGTGGCTCGTCCGTGCCGACACCCCCTGATCCGGCCTGATCCGTGGCTCGTCCGGCGCCATCCGGGCTCAGCCCCGGATGTTTTAAAATGTTTAAAACATCCGGGGTGGTCCGGGGGATTTTGCGATCCGGGCTCAATCCGGCCTGATCCGGGGGTGGTCCGGGTATTTCGGGGGTGGTCCGGGGTGGACCGGGCCTGTCCAGGGGTGGTCCGGGGTCATTTTGAGCCACGGTTTGACCCGGACCATCCCCGGACTATCCAGGACTACCCCAGGCCTAGCCACGGACCACTCCCGGACTGCCCCCATAAGACCGGGGGTGATCCAGGATAGTCCTGGGGTGATCCGGGATAGTCTGGGGGTGGTCCGGGGCAGTCTGGGGGTGGACGGCCTCGTCCGGGGCCGGTCCAGCCCAGTCCGGGGGCAGTCTGGGGGTGGTACGGGGCGGTCCGGGGCTCGTCTGGGAAAGTGTGACTGCGAGGCAAAAATCGTCGAAAACAGTGATTTTATCCGTGGCGGTCCGGGACAGTCCGGGCCGTTGGTCCATGGGTGGTCCGGCTCAAAATCCGGGGCTCGTCCGGCTATGTGTGACTGGGGCTTTAGTGTGGAATGTGAGTGGCAGGTCACAATGGCCGTAGGGACGCCTCAGTGACCCTTGTGCACCTGGCGGCAGACAATAAAACTAAGCTCCTCAGCCGCCTGTCTGTGCTTTGTATTGTAACCCTCCGCGCCCCGCAGTGCACTGTCCACCGGCACAGCGTCCAAATAAGACAAAACTAAGTCCCTTTAAATATATGAAGGGTGCAATTTTGATTGGAACGCACCCAGTTTATTTCTCGTAAAAATGTGACGCTTCGTATCATTGAGTGGGCGAGATCACAATCTGTGTGTCCCATTTTGCTCTTACCTCGATATTTCTCTTACCCACTCTCCGTTCACTGTGTCATCTACTCGCCTCCTCTTCTCTCCTCTCTCCTCGTCTCACTCCTCCTCTCACTCCTCCTCTCATCTCTCCTCTCTCATCTCCTTTGCTCCCATCTCCCGTCTCCCCTCCTCTCATCTCCCCTCTCCTCTCGTCTCCTCTCCCGTCTCCTCTCGTCTCCCCTCTTCCCCCGTTCTCTCTCTCCTCCCCTCTCCATCATCTGTCCCCCTCCCCTCTCCCCTTATCTCTCATCATGTATCCTATCCCTACCCTCCCCTGTCATCATCTCGTCTCCTCCAATCAGACGGGATGGCAGAATAAGTTAGAGCGACCGTCTCCCGTGTTGGTAGACCATGGGATCGTGGGTTCGAACCCTGTTCGAGTCAAACCAATGACTTAAAAATTGATACTTGTCGCTTCCTAGCCAGGCGCTCGGCATTATTAGGATAGGGCAAGGACTGGTTGGGGTCAGTGTCAGGATAATGTGACTGAGTGGGATATCTGCTCCTGGTCCTGGCAGCCTGGTCTCCCAGTGGGGCGGCACTATAAAGTCACCATGAGTGCGCACTGTGACAAGTCGGTACACGTCCTGATATGACCTTAGATGTTGCTAGGATGTAAACCAAACAACAAACAAACTCCTCTCATTTCCTCTCCCCTCTTCTCTTCTCTCCTCTCCTCTCCTCTCCTCTCCTCTCCTCTCCTCTCCTCTCCTCTCCTCTCCTCTCCCCTCCTCTCCTCTCCTCTCCTCTCCTCCCCTCTCCTCTCCTCTCCTCTCCTCTCCACTCCTCTCCTCTCCCCTCCTCTCCTCTCCTCTCCTCTCCTCTCCTCTCCTCTCCTCTCCTCTCCTCTCCTCTCCTCTCCTCTCCACTCCTCTCCTCTCCTCTCCACTCCTCCTCTCATCTCCTCTCCTCTCTCTCCTCTCCATATTACCCCCTCCACATTTTCCTTTCTTTCCTCGTGTCCCTCATTTCCTTATTCTTCCCCCTTACCGCCTTCCCTTCCCCACTCACATTTTCCCTTCTCCCTACTCCCCCCCCCCCCACCCCAACCATCCCCCATCCATCCCATCTCCTCTTCTACATCTCCTCAGCTCGGTGAAGTGTGCCTCTATTGGGCTTTAACCTCTCCCCTCAACTAGAGTACCTGTCACTAGCCGGCCACCTCCACTCCACCATCCCCCTCCCCCTTCCCCCCTCCCTCCTTCCACCCCCCCCCCCCCCCCCCTCCTCTCCCCTCGATCAGTGTCACGCGCAACACTGCATCCGACCGCCTCCGTTTGATCACTGCACACTGCTAATGGATCGTCCCTAAGCCGATCGAGACTGGTGAAGTGTGAACAGCAAAAATATGACCTGAGGGACGAGGCTGTGTGTGGAGACTCATGCCATTCACAATGAATGATTGAACATGGCCAGGCAACACACCGCTGTCCCAACAGCCATCTGATACACAAGGCAATCCCAGCAGGGATTAGGGCTAACATAGCTATTTAATTATTTTCACAAAAATTGTCTGAAGCCGTGTATTTAACTTTATAATATGTATCGTTGGTTGGTGGTTGACATTTTATGTCCTTTCAAAATCTAAGTTCCGACTTGTGACAGTTCACCCTCATGGCGACTTTATAGTGCTGCCCCTCTGGGAGACCAGGCCCCCACCACGATGACCCATTTTCCCATTATCCTGATACTAAGCTAACCAGTCCTTGCCCTATCTTTGTAATACCGAGTGCCAGGCTAGGTAGCGACAAGTATAAATTTAGTATGCGATTGGTTTTATTCGACTGGGAATCCAATTCCCTACCTTCCGCACAGGATATTATATATATTATATGTGAGATTTATATAATATATATGTATAATATCATCATCATCATGCTGTCGGTCGCGATGCGACAAAGACTGCTTTCATTACTTGACTGCCGCTCTCCATTTATCTCTCTGCTGTGAGAGTTGCGTCCATGAGTCGGTCTTAATGTCTCTCAGCTTCAGGTTTCTCTTGATGGTATCTTTGAACCGGAGACGGGGGCGCCCTCTCTTTCTGTAGCCAGAAGACAGTTGAGAATAGAGGATCTGCTTTGGTAGCCTGTCTGATGACATCCTCATTAGGTAATATATATATATATTATATACATATAATGTTATTTATATTATATATATTATATATATTATATATTATATATATTATATGTGTATGTATATGTTATGTATGTATATACATGTATTCATATATGTATATGTGTTTATATATACTATGTATGCTATATAATTCCTATATGTAATTTAGATCATGTGACATCTAGTGGTCCGTGGTGATGGGTAGCGTAAACTGCAGTGCATGCTGGGAAGAGACCCCCCCCCCCCCACCCACACACACACACGTCGCCTAAATGTGAGGGGGAATACCAGCCAATAGCATTCCCGGAATTATTACCTGTGATCACGTGGCCTATACCACCCCTAGATACGCGCCTGTGCGTTTGTGCACATGCATAACTAGACTGCTGGAAAAACTGGGAGGCGGAGAGAGGGCGGTATTGATTGTCACGTGACCTCAGGGGAGACACAGGTAAACTTGAATGTAGAACCAATCTCGGATCCCGTGTTGTTAGTCCAGGTCTGGATGTCCTTTTTTTTTTGTAGGATTGTAGACGGAGTGCTTTATTTTACCATCATCCAGTTCGACGGTTTATTAGGCTGTAAATCTGGATGGTATGTGGGGTAGGGGGAGGGAGGAGAGGGGAGGGGAGGGGGGGGGGGAGATGCAGGGTGGGAGGGGCAGGTTGTGGGGAGAGTATGGGTAAAGAAGGGTGGGATGGGTGGGATGGTGAGGATGTGGGGAGAGAGGAGGGTGGGGATAGGATGGGCAGAGAGAGGGAGGATGTATGGGGGGTAGGATGGGAAGAGAGGGGGAGGATGTATGGGAGGGGGAGGATAGGCAGAGAGGGGGGGATGGAAGGGGGGGGATGGTGATAGGATGGGTGGGAGGTTGTGGGGAGAGGAGAGGGTCGGGAAGGGAGAGGATGGTGATACGATGGGTAGAGAGGGGGAGGATGGCTGGAAATGGGGAGGCTGGGGTTAGGATGGGGGGTGGAGGGAGGATAGGGATATGATGGGTGGTGAAGGGATGGATGGGATAGGATGGGTGGAGAGGGGTGAATGGGGATAGCAAGGGTGGGGAGAGGGAGAATGGGGATAGGATGGGTGGGGAGAGGGAGGATGGGGAGAGGATGGGTGGAGAGAGGGGGGATGGGGAGAGGATGGGTGGAGAGAGGGAGGATGGGGAGAGGATGGGTGGAGAGGAGGAGGCCTGGGTTAGGGTGGGTGGAGACGGGAGGGAATTAAGGGGGAAGAGGAGGGTAGAATAATGAAGTGTATTTTCCAGAACCATACGCACACACAGGAACCCGCCCTGGAGGGGTGGTTGCCGTTGCTACCTACAGTCATTGCTTAAGCAGGAATAATTTAAACCACGGACAATTGGTTTTCCTTATCCCACGGCTCCTTTTCCCTATCCCAGTAATGGTGCTCAATTTGTTCGGCCATTTCGTCTGGGTAATACGCCGTGATCCTACCCAGCCTGTTGTTCGACTGTTTTATTTGTTGTTGTTTGGTGTTTTACGTCCTAGAAAAATCTACGGTCATATCAGGAGGGGTACCGATTTGTGACACTGCACGCTCAGGTCGACTGTTTATAGTGCTGCCCCACTGGGAGACCAGGCTGCCGGCACCATGACCCAACATCCCACTCAGTCACATTGTCCCGACATTGAGCTAACCAGTCCTTGCCCTGTCCTAGTAATGCCAAGCGCCAGGCTATGTAGCGATAAGTACCAATTTTTATAAGTCATTGGTTTGACTCGTCTGGGATTCAAGCTTCCGACCTTTCGCACGGGAAGCCTGCGCTCTACCAATTGGGCCACTGCGTCCGGTGTGTTTGTTTTATCTAGCGTCACCAACCAGAGTTCCAAACAAAACTGGGATGTGGGGCGGTGCGGGGGGGGGGGGAGGCAGGGGGGGGGGGGGGGGGTACTAGACACAGAGGCCCAATAACACAGGATCCAGGCACTGGATGTTTACATAATGCGCCTTTAATTAAAGGCACTGGAATGCTTTATTTATCATTTACATAATAATAGCCACAGTAGTGATATCGGAATGGGAGGCTGCGCTGACTGGGTTCAATGGGGAGAGAGACCACTTATGGCTGGCGCACACCTCCCGTTTATGACCTAAAACTGCCCGTTTCGCGCATAAAACTGGATTTTAGTCGTTAGGTGTGCGACCCCCGCGCACACCAGAGCCTTGTGATTCACAACTTAAAACTCAGTTTTAGGGCTTAAAACTGGAATCTTATAAGATTCGAAAAATGAATCGGCCAGTTTTAAGTCGTAAACGGGTCGCGAGTTGCAGTCAGTTTTAGCTCGCGAATCGTAAACG
Organism: Branchipolynoe longqiensis; assembly: GCA_030323885.1. Taxonomy (NCBI): domain Eukaryota; kingdom Metazoa; phylum Annelida; class Polychaeta; order Phyllodocida; family Polynoidae; genus Branchipolynoe; species Branchipolynoe longqiensis. The sequence goes on along the minus strand of CM059200.1, from coordinate 44,708,134 downwards.
GGAGGTGTGCGCCAGCCATAAGGCTGTGTACCATACAACAGACACCCAAACCAGTAAGGCCAAACAAGAAATACATGCTTGTTTTACGTTAACAACATTTTTAATTTCTGTCTATCCACTTTTATTAGACTAATTTTGAAGAAAACGTCAACATGTTCTCTTAACATAATTCTTTTTTTTATTCGAAAGAAGAAAAGAAATCCAATTGCATTGAATGTCAAAGGGTGTCCCAATAGGTAAAAGCGTTCTGTTGGGCAGGTGGTATTTGCACTCGCCTATGCCCGAATTGGTCGGTGCCAAATTATGGACATTTTGCACTTATGTTCCCGCTCAGTTTTGCGGGTCAAATACATAACAAGTCTTTGACCAAATAAACAAAACTAAATATTACCACTTCAAATAGTTATAATCCAATCATTAAAATAAATAATATTAACATTACATTTTAAAAACCACTGCCGGCTGGTTCGTTTGTTGGAGTTTTACGTCCTGGCAACATCCAAGATCAGGATATGTAGCGACTTGTGACAGTGCACACTCATGGTGACTTTATAGTGCTGCTCCACTGGGAGATCGGGCCGACAACACCATGACCTGATATCCCACTCCGTCACATTAGACTGGCACTGAGCCAACCAGTCTTTGCCCTATCCTAATAAGGCCGAGCATATGGCTAGGAAGTGACAATTATAATTTTGTACGTCATTAGTTTGACTCGACCAGGGTTCGAACCGGTGGGTTCGAGTCGCACGATCTACCAAAGCAGGAGACGGACGTTCAACTCATTCGGCCATCCCGTCTGGTCAACACTGCCGACCCGCCCCAAGTTTTCCCTCACAAGTCCTTGAGAAACCAGTATGTTTTTTTTTCTTTTGTTTGGCCCAACACAGATCCCTAGCATAGACATAATAGTTAATACTCCTTCATCCAATCCAGACAATGGCCCAAGCTCACAACAGCTAGTGGTGGCCGTTAGGATGGATCCAGGCCAGACTTATCCCCGAGAGAGGGATCTGTTTTGTTCATTCCCATGGCGACGCATCCGGATCCGCTTTGCTAGAAATTCACCGACCGTTTCCATTCAACAAAGAACACTGTTTAACTATATCCTAAACCTCCACTTAATGTTGAGAGTTAATGTGAATATTTACCGCCCCCCCCCCCTCCACCGAAGAGTTTGCTTCAAAGCCGTGTTTAGTGTTTGCAATAGAAAACTGCGGTTGGTTATTTTCGTGGTTTGTGACGATGATTTGTTAGTGGCTTGTCCCCAGTCTGTGATATTGGCCGTAGCTCCAGGCGGACTACGGGACATAGTACCAGCATCACGATCACGTGACGGAGGTGGCAAGAACCGGAAGTACCAAATGAGCAATGGAAATAACCCATAAATCAGTTTGTGAACTGAGATGATATATCTCATTCCAATGAACCAACCATTTTGTTCTGAGCTTGTTTGGGGGGGGGGGGGGTTGTAGTAGTTTTTTATTTCCAATTTCTAAAATGGTTGGGAAATCAAATGGCACTTAATTATTTCTGATCTTGTTATTGTGGTACTTTTATGATATCTCAAATCAGTCACATTATACCATGTGAATATAGTCAGATTCACAAGTATCATCAAATATATAATAATGCCCGTGCTATATCATCAATTATATGGATATATAATAATGAAGCTACTGACATGTGTTATTATGTGTGGTATAAAGCATTTATACGAATATTATTCAGGATGGAACCCTCCCTCTGTGGCATATCGGGTGGGGGGATTCGAACCCACTACCCCCACACGCTGCTGGGCCGGCGGGGCATTTCGGCGAGGGGACTGAGGCAAGTCTAGCCTCCATGTGTCTTGCGCCTCCAGTGCCCGCTAGGAGGACTGAGGCAAGTCTATTACGGGTAACACCTCAGGCGCATGCGCGGACCCTCCAGCTCCAACGGCTTTCCTGTATACTCGGCCCATTTGAACCCGAGTTCTAGCTTGAGGCTGACGTACCTACGTGCGTACCTACCTACATATCGGGCGAGATGCCGGTCGATATATGTGCGGCATGTGGGGAGGAGCACGAGCCCCCCCCGGGGCAGTAAGTGCAAGCGGACAAGGACTAGCAAGCGGTCAGTAAAGGCGGAGCTGCCTTCATCGGGCGAGGAGGATGCCGCGGAGGCGGGTGAGAAGTTGGTGGCGCCGGTTTTCTTCGACGCGGCGCGCCGGTGAGGGTTCGCGCCTCGTGGTGGAAGACTACGAGGAGGATGACGAGGAGAGGGAGCTGAGGCGGCTGGTGGCGGCGAGGGCGCGAGAGCGCCGTAAGAAGGAGCTGCGTGCGGTCTTGGACGCCGGATCGCCGGAGGAGGAGGCAGTGACGGCGGTGCCGACGACGAAGAAGAAGCTGTCCGGGAAGAAGAAAAAGGCAGAGGCGGCCGGGGACCCGGACGATTCCCCTACAGACAGCAGCTCGGAGGACGGCTCAGGGTCAGACAGTGACTCTGGCAGAAGGCGAAGGAGGAGGCGTAAGCGCAGTAAGTTCGCTTTAAACAAATACACGATGAACGAGAAGCGTTTAAAAAAACTTTCGGTGATGGAGCTCGTCTACACGGCCCTGGTCTGGGGCATGAAACGTGGGAGGCGAGTCGGGTTTGAATATGATGATCTGGAGCGATATATCGGGCATGTGGCTTATATGTGCATGCATGCCTCTACAGCAACCTATACAGATCAGGCCTATCGTGGTTATGATAAGGCAATCAGGGACAAGGTAAAGGATGTTGGGCTGAAGGCGTTCACCATGGGCGATCATGAACTATCGTTGCTGTACTTCAATTTGGAAAATACGCGGAGCAACAAAGAGGCACGCCGACCATCCAGACCTACACAGGCGAGTAAAAGCTATGATAATTCCCGGAAGATCTGCTATGCGTACAACTACAACAAGGATGGGTGCAGTGTGCGCCGATGCGAGTACGAACATAAGTGCCTGAGCTGCAAATCAGGCTCCCACCCGATAAATGATTGCAAAAATAAAAAGAATTGACTTGTGTGCACGCCTGTTGAAAGTGGTGCGTCGGGGACCGTTGACCTAGTTGACTTTGAATTTCGCGCGGATATGAGCGGCTTCCAAGATGGCGGCCAAGATGTGGCGCGCGATTCACCTTGCTCCAAAAATGTCCCGCAGATGGTTGATGATGGCTGTGCCAATAATTTAGGCACCGCCTTGCTTGATGAGCCTGTACTAATTTGTGTTGCAGACCATGTTACCGTCGATTGTGCAAAAAATAATATTTGTGTTGTTAACAGCGGGGACTCGGACAGTGCGTACACGGACATTGTATACCCGGGGCATGGGCAACGGTAATACCGACTGGTTGCGGGTGGTCGGGCCAGATAATTTAAGTGTACCTAATGATGACCTACACTGTTCCTTGTGGGTCAAAGACCAAGATGGTGATAGTTCAGTTAATAAATGTATCAGCGTCTTTGCTAGATGTTTGCAAGGCGCTTGTGACTGTAGGCATGATATTGCGGGTGCCTGCACGCAGTTAAAGCCGTGTCGTATCTATGCCGAGGCGATGTGCCGAGGTGACACGGACCCTGACTGGGAGTATATCCTCAGGGGTTCATGTTTTGGGTACCGGGTAATCGACCCGGATTGTGTTAGTTGTTACTTTCAGGGTAACTACTCATCTATAACTAAGAGTACCACGGGTAAGTTGATGAGCGATAGGCTGCAGAGGGAGATCGCTGCGGGTCTGGTGTGCATAGTCGATGAGCCATGTTTATGTGTCCACCCGATGGGGGCCGTGCCAAAGGGGCACGATGACTTCAGAGCGATTGTTGATTGCTCCAGCCCAACTGGGTTCTGTGTGAACGAACACACCAGGTCCTGCAGGACAAACTTCAGCTATAATTCTGTAGAGACCGTCACACAGTTACTGCAGCAGGGGGACTATATGTCCACGATAGATATATCTAACGCCTATAGGGCTGTAAATATCCACCCTGCCAGCAGGGAGCGTCAGGGCTTGAGCTGGGATTTTGGCCAGGGACGGGTACATCTAAGGGATAATCGCCTGTGCATGGGGCTCAGCAGTAACCCATACGTCTTCTCCAAGATCAGTGATTTTGTTGTCCGCTGCATGGTCCGGGAAGGCTTTGAAGAATGTGTAAATTACCTAGATGACTTTTGTGTCGTGAGCCGCACGATTGAGGGCTGTACTGACGCACAGCGGGCACTGGTAGCGATCTTGAGAAGGCTGGGATTTTATGTGAGTTTCCGAAAATTAACGCCCCCTGCCCAAATAACCAGATTCCTGGGTATAGATATAGATTCGTTAGCTATGGAGCTAGGTTTTTCCCTTCGGCCTTTCATGCCTACTGGCGCCACCTGGCGTCATTGTATTTAACCACACCGACTCTATACACTCATTGAAAGCCACGCAAGGAAATACCTAATATTGTTTGGGAGTTATTTATGAGGTTTGTTTGCTTGTTTGTTTGTTGTTGTTTTACATCCTAGCAACATCTAAGGTCATATCAGGACGGGTACCGACTTGTGACAGTGCGCACTCATGGCGACTTTATAGTGAATTGGGAAACCTGTCCGCCGGCACCATGACCTGGTATCCCACTCAGTCACATTACCCTGACACTGAGCACACCAGTCCTTGCTTGTCCTAATAACGCCGAGTGCCTGGCTAGGAAGCGACAAGTATCAATTTTTACATCATTGGTTTGACTCGACCAGGGTTCGAACCCACGATCTACCAGCAGGGTATTTCTGAGGTAATCCAATCTGGAGCGCTGTTGTGTCGAAGTCAGCACGAGCCACCTCAAGGCCTCATCGAGTCGTGTAACCAAGGCAACACTCACACAGATTTATAGGGTCCCATATATGTGTCTCTTTTACCACTGTACAAATTCAATCTTTGCATGTTTTCACTTCAAATATCTGGGGTTTTTATTACAGAAACTTAAAACTATCATCCAATGCAACTTTAATTTCTTTTGTTTTTAAATTGTATCTAATCAGAATATACATTCCATGCACAGGCATCACATACACAAATTCGCGCACACAGATGTACACATGTATACTCTCCACCCCCTTTGATGGTTGTGGACCAAGCCCTACGTGCAGTACGCGGGGGGGGGGGGGGGGGGGGGAGCTATGGGTGGGTGCCTGTGGTGGAGATTGATTGCCCCGAGTTGAGGGATCGCAAGTGGTCCATGGTGGAGATGGTTCCGTCCGTGTTCTGTGAAGGGAATATTATCGGGAACAAAAATGCTATTGGAAGTACCTGAGCCTATGAAAAGGTGAATTGTTCAGCCTTGTGTTACAGAGATGAAATGTCGTCTGCTGCTGCTATTAAATATCAGAACATTGATCGATGTTCGGCTGGCCGGGCTCATACCCAGCCATTCGTAAATGTTATTTATCTTGCATGTGGCGAAATATAAATAAGGTTCGGTTTGCTAATCTCGCGAAAATAATTATGTTACATGTCGATAGCCTTCCCAGACCACTCGCCGATTGAGGTATTTGACTAAAAACATTTTTAGGCCAGGAGCCAATTTTGTTATAGAAAATGTATGACTAGTGTTAGCCCAGGTTGGCAGCAGGCTCCCACTCACTTAATGATAGTTCATATTGACCTTCTGTAAAACACCGGACGCGGGGGTCTAATCGGTAGAGCGCAGGCTTCCCGTGCGGAAGGTCGGGAGTTCGAATCTCAGCCGAGTCAAACCAATGACTTATCAAATTTATACTTGTCGCTACCTAGCCTGATGTGTGGCATTAATAGGATAGGACAAGGACTGGTTAGCACAGTATCAGGATAATGTGAATGTGTGGGATATCGGGTCATGGTGCGGGCAGCCAGATCTTCCAGTGGGGCAGCACTATAAAGTCACTATGAGTGTGCACTGTCACAAGTCGGCACATGTCCTAATATGACCTTAGATGTAGCCAGGACGTAAAACTCCAACAAACAAACAACATCTGTATTTGACATGATCTTAGATGTTGCCAGGATGTGAAACCCCAACAAACAAGTGAACCTTTTGTAAAGTAAAAGCAGACGACTATCGGTGATGATTGATACATACCCCTGTTCTGTATTACAGTGGGTTTGACTCATGGGTGACAAGGACAGTACGTGTAAACGGTCAAAAAGTCAACACTTCCGGTGCTAGACAGTGATTGCTTTATTTCGCACCTCGGCAGCCCCAATACATACCCTGTGACATCGTTATACCCCTGTCACACTACGACGTAATGAGCCAACGTAAGTCTGACGAGCTCACATTTCATCAGTACATTGATGTACATTGGGTTATGTTATGATGACGTCAGCATGACGTTAGACTGACGTCGACCTACATCACGTTAAGTCGTGTTACGTTGGGAGCGTCAAGGTTTTGAACCTGTTCAAAACTTTCTACGTAACTCCAACGTAAGGGTTTACATTCGCCGTACGTTCTGTACACTTCGACGAACGTCAATGACGTTAGACAGACGTTAGTCAAATGCTGCTCACTACGTTCCACTACTTTGACCCACATTAAAGCCGGTGGAAACGTCCACGCGTCATAATGGGAACGTCAGGAGAACGTACACCGAATGTACGTCCAACATACGTTCAGCGTTTCGCCACAGTCTCATGACATATGTAACGTCACGTAACATAATGCAATGGAGTTCTGGCAATGGAATAACGTACATAACGTTCCGTGAGCGTCATTATGTTGTCCTCTCTTGTTGAATGACGCTATCACTACGCTTTACCGGCGTTATGCTCTCATCAACTATGCTGCATCCACTTTCAACTTGTGCCCAAATTTGCATACTACGCCGAGAAGTTCAACGTTTTTCACGTTCTCCCTACGCTGACGTCGTTACATCGTAGTGTGACAGGGCCTTTAGTGTGGGAAATATATCCGTTTAGCCATCCAGCCGTCTAGACATCTAACGGTCTAGACAATGGACCGGTTTACCAAACACATGTTTGGAGTTTTACATCCTGGCAACATCCAACGGCATATCAGGATGGGTATCGACTTGTGACAGTACACACTCATGGCGACTTTATAGTGCTGCCACACTGGGAAATCAGGCTGCAGGCACCATGACGCAATATCCCACTCAGTCACATTATCCTGACACTGAGCTAACCAGTTCCTGCCCTATCCTAGTAATGCTGAGCGCCTGTCTAGGAAGTGACAAGTATCAATGTTATAAGTCATTGGTTTCATCTAATGTAAGATATTTGCTAGGACATTTGCGCTGCAATTTCCATAAGAGCCAACTGTATGGCAATAACCCTACCAAGTTTGGTCTATAGTGAAGGCTAGGGCTGGGAATTTCACCAACATTAACTACCGGTGTTTAAGCTGTAGCTGTGACCCGGCATGCTGGGTCACAGCTACATTCCTTCATGAGGGACCAGCGGAACTCAAAATATCCGTATGCAAAGAGCTTATACTGCTACGCGCTGTATGGTTGTTGAGCCGACCCTATGTGAGTGCATTACCTTTAGGTATGTAATTGCCAGCATTAAGCGATTTATTATAGGCGTAAGCCATTCAAAAGACTTACAAATACAATATTTCCCCTTTTCATCGCCCCCACGACATTAGTAAGCTGGGTCGATGAAAGCAGACTATTTTGGGTGATTTCCCCGTGCGTGACGGCAGTCCGGTGATTGCCATTGTGCTGTTGCTTTGTTTTATATGATTGATTTGTGCAGTGGTTCAATTTTGTATTCCGGACAGCTACATAGTGCCGGCACCGGAGCACACATAACCAGTGGTCCACAAATGGTTCATCAAAGGCTGTGGTATGCGCTGTCCTGTCTGTGGGAAAGTGCATATAAGACACCATGCTGCTTATCGGAAAGAGTAGCCTTTGTGGCGGAAGCGGGTTTCCTTCAAAGAAATATGTCAGAATAACCGTATGATTGACATCCAAATAGCCGATGATAAAAATCTATGAGCTCTAGAGGCGTCGTTAAATAAAAGAAACTTTCTTTTTCCGGAGCACACATTGATGCCACACTGGTCTGTGGGTGTCACATTGGTGGTACACTGGTCTGTGGGTGTCACATTGGTGGTACACTGGTCTGTGGGTGTCAGATTGGTGGCACACTGGTCTGTGGGTGTCACATCGGTGGCACACTGGTCTGTGAGTGTCAGATTGGTGGCATACTGGTCTGTGAGTGTCACATTGGTGGCACACTGGTGTGTGGGTGTCACATTGGTGGCACACTGGTATGTGGGTGTCACATTGGTGGCACACTGGTCTGTGGGTGTCACATTGGTGCCACACTGGTCTGTGAGTGTCACATTGGTGGCACACTGGTCTGTGGGTGTCACATCGGTGGCACACTGGTCTGTGGGTGTCACATCGGTGGCACACTGGTCTGTGAGTGTCACATTGGTGGCACACTGGTCTGTGGGTGTCACATTGGTGGCACACTGGTCTGTGGGTGTCAGATTGGTGGCACACTGGTCTGTGGATGTCACATTGGTGGCACACTGGTCTGTGGGTGTCACATTGGTGGCACACTGGTCTGTGGGTGTCACATCGGTGGCACACTGGTCTGTGGGTGTCACATTGGTGGCACACTGGTCTGTGGGTGTCACATTGGTGGCACACTGGTATGTGGGTGTCACATTGGTGGCTCATGGGTCTGCGGGTGTCACATTGGTGCCACACTGGTCTGTGGGTGTCACATTGGTGGCACACTGGTCTGTGGGTGTCACATTGGTGCCACACTGGTATGTGGGTGTCACATTGGTGGCACAGTGGTATGTGGGTGTCACATCGGTGGCACACTGGTGTGTGGACGTCACATTGGTGGCACACTGGTCTGTTGGATGTCACATTGGTGGCAGACTGGTCTGTGGGTGTCACATTGGTGGCACAGTGGTCTGTGGGTGTCACATTGGTGGTACACTGGTCTGTGGGTGTCACATTGGTGCCACACTGGTCTGTGGGTGTCACATTGGTGGCACACTGGTCTGTGGGTATCACATTGGTGCCACACTGGTCTGTGAGTGTCACATTGGTGGCACACTGGTCTGTGGGTGTCACATTGGTGCCACACTGGTCTGTGGGTGTCACATTGGTGGCACAGTGGTATGTGGGTGTCACATCGGTGGCACACTGGTGTGTGGACGTCACATTGGTGGCACACTGCTCTGTTGGATGTCACATTGGTGGCACACTGGTCTGTGGGTGTCGCACTGGTGGCACACTGGTCTGTGGGTGTCAGATTGGTGGCACACTGGTCTGTGAGTGTCACATTGGTGGCACACTGGTCTGTGGGTGTCACATTGGTGGCACAGTGGTCTGTGGGTGTCACATTGGTGGCACACTGGTCTGTGGGTGTCACATTGGTGGCACACTGGTCTGTGGGTGTCAGATTGGTGGCACGCTGGTCTGTGGGTGTCACATTGGTAGCACACTGGTCTGTGGGTGTCACATTGGTGGCACACTGGTCTGTGGGTGTCGCACTGGTGGCACACTGGTGTGTGGGTGTCACATTGGTGCCACACTGGTCTGTGGGTGTCAAATTGGTGCCACACTGGTCTGTGGGTGTCACATTGGTGGAACACTGGTCTGTGGGTGTCACATCGGTGGAACACTTGTCTGTCGGTGTCACATTGGTGGCAAACTGGTCTGTGGGTGTCACATCGGTGGCACACTGTGTCTGTGGGTGTCACATTGGTGGAACACTGGTCTGTGGGTGTCACATTGGTGGCACACTGTGTCTGTGGGTGTCACATTGGTGGCACACTGGTCTGTGGGTGTCACATCGGTGGCACACTGTGTCTGTGGGTGTCATATTGATGGCACACTGGTCTGTGGGTGTCACATTGGTGGCACACTGGTATATGGGTGTCACATTGGTGGCACACTGGTCTGTGGGTGTCACATCGATGGCACACTGTGTCTGTGGGTGTCATATTGGTGGCACACCGGTCTATGGGTGTCACATTGGTGGCACAGTAGTCTGTGTCTCACATTGATGGTGCACTTTGTCTGTGGGTGTCACTTTGGTGGTGCACTGGTCTGTGAGTGTCACTTCGGTGGTCAAGGGATTCATGGCTAAAAAATAAATAAATAACTCCATATCTACCCTACTTCTTTGTTTGACTGCAACCAGAAACAACTTTTTATTAACCTCCTCATAGTAAAGCTTGTTTTATTTAACAATGCCTGTAGAACGCATTGATTTTCGTATCATCGGCTATTGGATGTCAAACATATGGTCATTCTGACATATTTCTCTGGGGGAAACCTGCTGCTGCCACATAGCCTACTCTTTCCGATAACCAACAAGGGGTCGTTTATATGCACTGTCCCACAGACAGGACAGCACATACCACAGCCTGTGATGAACCAGTTGTGGACCACTGGCCGGAACAGAAAATAGCCCAAGCTGCAAATGAGTCCACTGAGCAGGATCGATAGGATGACCCACACCTTCACAGGTGGAAACTCTACCGCCTGAGTTACGCCCCACTCCTGGGGAGGGTGTGGGTGTGGGGGGTGTGGGTCCTTCTGTTGTCTCAGGCCTAACAAATGTGTTTCTGATTGTACGGCTGACCCCACAAAAAGTTGCCGACGATAATCTTGGTTTTGCTTCAATAAAAATCTTCTGACCAATGACATGGGTTCTTACATAGAATTACAGCATGGCCAATGGAGTCATGACCAAAAGATTGTTTTGTTTAAAACCATACCTACCCTACTTCTTTGTTTGCCTGCAACCAGAATCTTTTTTTTAGGCCTAACCTACTCATAGATGGCAGTGTGGTAATGTGCTCGTGAAGTGTCATTCTTTAGGAACAAATACTTAGTCTACAGAATATGCCAAGGAAGATAATGTATTTAGATAGCATGGATCATATAAAGAGCGTTTTTGTTGGGGTTGTTTCTTTTTTTTGAAAGGGGGAGGGGTAGTTTTTTTTGTGGCGACTGGGGGTTTGTTTGGAGCGGGAGGGGTTAAGAATTTATTTTCGTTTGTGTTCCTTTTCCTGGTGGAAACAAACCATTTTAAACTGATGGTTATTTTTGGGGGAAGAAGCCTGTTGTTAGTAAACTGAGTCGCCAGTACTGGGTGGTTTATCGATCACGTGATCCACTGACCCATGAGACCATCAACCACCCGGGCAATAGGTGCAAGCATGAGTGTGACGGGGGGGGGGGGGGGTAGTAGGGAATTTTGGTCTATGCCACCAGTGAAGGCATCGCATAGAACTCGGTTGTTATAGTTACAGAAAGTGATTGTGATGCTGACAGATAGATTCCAGCCATTACATCGTAGCATGATAGGCGGGATTCCCACAATACATGATAGGTGGGATTCACACATCACGTTATAGGTGGGATTAACACATCACGTTATAGGTGGGATTCACACATCACGTTATAGGCGGGATTCACACATCACATTATAGATGGGATTCACACATCACGTTATAGGTGGGATTCACACATCACATTATAGGTGGGATTGACACATCACATTATAGGTGGGATTCACACATCATGTTATAGGCGGGATTCACACATCGCATTATAGGTGGGATTCACACATCACATTATAGGTGGGATTCACACATCACATTATAGGTGGGATTCACACATCACATTATAGGTGGGATTCGCACATCACATTATAGGTGGGATTCACACATCACATTATAGGTGGGATTCACACATCACGTCATAGGTGGGATTAACACATCACGTTATAGGTGGGATTCACACATCACATTATAGGTGGGATTCACACATCATGTTATAGGGGGGATTCACACATCACATTATAGGTGGGATTCACACATCATGTTATAGGTGGGATTCACACATCACGTTATAGGTGGGATTCACACATCACATTATAGGTGGGATTCACACATCACATTATAGGTGGGATTCACACATCACATTATAGGTGGGATTTACACATCACATTATAGGCAGGATTCACACATCACATTATAGGCGGGATTAACACATCACGTTATAGGTGGGATTCACACATCACATTATAGGTGGGATTCACACATCACGTTATTGGTGGGATTCACACATCACATTATAGGTGGGATTCACACATCACATTATAGGTGGGATTCACACATCACATTATAGGTGGGATTCACACATCACATTATAGGTGGGATTGACACATCACATTATAGGTGGGATTCACACATCATGTTATAGGTGGGATTCACACATCGCATTATAGGTGGGATTCACACATCACATTATAGGTGGGATTCACACATCACATTATAGGTGGGATTCACACATCACATTATAGGCAGGATTCACACATCACATTATAGGTGGGATTCAAACATCACATTATAGGCAGGATTCACACATCACATTATAGGTGGGATTGACACATCACATTATAGGTGGGATTGACACATCACATTATAGGTGGGATTCACACATCATGTTATAGGTGGGATTCACACATCACATTATAGGTGGGATTGACACATCACATTATAGGTGGGATTCACACATCATGTTATAGGTGGGATTCACACATCACATTATAGGTGGGATTGACACATCACATTATAGGTGGGATTCACACATCATGTTATAGGTGGGATTCACACATCGCATTATAGGTGGGATTCACACATCACATTATAGGTGGGATTCACACATCACATTATAGGTGGGATTCACACATCACATTATAGGTGGGATTCAAACATCACATTATAGGCAGGATTCACACATCACATTATAGGTGGGATTCACACATCACATTATAGGTGGGATTCACACATCACATTATAGGTGGGATTCACACATCACATTATAGGTGGGATTCACACATCACATTATAGGCGGGATTCACACATCACATTATAGGTGGGATTCAAACATCACATTATAGGCAGGATTCACACATCACATTATAGGCGGGATTCACACATCACATTATTTATAGGTGGGATTTCCACATCACATTATTGGCGGAATGCCCTCATTCGACTTTGGATGAGATCACCACCTTCTATTTTAAGTGGGATCCCCATCCATTTTAGGCATGATTCCCACATTCCATTTTCGGCAGGCTTCTCTCAGTTCAGACCAGACGGGATGGCCAAATGAGTTAGAGCGTCCGTCTCCCGTGCTGGTAGATCGTGGGGTCGTGGGTTCGAATCCTGGTCGAGTCAAACCAATGACTTAAAAATTTATACTTGTCGCTTCCTAGCCAGGGGCTCGGCATTATTAGGACAGGGCAAGGACTGGTGTGCTCAGTGTCATGATAATGTGACTGAGTGGGATACCAGGTCATGGTGCTGATGGCTTGGTTTCCCAGTGGGACAGCACTATAAAGTTGCCATGAGTGCACATTGTCACAAGTCGGTACCCGTCCTGATATTACCTTAGATGTTGCTAGGACGTAAAACAACAAACAAAGAAACAAATCTCTCAGTTCATTACAGGTGGGATTCCCTCATACAAATACAGGTGTAATTCCCTCATTGCAATACAGGTGGGATTCCCTCAAACCAGTATAGGGGATTCCCTCATTCTATTACATGTGGGATTCCCTCATTTCATTACACGCAGGATTCCCTCATCTCATTACAGGAGGGATTCCCTCATTTCATTCCAGGCAGGATTCCCTCATAGCAGGGCTCCTTCATTTCATTACAGGCAGGATTCCCTCATACCATTACAGGCAGGATTCCCTCATACCATTACAGGCAGGATTCCCTCATACCATTACAGGCAGAATCCCCTCATTTTAATATAGGCGGGATTCGCTCATTCCATTACATGGGGGGTTTCTGCATTCCATTGCATGTGAGATTCCCAGGATTCCCTTGTACCATTACATTTGGGATTCCCTCATTCCATTACAAAATACACGCCTTAATGTCTAATTATACCAGGATAGGCAATGGAAGGTTGGCTGTGACCTTAGATACTCTGCTGCTCGTCGTCATTCTACACAGTGCGGATTCAGGATGTGTCTGTGGCTGCCTGTCTGTCTACAGAGGATCTACCGGAAGTAACTCACGGAGGGACAGGAAACACTCATATCCTGAACACGCTGAACACGCTGAACACGCCGTCCACACTGACTCACCTTGAAGCAGGATGTTCAGGAAGTAACCGGAAATGTCCAGCCCTGCTTTGTATGCCTGTGTCTGACCTATTGACCTTGGGATTGAGGTCATGTGCGATTACCACCACTTGTATACATGTAGCTATGATTGGAAGTATTGGGATGTGATTGACCTGCGGCTTGACCTGCCATTTGACCTGCACCACTAAAGAACTGCTGACCTATGCACTAAGTGAGCATCAGGTGTGTATTGGAATAGTTACTTCAGAAAGAGCCAGTGTTTATCGCCTCATGATACACATGGTTATCTAGTAGACCACGGGAGATGTTAACCAGGTGTTAACCAGGTGTTAACCAGGTGTTAACCAGGTGTCAACCAGGTGGTAACCAGGTGGTAACCAGGTGGTAACCAGGTGGTAACCAGGTGGTAACCAGGTGGTAACCAGGCGGTAACCAAGTGTTGCGTACCACTAGAGCTGCAAGGAAAGTGTTGGTTGGTTGTTGGATGTTTACGTCCTGGCAACATCTAAGTACATATCAGGACAGACAAGGAAAGAAACTGCGTGTTAATACAGTGTGACGGAACACAGGTGGCGCCACCGGCGTGTAGAGTCAGGAATACCGACACCTAGTGGTTTCGTATTTATAAATCAGGAATAGAATTACAGAAGATTTGTGAATAATAATATAGTTTTTATACTGACATTAATGAGATTATTTACATTATCACACACCAGTGATAACTAGTTGTATCGGAGTTGTGATAGTTTCGGATTTATCCTAAGGAATCAGCGATTACCACTACCACTAGTACTCTACATGAGCCAACGTGAGTGACTCACTCGCCCTGGAGTAGTAGCAGTTGTAGTTGACACTGCACAGGTCCGTGCTACCCGGTAGCCGGGGTCAGTGAGCCGGGGCCGGCTTTGGACAGAATGGTGATGGTCAGATACAACTACAGCAAAATGGACGCAGCCGCCCTCAGAGAAACGCTCGCGCAGGTAAGTTTACGGAACTGGCTGAAATGTCACTAAATGTCGTCTGCTCTTCATAGAAATCACTGAAACTGCCTCTTCTATCCGCAAATGTTGATTCAAAGTTTTAGCTTTTTGTGGGTTTAAATTTTATTTTATAATTTGTTGTTGCTGCAATGATGTGGAAATGAATGATGGTATTGTATATGCAGTAAAACCTCTCTAACCGACCACCTCCACTAATCGACCACTCCCCTATACCGATCGCTTTATTTGGGTCCAAAACGATTGCCCATACAATACCATTGTAACGATACAAAAAAAACTCCCATAGCCGACCACCTCCCTAAATGGGCCATGATCGGTTGATTTAGAGAGGTTTTACTGTATATTCGGGATAGTGAGACCCCGTGATATTTGGTAGACTCCTGTGTACAGCACACGCTAAATTGTCTTGAATAGCGTGGATCGGTGATCGAATGAACCACATTTCCGGTTTCCAGCCAAAACCGTCTCGACTGGCGGATGTTGGAAAGTACTATGGGTGGGTTGGGGGTTGGGGGGTTGGGGGGGTTGGGGGGGAGCGGTGTATGTGTGTTCTGGCAAGTCACCAACGGTGCAAGTGTATGCAGGCTAAACATGCAACTGTTCCCGATTCACGATCAATGGGATCCAATACAACTGTCGCCAAGTGTACGGCGACCATACCCTTGAAGCCGGTATAAATCCAAGTTAATTAATTAGAGCTTGCTCTGTATCGGACCAATGTTTGATGCTTTAGCAATGATCCCAACGATTAGAACATTATGTTTGGCACGCAACGGTGTTTTTACTTATGTAACGTTAAACATAGCTGTACTTTGAGACACAGACAGGGTAAGCTTTTCTTTTCACATAGGGCTTTCGCTTTTGATTAACCATTCAATAAGATTAGCAAAATAAATAGACAACTTACTAGGACCTCCTGATATTCAAAGCAAATGAATGACTTCAGTTGTCTGTATGTGAATTTGAAATAGTAAAAATCTCATTTAATAATTTGGGCATGTGGGAAAGTGATTGAATTAAAATAATAAGGATGATAAAGTGATTGAATTAAAATAATAAGGATGATAAAACGTGTAGAGCATGTTTAGAATACATGTGTAGTGCAAATAGAAAACATGGAAAGTAAAATCATGTTTAGTGCATGCCAGACACATGCAAAGCACGTGTTGGACACATGCAGAACACATGTGGGACACATGTGGGACACATGTGAGACATGCGGGACACATGTAAGACATGCGGGACACATGTGAGACACATCGAGGACTCATGTGAGACACATGTGAGATACATGTGCGACACATGGTGGACACGTGCAGAACACATGCTGGGCACATGCTTGACACATG
Source organism: Branchipolynoe longqiensis (assembly GCA_030323885.1). NCBI lineage: Eukaryota > Metazoa > Annelida > Polychaeta > Phyllodocida > Polynoidae > Branchipolynoe > Branchipolynoe longqiensis. The sequence goes on along the minus strand of CM059200.1, from coordinate 44,691,645 downwards.
TTGGGCACATGTGAGACATGCGGGACACATGTAAGACACATACGAGACACATGTGAGACAAATCCAGGACTCATTGTGAGACACATGTGAGAAATATGTGAGACACATGTGGAACATGGTGGGCACGTGCGGATGAGTGTGTGTGTGTGTGTGAGTGTGCATGTGAGTGTGTATGTGTATAAGTGTGAGTGTGCATGTGAGTGTGTATGTGTGTATGTGTGTCTGTGTGTGTGAGTGTGTGTGAGGGTGTGTGTGAGTATGTGTGTCTGTGTGTGTGAGTGTGTGTGTGAGTATGTGTGTGAGTGTGCATGTGTGAGTGTGTGTGTGAGTATGTGTGTGAGTGTGCATGTGTGAGTGTGTGTGTGAGTATGTGTGTGAGTGTGCATGTGAATGTGTATGTGTGTGAGTGCGCGTGTGAGTGTGTGTGTGTATAAGTGTGAGTGTGCATGTGAGTGTGTATGTGTGCATGTGTGTCTGTGTGTGAGTGTGTGTGAGGGTGTGTGTGAGTATGTGTGTGAGTGTGCATGTGTGAGTGTGTGTGTGAGTATGTGTGTGAGTGTGCATGTGAATGTGTATGTGTGTGAGTGCGCGTGTGAGTGTGTGTGTATGTGTGTGAGTGTGTGTGCGCGTAGACTTGGGCACAGCCGTCACAAATTGCTGCATCACGTGTCATCTGGGCATTTAAAGAGCAGGACTTTTCGCCAAAACTCTAGTTGTGCGCTTTCCCCCAGCCTCGTTCTGGCACGCGCCTCACAACGCCACTGATGGCCGCCTGGGATCTGGTATAGAAGACGTGGCGAACATCGGCAATCCGTTGTCGGGGAGCATCGTACAGCCGGGAAACCAGCGGATAACCTTTTCTTAGATAAATATCTTAAATTGATTGGTACACTGCACCTTACTTTAGTTTGCAGTCACTTTGATTTTAAATGGCTAACTTTGGAGATATTTGAAGCGCAAACATGCAAAAGCTCTGACATTACTCTATTAAATTGACTATGTATGCCGTTCGTTCTATGTGGCAACAAATGCTTAAGAAGTGTATTAGTATCTAAGTTAGATATGTAAAATAAAATCTAGGTGATTACTTTGGTTTTGAAAATTTGGTGCTTTCATCGGACTATGCAGCTTTAATATTAGAATAAGTGCACCCATATCCAATTTGATATCTAAGATCAAATCGAGCTGTGTGTTTCAGGAGTTCGAAAATTTGATGTTATCATTGGACTGTGCAGCTTTAAGTTTAAGCTAATCCTGCTACAAACAGTTAATTTTAATCAACTTGGCCCAAATCCCATTGAAACCAACATTACAGCGACTAACCGCGTTGACTAACTAGATGGAGGAATAGGTCAAACGCGAGTGTTTGCAGCGTTTATCAGCAGAGACAACGTTATGAACAGTAATAGCCACTGACAGTTGGAGCCTGTAACTGTAGTGCTAATGGGTTAGTCGATATGTGGCATTGGTACAAACTTCAGGTCTACCCTGCTGTTAGATAAAAGATTCACCCCATACTTGCAGTAGCGGTGAATGACAACGTAGTCTAAATACGGGCGTACATTGTTTTAGTATGGAACAGGAAGTAGAAATCCTGGTCCCAGTAACAAATGGCTACTTATATCGGGACAGAGTTGGCGAATTGGGAGAGAATGCAAAAAAAGAAAAGATGGCGATGATAGAATGCTGTCAATTTCACTTTTAAAGTTCATTAAACTACATGTTTTATTATATTTTTCAACTCAAACGTAGTGGGTAAATATGAATATGTATATGAAAAGAATATATTTTGCTTCTTAAATTAAGAATTTATCTGCTCATTTCATGTACCCAGCCTTACCCAGCCGTTTGCCACTTTTTCTAACGGGTTGCTTTTCACCCTGACTAGAAGTATGGGGTGAATCTTTTATCTACACTGCTGTGTTTACTGGTCTTCGCCACACACACACAAGATGGCGCCACGAGCGAGGCTGGCTACTTTATGTCTTATTTATCTTGCTTAGGTTTCCTCCTGCTGCGTTTACTTCCTGCAGTCCCAGTGGACTAATCGGTAAGAGCGGTGGCTGCCTTCCGATGCGGGAGGTCATGGGTTGGAGCCCCGGCCGAGTCAAACCTACAAAATTGATTCTTGTCACTACCTAGCATGGCGCTCAGCATTAACAAGTTATGGCAAGAACTGGTTTGCTGAGTATCAAAATAATGTCACTGACTGGGAAGCCATGTCTTCCGATGAGGCAGCACTATAAAGTCACCATGAGTGCGCACTGTCACAAGTCGGTAGCCATCCCGATATGCCCTTAGATGTTGCTATGATATAAAACCCCAACAAACACAATCCTCCATGGTGTATCTGCTTCATGTGTTGGATAACCGCCCACCGAGTCTCGTCCTGCCTACCGGTTTCCCAGTGCGTGTTTGCCGCATTGTTGGCAGTTGAACTGATGAGCAAGTTGCTCAGTCCCAGCGTTATATATATATATATATAGAGCAAGCATTACAGACTTCAGGACGAGTACGCAAAGCCGAAGGTATGCTTCATCTTAAATACTAGTGTCCTTTGAGTAATTCTAAACAAGGGATGCATAGAACAGCACTTGATCCCACTTTTCTGCCATTCCGTCGGGAGCATCCTAACCATTTCACTATCTAAGCTTCCTACCTGTGTATGTGGCATTTCACCTGGGGAGGTGAGTGCGACTGCATACACCAATATAGCATGTCGTACAGCATTGTTACTCAATACCACAGCGCCGCCTGTTGGTTAGTTTGTTGCCCAGTAACACACGAATCACCAGCGAGGGTTGGGTGGTGGATGAGGAGCACGTACAAATTGCCACAATCTGCTGTCTATCTCGGGCCCGCTGCTGTCACATATGTCACCATTTTTGTTTCGAACGTTACGTTAATTTGACTACAGTTGGTTTTGTAACCAGTTTATAATACCTCATCCCCCTTCCCGCACCACCACCACCACTCACACTTACCACTACTATCACCACCACCACTACTACCACCACCATAACCACTACCACCACCACCACTGTCACAAACACAGTCACCGCTACCACCGTCATCACCACCATCACCACCACCATCACCACCACTGTCACCATCACTACCACTGTCACCATCACTACCACTACCACCACCACCACTACTACCACCACCATAACCACCACCACCACCACCACCGTCACAAACACAGTCACTGCTACCACCGTCATCACCACCATCACCACCACCATCACCACCACTGTCACCATCACTACCACTGTCACCATCACTACCACTGTCACCATCACCACCACCACCACTAACAATTACCACTACCACCAACATCACCACCGTCACCACCACCATCACCGTCACCACCACTGTCACCATCACCACCACTGTCACCATCACCATCACCACCACCACCACCACCATCAGCACCACCTCACCGTTACCACCACCATCACCACTACCACCATCACCACCATCACCACCACCATCAACACCACCACCATCACTATCACTACTCACCACCACCAACATCACCTAGTCCTCTCTATTACCGGTGTCATGAAATAGAATCGCGCCCCTCAAAATTGTCCCCCTGAAGATTTTATTTCGAAAGAAAACTCCCCCTCCCCCATTCTGATCCCACTCCTCCCCTCCCCTGCCCTCATCTCTCCGCCTCCACCTGCCACCCCCTCCTTCCCTCAAATTATATATTAATATATATAGAAATATATAAGTTGGTATATATATGTCTTGATATATAAGTTGATATAGCTACATGTTGATATATGTGATGGATATGTTTATATGTTTTCATGCATATACGTTGATATATATGCATCGTTTATATATAGCAACCATTATTTTGCACCAAACGTTAATTTGGCAATAGTTACTTTGGCAACCAATTGATAACCTCTCCCCCTCCGCACCCTTTTGCTCCGCTAACAACCTGGTTGTTTCCCTTGCCATCAGTTTGTTGTCCTGGTGTCTACGTTCTTACTAAACAAAAGACTTGATTGTCTCAAACAAACAAAATTAATGATTAATGTTCGTTATGGACAGAATCAATAATCGTTGTTAATACCCCTGTCACACTACGACGTAACGAGCCAACGTGAGCCTAACGTGGTCATTTATCGTCATTACGTTGGGTTACGTTCTGATGACGTCATAATGACGTTAGCTACGTCATAATGACGTCGAGCTACGTCATGTTACGTCGTGTTACGTCGGCGCGCATCAAGGTTTTTGAACCTGTTCAAAACTTTCCGACGTCACGCGGACGTAAGGGTTTACGTTCGCCGTAACGTTCTGTACACGTTCAGTGAACGTCAATGACGTTAAACTGACGTTATTGAAGCGTTATGTCACTACGTTCAACTACGGTCCACTACGTTCCACCTACGTGAGTGACCCACATTAAACCCGGTGGAAACGAAGTTGTCTCTCTCGTTGAATGACGGTATCACTACGCTTTACCGACGTTACGATCTCGTCCACTACGTTGCATCCACATTCAACTTGTGCCCAAATTTGCATACTACGCCGAGAAGTTCAACGTTCTTCACGTTCTCCCTACGCTGACGTCATTACGTCGTAGTGTGACAGGGGCATAAGGAAATACTATCTTTGGGTTAATTTCACCGACAGCAGACGACGTTTAGTGAAAGCAGACAACCCATTGCAGCTGGTTGTGGGTGGGTGGAACCGTGGCACTGTCAGCCCATTGCTGCTGGTTGTGGGTGGGTGGAACCGAGGCACTGTCAACCCATTGCAGCTGGTTGTGGGTGGGTGGAACCATGGCACTGTCAGCCTATTGTTGCTGGTTGTGGGTGGGTGGAACCGTGGCACTGTCAGCCCATTGCTGCTGGCTGTGGGTGGGTGGAACTGTGGCACTGTCAGCCCATTGCTGCTGGCTGTGGGTGGGTGGACCCGAGGTACTGTCAGCACGCGGAAACAAGCCGTGTGAAGGTTGTGCCGCTCGTAAGTTTCGGATTAAGGCTGGAGAGAAGCACCTTAATCTGATTACAGATCGGAAACCCAGCCACTACAGCCACACACTGGGATATCCGGTCCACCCAACACTCACACGCTATCCACACATCACTGCTCACATACCACTTTCACACCACTCACTCGCCGTTTACCACTTCACTCACACAACACCGCTCACATATGATTCACACACCACTCACACACTACTTACACACCACTCACACCATGCACACCACTCATGCCACTCACACCACTCACACATACCCACTCACACCACTCACACATCACCGCTCACACACTGCTTTCACACCACTCACACACTATTCACACATCACCGCTCTCACACTGCTCATGCACCACTCAAACACCACTCACACACCACTCACACACCACTCACACACTGGTCACACACCGCTCACACACCACTCACATACTACTCACACACCACTCACACACTGCTCACACACCACTCACACACCTCACACACCACTCACACACCACTCACACACCACTCACACCATTCACCCACCACTCAGACCCCGCTCACACACCACTCACACACCACTGACATACCACTCACACACTGCTCTCACACCACTCACACACCACTCACACACCACTCACATACCACTCACACACCACTCACACCCCACTCACACACCACTCACACACTGCTCACACACCGCTCACACACCACCCACACCACTCAAATATGCTATATAACTTATTATAGGTCATGCTACGAAATGATAACAATTACATGTTTGTCTGAGGTATCTTTATATAACACACTCTGGCGAGAAACACCTTGCCTAGCATCAAACATACAACATTTTGAAATTGGTGGAGAAGTGGCGCAAACTAGCGCATGTACGAGGTCTAGACTGCTGGCGGTGGCACCACTGGCACTGGTAGCCGGTAGCAAAGGGACAGATGCGTATCTATCATCCAAACCCATTTTTACTTGAAACGACTTCTCCACTAGTTATATATATAATACATTATATATTTTATATAGGTACATAACAATTCTAGATATATACATATAATGTACACATATACATATATATATATATATATATATATATACATATATATTTAGGGCCACATATATATATGTATATATACAGCATATATACATATAAACATATATGATATATAGGCACCAGATATGTTTAATGCAATATTGGGGGGGGGGGGGGGGGAGTGTCTATGGTCCCTAGCGGTGGTTGGAGTGACCAAACACTGTGTTACCCTCCGATCCGAACAGGCCTCAGGCAGGCCACATCCCTCAGGGGACGAGTCTCCCGGGACAAGGTTGCTGATGAGGCCCAGCCTGATGGAACTCTACAGGAATTGTGATGGGTGGGTGGGTGGTGTGAGTGAGTTGTTGGGTGAGTGAGTGAGTGGGTGAGTGAGTGGGTGGGTGGGTGAGAGAGTGGGTGGGTGAGTGGGTGGGTGGATGGGTGAGTGGGTGTGAGTGAGTGAGTAGGTGAGTGGGTGAGTGGGTGGGTGTGAGTGGGTGAGTAGGTGGGTGAGTGAGTGGGGGTGAGTGAGTGGGTGAATGAGTGAGTGGGTGGAGTGAGTGGTGTGGGTGAGTGAGTGGGTGAGTGGGTGGGTGAGTGGGTGAGTGGGTGGTGAGTGAGTGAGTGGGCGGATGGGTGAGTCAGTGGGTGAGTGAGTGGGTGGGTGAGTGAGTGGGTGAGTGAGTGGGTGGGTGGGGTGAGTGGGTGGTGGGTGAGTGGGTGGGTGAGTGGGTGAGTGAGTGGGTGAGTGAGTGAGTGCGTGGGTGAGTGGGTGGACGGGTGAGTGAGTGGGTGGGTGAGTGAGTGGGTGGGTGAGTGGGTGGGTGAGTGGGTGGTGGGTGAGTGAGTGGGTGGGTGAGTGGGTGAATGAGTGAGTGGGTGAGTGAGTGGGTGGGTGAGTGGGTGAGTGAGTGAGTGGGTGGGTGAGTGGGTGGGTGAGTGTGTGGGTGGGTGGGTGGTGAGTGGGTGGGTGGGTGGTGAGTGAGTGGGTGGTGAGTGGGTGGGTGGTGAGTGAGTGGGTGGTGAGTGAGTGAGTGGGTGGGTGGGTGAGTGAGTTGGTGAGTGCGTGAGTGGGTGAGTGTGTGGGTGGGTGGGTGAGTGAGTGAGTGGGTGAGTAAGTGGGTGAGTGGGTGGGTGAGTGAGTGGGTGGGTGAGTGAGTTGGTGGGTGGGTGAGTGAGTGAGTGGGTAAGTGAGTGGGTGAGTGGGTGAGTTAGTGGGTGGGTGAGTGAATGAGTAGAAGGGTGAGTGAGTGAGTGGGTGGGTGAGTTGGTGGGTGGGTGAGTGAGTGGATGGGTGGGTGAGTGAGTGGGTGGGTGAATAAGTGGGTGAGTGGGTGGGTGAGTGAGTGAGTGGCTGGGTGAGTGAGTGGCTGGGTGAGTGAGTGGGTGGGTGAGTGAGTGGTTGGGTGGGTGAGTGAGTGGGTGGGTGAATGAGTTGGTGGGTGGGTGGGTTAGTGAGTGAGTGAGTGAATGAGTGAGTGAGTGGGTGGGTGGGTGGGTGAGTGGGTGTTCTGGCCTTCCATCTTGTCTTGTGTTTGTTTGTTTGTGGTTTTACTTTTCACGTTTCACCATTAAATGCGTGGCTGAAATTTGAAAGGTCCCCGCGATTTTTTTTGGTAATCGCCGATTAAATATAGCAACATTCAAAGGATATATGATAGCAAGTGGGCAGTCCGAATCCCCGTTTGGTTGATTGGTTGGTTGTTGGAGTTTTATGTCATGGCAACATCTAAGGTCATATCAAAACTGGTACGGACTTGTGACAGTGCACACTCATGGCAACTTTATGGTGCTGCCCCACTGGGAAATCAGACCACTGATACCATGACCTGATATTTGACTAAGTCACATTATCCTGACACTGAGCCAACCAGTCCTTGCCCTCTCCTAATAATGTCGAGTGGCATGAGTGCGCTCTATGACAAGTCAGTAGCCGTCCTGATATGACCTTATATGTTGCTAGAACATAAAACAACAACAAACAAACAAAAACCATTATGCACGTGGCCGCGTGTGTTCGGCACGCACATGCGCATAAGGGTGTTTACCGCCTCCAACCCACATAGGTCGTGACCGGAAGTGACCTCTTTTACACCTGCGCAGTGGAGCGTGAACACCGGCATCACGCACTGGGTGGGCGGCAGGTGGAAGTGCAGTGGGGCGTGGAAACGGGCTGGTGTTTGTTCGACATGGCGTTGGTGGAGATGGAGGAGGCTGAGGGAGACTGGGGGAGGCTGGGGGATGTTGGGGGACTGAGGTGTTAGAGCGTCGCCATGGTGACGTAGTGGGGTATTAGGGGTTAGGGACATTGTTGGTGTGTGTAAGGTGGTGGGTAGACAAGAGTGGGGAGGAATAGGGAGAGAGGGGGAGAGTAGTAGTATCATGGATTCATTTAGTATTTATATGTGTAGATATAAGAGAGGAGAGAGAGAGAATGGTTGGGAGAGGAGAGGAGGAGTGGGAGGGGAATGGGAGGAGGAATGAGAGGGGGAAACGAGAGGAGCGAGAAGGGGGTAAGGAGAGGAGCGAGAGGGTGAGGGAGGGGGAGGGAGAGGAGCGAGAGGGGGGGGGAGAGGAGCGAGAGGGGCAGGGAGGAAGGGAGAGGGGGCAGGGAGAGGAGCAAGAGGGGAGGAGAGGGAGGGGAGGGAGGAGGGGAGGGAGAGAGGGGGAGGGAGGAGGAGGAGGGGAGAGGAGGAGGGAGGAGGAGAGGGGAGAGGGAGAGGAGAGAGAGGGGAGAGGGGAGGGGGAGAGGGGAGGGGAGAGGAGGAGAGGGGAGGGAGAGGGGAGAGGAGGGGGAGGGAGGAGAGGGGAGAGGGGAGAGAGAGGGGGGAGGGAGAGAGGGAGGGAGGGGAGGAGAGGAGGGGAGAGGAGAGGAGGAGGGGGGAAGGGGGAGGAGGAGGAGGGGAGAGGAGAGGGGAGAGGGAGGAGAGGGAGAGGGAGGGAGGAGAGGGAGGGAGGAGGGGAAGGAGAGGAGGAGAGGGGAGGGAGGAGGGGAGAGGGGGGAGGGAGAGGGAGAGGAGAGAGGGGGGAGAGGAGCGAGGGGGAGGGAGAGGAGGGGGGAGGGAGAGGAGGGGAAGGGGGAGGGGAGAGGAGGAGAGAGGGAAGGGAGAGCAGCGAGGGTGGAAGTGAGGAGCGAGAGGGGGAAGGGAGTGGAGTGAGGGGTGGAAGTGAGAGGAGCGAGAGGGGGAGGGAAAGGAGCGAGAGGGGAAAGGGAGAGGAGCAAGAGGGGAAGGGAGAGGAGCGGAGGGAAGGGAGAAGGCGGAGGGGAGACAGGACGAGAGGGGAAGGGAGAGAAGTGAGCAGGGGCAGGGAGAGAGCTAGAGGGTGATGGAGAGGAGCGAGAGGGGGAAGGGAGAGGAGCGAGAGGGAAAGGGAGAGGACCGAGAGGGCAAGGAGGACGATGGAGTAGGGGGAAGGGAGAGGAGCGAGAGGGGGAAGCGAGAGAAGCGAGAGGGGGAGGGAGAGGAGCGAGAGGGGAAGGGAGAGGAGCGAGAGGGAAGGAAGAGGGGAAGGAGAGAGACCCGAGAGGGAAAGGAGCGGGGGGAGGGAGGGAGAGGGGGAGAAATGTTCGGAGCCACAAAGTCAGGTGATGGAGCGTATTCCTCGTTAAAAACAGACAGGAATATTTCAGGGCAGAATAGGACGACATAGTGGGGGTGAGAGGGTGAGAGGGGAGAGAGAGGTCAGAGAGGTCAGAGGTAGGGGAGGATAGGTGATTCAACCGGAGATCGAATCTATGAATGCCGCATGGGAAATCCCATTTCGTTTTGGTGTGAGTTGGGGGTTGGGGGTGGAGGGGGAGGGGGAGAGACGAAGGAGACAGGTTAGGAGGGAGAGAGACCGACAGGGAGGAGAAGAGATGGAGGGGTGAAGGGGGAGATGGAGGGGAATGGGAGAGATGGAGGGGGACCTGAGGGGGTGAAGTGGAAAGAGAGATGGAGGGGCAGGTGAAGGGGAGGGAAGGAGAGATGGAGGGGAGGTGAAGGGGGAGAGGGGAAGGAGAGGTGAAGGGGGAGAGAAGGGAGAGATGGAGGGGGTGATGAACAGGAGGAGGCAGGGGAGAGATGGAGACGTAGGGAGAACAACGAGGCGTTTGGGTGTTTAAGATTGTGTTTTTTTAATGAAGCAGGAGAGAACTTAATTGGGGTGTTATGTTCTAGAAACACGTGAGGTCATATCATATATGGACAGTTTCGTCGCAACATGACAATTGCAGCAATAGAATCGGAATAATATTATGAGTTGTTACTTGAGCTAGCAACACGACAATCACATAATTAATAGTTTAAGCAGCGTTATATCGATTATGGGGATCCTTTAATTAATAAATGGTTGCCGAGTTAAAGCTGCATAATCCAATGAGTGCTTCAAATTTTAAAATCCAAAATACTTACCTAGATTTGTTCCTACATCGTATATATTGTTGGACCGATTATTAAACATTTGTTGCCGCATAGAAAGGCAATCCTAAGTCATATTTTGTTTAACCTTGTTCCTGTTGAAGCTTCTGGTGTCAACATTTTAAAGTGCATGCCTGAATTGATTTTTTTTTTTTTACATGTTTTCTCTTCAAATATGTCCAAAGTTGGCCATTTATAATAAAAGTTACTTCAAACTAAGGTAAAGTATATAATAACCATCAACTGTTATATTTATCCAAAAATAAATGGATGCAATTCTAAAGCGTTGAACAATGCAACTTTAAAGACAGGTGAAGTGGCGCAGGGTCATTGTGGGTGTTACAGACCTGCCTACCCCTAATTTCCTAATTGGGTCATCTAGTTGGGGGGTTGTGTACATGTTAGCATATGAAATTTTAATAGACTAGATCACCGTTCCGACTACGCATGCGCTGAAAACGGCGCTGGCAGCAAAGCAAAGGCGTACAGCCATTGAGTTTGCCGATACGCGTAGGGCAAAACTTCGATTTTATTGAAAATTAATAAAAATACATAGCAATTTGTCACAAACATGGATGGATGGATGCAATATAATAATATAATGAATATATTTAAGACACAACTCTCCATAGTTAAGCATGTTGAGCTAAGAAACATACAATTTCAGTCACTTTACAGGCTGATGTTTACATCACCATTGATTAGACATAAGTAATTCTTGTTCTAAATATTAAAAATGTCAAATGTGTCAACAAAAACTTGTTTCAGGGAAATATATAATCAATATCTGAGAGGATTTTCTATTTCTACATATGTCATTAACCATAGGATATAAATAAAAACATGAATAAAATAATTAAAACTGACTCTGGCTATGGCTCTAACACTAGTCTGAATGCCCAGATTTGTCTAAATCTAAATGCACATGGCATAAGATGTGCTGATTATATTGATGTAAATGCAATGCTGGATAAAAGAGTAATATCTTAATTTATTATAATTTGTTTTATAGTTGGTATTCTATGTTTCAAACAAGAGCTGAGATGAGCTGAAACTAGCACATTTCATAGCTGCACCGAGTGTATTAGCATGTGCCATGTGCTTCTCACAGGTTTGTTTTGCTTTGATGCATCCCACAATGCACCGCGCCGCTGGAATGGCGATGTAGTCTATGGTTTAAAGTTACCTAGTCTGGTGCTTTTGAGATTGTCATTTTCTGAGATAAATATATTAAATTGATTGTTATAATCTATTTTACTTTAGTTTGAAGTAACTTTTATTTTAAATGGCTAACTTTTGAGATATTTGAAGTTTAAACATGTCAAATTAATTTGGGGAAGATCGCCAAAACTCTGACACCATAGGCTTCTGCAGTAACATATTCTATTAAATTGACTCAGTATTCCCTTTCTATGTGGCAACAAATGCTTAATATGCGTGCCAGTATCTGAGTTAGAAATGTAGAATAAATTTGAGATAATTGTTTTGGTTTTGAAAATGGTATGCTTCCTCGAACTATACAGCTTTAAGGTGTAGGGGTAGAGAGGTGTCGTGGTCGTGGTAAGAATCCTATTTTAGGTGGGAGGGTGGGGGTCTCGGAGGTTGGGAAGAGAAAGAAAGGGGTGCTGGTGTTCCTGACGAAGACTCATCGAGAGTATTCGTGAGGAAAGCTGACTCTGAAACCACGTGACCATTAGTGGTGCTGGCGGCGAGGTGCACCGTGGATAGATGTTTTAAGCGAGCCGGGAGGGTGCAGAATGGGGCAGGGCGGGCCGTATCAGTAAAGTTAAAGGGAGGCTATACATATATGCAGACGAGATCTGCATCCCTGACCCCTGAGGTTGCCCACAACGACATACAGCGGGCCCATCGGGAACCACTGTGGGGCCGGGGTACTAACAACGCACCGAGAGCCCCAGCTGAAGTGTTTACGTGGCAGTTTGTTGGTTGGTTATTGGAGTTTTACGTCCTGGCAACATCTAAGGTCACATCAGGACGGGTATCGCCTTGTGACAGTGCACACTCATGACGACTTTATAGTGTTGTCCACTGGGAGACCAGGCTGCCAGCACCATGACCTGATATTCCATTCAGTCACATTAACCTGACACTAGGCCAACCAGTCGTTGTCCTATCCTTAATAATGCCGAGCGCCTGGCTAAGAAGTGACTAGTATCAATTTTTAAGTGATTGGTTTGACTCGACCAGGGTTCAAACCCATGTTCAAATCCGACGATCTACTGAGACGGGCGCTCAACTCATTCGGCCATCCCGTCTGGTGGCATGACAGTCACGTATGTGGTCACTTCCCATCTTGCTTTGTTGTAAATATATCCACGTTAAGAAATGAAAGCAACACTGCCTTTTCACTGGTTCCCGTCGTATTCCGCAAGAAAAAAACAGGCGGTTCTTCATAGAATTAATTATTTATCACTGCCAGATAATTAGGGAATGGCGGGAATTTTACCCGGAGTAAGATTTTCAGTTATTGTTGTTGTTTGTCGTAATTGACGAAGTTCGTCTAACATACAAATGAACATGGGGTGTTTACTGCAATTAACCAAATTTATATTTATTGAGAGAAACGAGAACTAAATCAACGATAGAACTCCTGCGATTTTAATATGTATATATTTATTGAGCACGAAAAACGAGAAGTAAATAACAATATAACTGCAACTTTTAAATAAATATTCGAATATTTAGGTATTTCTGTACCCATATATTTCACCCATATCTATTTCTCTAAGAAAAACCTTAACTCTTTAAGCTGAAGTTACTTCAAACTAAACCAGAATAAAATAGATTACAGCAATCAAATTAATATAGCCTTTTAAAGAAATATGACAAAAACTAAAGAAACAAAAAAAAACATCGGGTTATGCAAATTTAATTAAAGCTGCCTAATTTGCTAAAATCATCAATTTGTCAAAAAGCAAAACAGTTACCTAAATTTGAACCTATATATAGAAATTTGATACTGGTGCACTTAGTAAATAAGTCAATTTACTAAAACAAAAACCGTTACTGCTGAAGTTTAAGGGATCAGAGTTTTGACAAGCACATCAACATTAAGTTGGCATGCTTACACTTCATATATCAGTCATTTTAAATCAGTTTGTCCAAGCTAATGTAAAGGAGAGTATGTGATGTCTAACGCATTATGCGAGTGTAAGGTCGCAGAAGGGATTTATTGTTATTATATTGTAGTAGTCAAGTCCAGTTATTATTATGTACTATGCCTCCTTGACTCCACCCATGTGACTGGTGGTGCCGCCACCAGGCTTCCCCATCACTAACAGACGTGCCACATTGTCAGTCATACCTTATATATTTATCTCAGAAAATGACAGAAAGTACAAAACCATCGGACTATGCTACTTTAATTAATTCACTTGCAAACCGTGGTTGTACATATAGCATTTTGTGCCATCTGTTTGGTGCCTTTTAAGTGTTGCTCAGTTTGTGGGTTTGTTGGTGAGCCACGTCACAGGGTTTCCGAGCAGTCTTTTGTGCGAATTTGATTTCCCCATCTAGGATCTGGTGCGTGGCTTCCGTCACGGTGGGGGGGGGGGGGGGGGGGGGCAGAGTTGTGTGCGAAGACTGTAGGATACGTGGAGTTCTAACGATACATGTGTACTTAGCAAGAGACAGCTTCTTTCTTATATTCAGTACTTAGTAAGTGGCATGTCCCACCAGTGATGAGTCACTATAATTCCTGGAATTGACCCAGCATCATCCATGATTCATCTCTCACTCGTTGTTTGGGGATGCGTGTTAATTGTTAGTGAATTGAGGGTTATAATGCTTATCTGTGCGTTTTTTATGTGGGGGGCTGGGATTCACTGCCCTTTAGCTGGCCACTACCTGAGCCTACAGCCATCGGACATCCCTCACAACTGTCGCCCAACCCTGACAGCTGTCACACACCGACGCCTGACAGCTGTCACACACCGACCCATGACATCTGTCACACACCAGCCGTGATAGTTGTCACACACAGACCCATGCCAGCTCTCATACACACTGACCACTGACAGCCACCACACACCAACCCTGACAGCTGTCACATCTCACACTGACCTCTGACAGCTTTCACTCACCAGACCCCAGGCAGCTGTCACTCACCAAACCTTTGACAGCTGTCACACACACCAAACCCCTGACAGCTGTCACACACCCATGGCAGCTGTCACACACACCAACCCCTGACAGCTGTCACACACATCTGCCACCTGTGAGAGTCCTCACATACACATATACCCCACTTCTGACGCCACCACACACACACACAACAACTACTCCTCACTGCCCCTCTCGCCCCTCACTAACGTCATGCACCTCTCTGTAACAAATTCTACTCACCCAACTTTTACCAGTTGACGTTCTCTGTGGCGGAGTGGTGGTTAGAGTGTCTGACTTTTTCTAGGTCAGACTCCTAATCTGAGGGTCGGCGGTTCAATTCCCCATGCCCCCAGCTCTGCCAATTTGGATTTCCACCGTTGTGTATAACTTACAGCGTCATCAAAGGCTGGTTGCTCTCATACCATGTCTATGTGGTGTGGGAGGTTAAAAATCCCTTGGGTCGGTGTAAAAGTGTAGGCTCAGGCTTTCTATCGACCAGCAATGGAATGAGGAAGACCAGTCGTCTATGACTGAAATTTCCCCTGCTTAGACAACTAATGGACAACAATGAGCTGCTCAAATGCACTCTCGTTAGGTAAGGGGTCGTCCAAAGATATCAACATTTTCATGGTAGTACAAAGAGTACTACTTTTCCCAGACCCCCCCCCCCCTCCTCCACCCCCCGAAAGTAGTACACATCAACATTTACTACAGACCCAGACGGGATGGCCGAATAAGTTAAGCGCACTTGTCCCATTTTGATAGGACATGGGATTCAAACCAATGACTTAAAACGTCATACCTACCTATCATGGCATTCATAGTTCAGCATTACTAGGACAGCGCAAGGAGGAATGAGGAAGACGAATTGTCTGCGAATGAAATTTGCCTCGTTTTTTTCTTTTTTTTTCTTGAAGATTTATACTGCCTATCATGGATAAGTCAGAATAGACTTGTTTTCACCATTAGACAGTTTGTCGAGAGAAAGCCCGAGCCTACACTTTTACCGACCCAAGGGATTTTTAACCTCCCACACCACACAGACATGATATGAGAGCAACCGGCCTTTGTTGACGCTGTAAGTTATACACAGCGGTGGAAATCCAAATTAGCAGAGGTGGGGGCACAGGGAATCAAACCACCGACCCTCAGATTAGGAGTCCAACCTAGAAAAAAGTCAGACACGCTAACCACTCTGCCACAGAGAACACCACGTTTATTCAACTTATGCACAAACAAAAATATATCAACATTTTAATCAATGATAAACGTCATACTTGACTGACACCTCCCCCTTCCCCAGGTCATACGCTAAGTATGAAAAAGCTGGTTTAGTTTTGGGTTTAAGCGACTATCTCGAGTGTGGTTTGTCTTCCTCTTTTTTTAACTCTCCAAATTATAGCAATATCACACACACCAAAATATTGTTTTAAATCATTGAATCGTGTATGCCGCCTCCCTAGGACTGACACGACACTAAAGATTCCAATCAGCACTGCTCCACATTCATCCCGAAGCTGTCACCATGGTAACACTAACAGTAACACACTCACTCATGAACCCACACAGACAATAACTCAATCACCAGCCACTCTCAACAGTCCCTCTTCCTTGTGTACTTGACTAAAAAATTATTCAATTCCATGCATAGCTTGTTAGCTTCGTTGAAGTCCAGCGATACCACTGTCTTGGACTCCATCTGATGAATGTAAATGTGTCGGACCAGTTGCCACCGTGTTATTGTTATGGCATTCAGTTATTAAATAGTATCGCCAACATTGTTTGTTGGCTATTCCCGGTGAAATATGAGATACTCGGTGATATATGCGTTACCCATTGATATATGAGTTACTTGGTGATATACGAGTTACTCAGTGATATACAAGTTACTCGGTGATATATGAGTTACTCAGTGATATATAAGTAACTCGGTGATATACGAGTTACTCGGTGATATATGAGTAACTTGGTGATATATGAGTAACTCGGTGTTATATGAGTAACTCGGTGATATATGAGTAACTCGGTGATATAGAGTTACTCAGTGATATATGAGTTACTCGGTGATGTATGAGTTACTCGGTGATATATGAGTTACTCAGGATATATGAGTTACTCAGTCATATATGAGTTACTTGGTGATATATGAGTTACTCAGTGATATACGAGTTACTCGGTGATATATGAGTAACTCGGTGAATAGTATAGCCAACATTGTTTGTTGGCTATTCACGGTGAAATATGAGATACTCGGTGATATATGCATTACCCATTGATATATGAGTTACTTGGTGATATACGAGTTACTCAGAGATATACAAGTTACTTGGTGTTATATGAGTAACTCGGTGATATATGAGTAACTCGGTGATATATGCGTTACTCGGTGATATAGAGTTACTCGGTGATATAGAGTAACTCGGTGATATATGAGTAACTCGGTGATTTATGAGTAACTCGGTGATATATGAGTAACTCGGTGATATATGAGTAACTCGGTGATATAAGAGTTACTAGGTGATATAGAGTTACTCAGTGATATAGAGTTACTCGGTGATATAGAATTCCTCGGTGATGTATGAGTTACTCGGTGATGTATGAGTTACTCGGTGATATACGAGGTACTCGGGATATGCGAGTTACTCGGGATATACGAGTTACTCGGGGATATACGAGTTACTTGGGGATATACGAGTTACTCAGTGATGTATGAGTTACTCGGTGTTATATGAGTTACTTGGTGATATATATGAGTTACTCGCTGATATAGAGTTACTCGGTGATATACGAGTTACTCGGAGATAGATAAATTACTCAGTGATATACGAGTTACTCGGTGATACACGAGTTACTCAGTGATATATGAGTTACTCAGTGATACACGAATTACTTAGTGATACATGAGTTACTCGGTGATATACGAGTTACTCGGTGATACACAAATTACTCAGTGATATACGAGTTACTCGGTGATATACGAGTTACTCGGTGATACACAAATTACTCAGTGATATACGAGTTACTCGGTGATATACGAGTTACTCGGTGATATACGAGTTACTCGGTGATATATGAGTTACTCGGTGATATACAAGCTACTCAGTGATATACAAATTACTTGGTCCTATACGAGTTACTCAGTAATATACGAGTTACTCGGTCATATACAAGTTATTCGATGATATAGGAGTTACTCGGTGATATGTGCTGGGAACACAAGGCCGTTTGCACTGACACTCAGTGTTGTTATTTAGCGAATCTTTATGCTATAAATATTTGTTAATGTTTATTTTTATATATTACACTTTTAAAACAAACAACTCTAAGTATTTCGTACCTGGTGATTTTAATGTGCCGTTATGAATAGACAGAACGTTGTATGGCTAACAGACGGAGTGGTCCAGAGGGTAGAGCTCCTATTTCTCGTACGGGAGGTCAGGATTTCAATCTTCAGTTCAACCAACATCCAGACTCATCTCTACCTTACCTGGTGCTTGTCATTACTCGACTGGTTGATTCAACATCAACACAATGTGACTGAATGGGATATTGGGCCATAATGCCCAGTGGGGCAGCACTATAATGTCGCCATGAGCGCGCACTGCCACAGAGCTCAGTACCCCTCGTGAAATAGACGCTAGGTGTTGCTAGGACATGAAACTGCAATTCACGCAACGAAACAACGGCGAGGTTTTCCGACCTTTCCGTCGTCGCTTTAATGGTCCCCGACCGGAAGTTGCTGGTGAGCGGTACTGGTGACCGGTACTGGCCGCCCCTCGTGCATCCACGCCGGCCGGGGACCAGTGACCATCTAATGACGCCATCAATCAGGCCAGACACGGGGGCATACAAGGGCTGCGGCTATAAATAGTATAATCTACACAGCTATTGCCCCAATGTAGAAAACACTAGGCATCTTTGAAGCGCCAGTAGGAATAAACCTGATCACGTGTGTGTGTACATGTGTGTGTGGTGGATATGAAAGATATAATATTCGAATTAATCAAGTGTTTACCAAGAACAAAATCATGCAATAAAAAACAATTATATATGTGATGTATAAGCATTATGCGAGTATAAAGGCACGGAAAGGAGATTATTATTATTATTGTACTATTATATTGCTATTTGATGTATCCATTTAGTGCGGAGTACCCCTCCCACGTGACCAGTGGCGCCACCACCGCCACCGTTCTTAACTACGGACACTCAACACTGAGGTTTGCGCCTGAGAATTATATATAATTAAAGCTGCATAGTCTGATGAAAACATCAAATTTTCAAAATCAAAATAATTATCTTGATTTGATTCTACATATCTAACTTAGATAATGTTGTATTTATTAAACATTTGTCACTACATAGAAGGGAAGATCGAGTCAATTTAATAGAACCTATTACCGCAGAAACCTATGGTCTCAGAGCTTTGGCGTGCTTGCCAACATTAATTGTGCATGCTTACACTTCAAATATCCAAAAGTTAGCCATTTAAAATAAACGTTACTGCAAATTATAGTAAGGTAGATTATAGTGATCAACCTAATATATTTATCTCAGAAAATATCAGAAACTCAAAACCATCGGACTATGCAACTTTAACAAGCTGAATAACACACAGTCGGAGAGAGCCGGTGTCGCAGTTTCAGCGCCCGGTCAGTTTCAGCGCCCGGTCAGTTTCATGCGCATGTGTCAAAATCTAACATCATCATCACTAACCTTATAAATTTAATATAATGTTTTTGGTAAAGATGTTTTCTACATGTGTACAAAGCGATTTGTTTCTAGGTGGTGTGGTTTTAGAGATATATCACTTTTCCTGTATTTTCTGTATGAAGATTGCTAGCGACCATTGACAATGCCTTGAGTTTGACGGTACGCGCAGTGCAAAACCTTAGTTTTATTCAAAATTAATACTTATCAAGAACCCTAACCTTATAAATTTAATACAGTCTTTTTGGTAAAGATGTTTTCTATATGTGTACCAAGCGATTTGTTAATAGGTGGCGTAGTTTTAGTGATATTTCACTTTTGCTGTATTTTCTGTATGAAGATTGCTCACGACCATTGACAATGCCTTGAGTTTGAGTCTATACGGGCCGTGGAAACTGACCGGGCGTTGAAACTGCGACACCGGTGTAAAGATTTCAAATTCCCCCCATATTCAAGTTCCCCCCCAGGAACTTGAAAACGTTTTCAAATTCCTCCCAGGGGAATTTGAAAACGTTTTCAAGTTCCCTCCCTCGTTTTAACTTTCCCTCCCCCCGGGGATTATAATCCACCCCATCTTAAATAAATAAAAATGAACTACGGACTGACATACACACACAGACATACAAAAATCTCTTATTTTGTGAAATTTCATGAAATATTAGATTTTTTGTGAATTAAATTGTTTTTTGTTAAATTCGTTATTTTTCTGGAAATTGTTAATTTTTGGCATGAAATTGTTCGATTAACAAAAAATGTTTTTGGGGAAATTTTGGTGACTAATATTACTATTTTTCATAAATTTCTGATCTTTTTAAAACTTTTATATTTTTGTGGAATTTTCTTTATTTTTAAACAATTTTAAATTCCCGGAGGGGGGAATTTGAAAATAGGGGGAGGAATCTGAAAACTGTTTTTAATCCCCCCCCCCCCGGGAATCTGAAAACGTTTTTAATTTCCCTGGAGGGAAGTTAAGAACGTTTTCAGATTCCGGGGGGGGGGGGGAACTTGTTGTTTGTTTGTTGTTGTTTTACGTCCTAGCAACATCTAAGGTCATATCAGGACGGGTACCGACTTGTGACAGTGCGCACTCATGGCAACTTTATAGTGCTGCCCCACTGGGAAACCAGGCCGCCGGCACCATGACCTGGTATCCCACTCAGTCACATTATCCTGACACTGAGCACACCAGTCCTTGCCCTATCCTAATAATGCCGAGCGCCGAGCTAGGAAGCGACAAGTATCAATTTTTAAAGTCATTGGTTTGACTCGACCGGGACTCGAACCCACGACCCCACGATCTTAGGAAGGGGCAAGTTGAAATTGTATTCCTGGAGGGGGGAATTTGAAAATAGGGGGAGGAATCTGAAAACTGTTTTTAAGTTCCCCCCCAGGAATCTGAAAACGTTTTTAAGTTCCCCGGAGGGAAGTTGAAAACGTTTTCAGATTCCCGGGGGGGAACTTGAGAAGGGGGGAAGTTGAAATCGTTACACCGGTGTGCGTCCACGACGCGGATCGGGTGAGCAGTGAGGCACAGCCCGCGAGACAGTGGGAGAGGCGCCGCGCCGAGCGCCACCTATCAGCTCAAACCCGATACGGTCGTATATATACAAATTATATATATGTAATTCTTTTATCCTGAATCCCTATATGTATTTTGTGATATATACCCCATTATACCCATATATAAACTAGGACACTAACCCTCACAGTTTTGAAGGACTTGCGAGTGTTGGAAGAAAGAATGTCCACATTTGTTTCCTGGCGTCATATATTTGTGGGTGTGGACTGAGAAGTACGACGGTAATGTCTCGCCGAGCAGTGGTGCCATTAGCGATTGGTGAAGGCACCGTCTCCATGGTCACTTATAAGTTATATATATATAAACCTGTTATATACATATAATGGGTTATGTGTATATAAGCTGAGAGACATTAAGACCGACTCAAGGACGCAACTCTCACAGCAGAGAGCTAAATGGAGAGCGGCAGTCAAGTAATGAAAGCAGTCTTTGTCGCATCGCGACCGACAGCATGATGATGATGACATATAAACCAGACACGGTGGCCGAATGAGTTTAGGGGCCGCCTTCCGTTCTGGTAGGTCATGGGTTTCGAACCTCCTGGTTTCAAACCTCCCGGGTTCAAACCCTGGCCGAGTAAAACAAATGACTTAAAATGTCATACTTGTCGCTACCTAGCCTGGCACTCACATTACTCGCATAGGGGAAGGAGCAGTGGAATGAGAATGAGGAAGACCAACTGTCCGCGATTGAAATTTCCCCTGCTTAATCAACTAATGTACAACAACAAAAATGTTTTATTGCATTGTTTTGTTCTTGGTAAATACTTGATTAATTTGAATGTTATATCTTTCATGTCCACAATATATACATCTTTGTGTCTCTGTTTTGACCTATGTGTTTTGTAACGTGTATGTTGGAATGTATATGTGTTTTCATTTATATTTGTTGTTACTTGTATATTCGATTATATGTGGTGTTAAATCCGACTGGCAGTGCTGCGGATGTGATTAATTGTCGCTCGCAGGTGGCGCCGCCGTGACAGAAGCGGGAACTAAAGCTGGCAGTCGATCACGTGTTGATGGCATGCATAGAGAGGTGTTAGGGGACTAGAGAGGGACTGTAGGGAATGATGTCCGTGCTTATATCCGCATAATGCGGGCGGAGGCCGGAAGGTTGTGTTTGTGTGGGGGGGGGGGGGGGGGTAGGGGGGGAGGGTTCTTATTCGATATAATTTATTATATTTTCAGCTCCCAAGCATTGGTCTTCGGACCGTAGTGTCCCTCGTTATTTCCTTTTTTTCGTTAGATGTTGGTTGGTTGTTGGTGTTTTATGTCCTGGCAACATCTAAGGTCATATCAGGACGGATACTGACTTGTGACTGCGCACTTATAAGTTATAGCGACTTTATACTGTTTCCCCACTGGAAATCTAAAGCTGCATGGTCCGATAAAAACATCAAATTTTCAAAACAAAGCCAATTATCTAGATTTTATTCCACATATTTAACTTAGATACTGGTGCACTTATTAAACATTTGTCAATATATAGAAGGGATTGCGGAGACAATGTAATAGAATCTGTTAGTGTTACTGAAAAGGCCTATGGAGTCAGAGTTTTGGAGTCAGAGTTTAATTTAGCATGTTTGCACTTCAAATATCTCAAAAGTTAGCCATTCAAAATAAAGTTATTTCAAACTACAGTGAGGTAGGTAATAACGATGTATCTAATATGATTATATCAGAAAAAGACAGCAACTCAAAACCATTGGGCTATGCAACTTTAAGTTTAATGTATTTCAAGTCGTATTGTGAACAAAGATGAATGCCAGTTTCCCTTGAACCGTTAGCATTCCACCATGTTGCCGAGCACCCGCCTATACAAGAATCACGTGGTATGTGACGTCACATGCAGATATTCAATACATAATGATAGTGGAGCTGGTGGCGGGCAGGAACACTGTCCAGTAGGGACCAGGTGTAGATTCTGCTACCGAAGGTCTGCACATGGACATCGTTCCAGCCGGGTGACCTGGTTTACGGACACCCGGCCCGCTGGGGGAAATACCAGGTTGCTTTACGGCAGGTGTTCGGAGGTACCAATGTGGTTCTACTGTTATAAGTTATATAGTCATAGCCTCGTTTTAGTGCAGTGATAGCTTTGTTTTACTCTAGTGACAGCCTTATTTTAGCGTAGTCATAGCCTCACTTAAGTAGTCATATCCTCGCTTTAGCCTAGTCATAGTCTTCTTTAGTGTAGTTATAGGCTCAATTTAGCGTAGTCATAGTCTCGCTTCAGTGTAGTTATAGGCTCAGTTTAGCATAGTCATAGTCTCGCTTTAGCATAGTCATATCTTCAATTTAGCATAGTCATAGCCTCCTTGCTTTTGTGCTGTCATAGCCACCTAAGTTTAGCATAGTTGCAGCCTTTCTTTAACGTAGACAGAGTGAACTCTCTTTTGCGTAGTCATAGCCTTCTCACTTTAGAGTAGTCATAAGCTTCTCGTTTTAGCGTAGTCATAGTCATTCTCCACCCTTTAGCATAGGCATGGTCTCTTTGCTTTAGCATAGTCATAGTCATAGCCTCCTTGCTTTTACCGTAGTCATGGTCTCTTCAATCTAGTTGTTGCTGTTTGTTGTTATTTTACGTCCTAGCAACATCTAAGGTCATATCAGGACGGGGCTTCAATCTAGCATAGTCATAGTCTCTTCCCTCTAACAAACACATTTATACTCACATAATTCTTATACATCACACATATGTAATTATATACATGGCAGAATCTTATGAGCAGAGAGAGACCAAGCCCACCAGAGAGTGCTGCAGACCAGGAGCACTAGATCCACCACTGCAGCATACAAAGATGCCTGCAAATTGCTACAAAAATGCACCTGTGCACTGAAGTCAGACTGGTGAGAAATGAAGACAGAGGAGCAGCAGAGAGCTGCAGACAGAAACAACATGAAGGGCTTCTACAATGGACTGAAGGAAGTGTGGGGACCCGTGAAGAAGGGACCTGTTCACCTGAAATCAACAGATCTTCCTCAACAGACTATCTATTCACATAACACCTGATGTAGTTCTGGAGACACAGTGTGGCTTCAGAAGAGATCCAGAAAATAGTAGACGCTTTCCTCCCATGCATCAAAGAAGTTCGGCCTGAAGATTAACATCAAGAAGATGGAGGTGCTGTACCAACCCAACTCTACAAGAACCCGAGAGGAGGATATGATGGTTGATGGAAACAAGCTGAACTCTGTTCGGGAATTCACCTACCTCGGAAGCACTATATCAAGTGATGGACGCATTGATGCTGAAATACGGCGGAGGATGGCCAAGGCTGGCGCATCTTTCGGCTGACTATGCCAGAGACTCTGAAACAACCACCATGTGTCCATGTGGGTCAAAGGCAAGATCTACTGTGCAATCATGCTATCCACCCTACTATACGGAACTGAGGCCTGGACAGTGTACAGACGACAGCTGAAAAAGTTGCATGCCTTCATGATGCGACATCTGCGTTCGATCATGAGGCTAACCTGGAAGGACAAAGTGACAAATAAGGAAATACTCGAATGGACAGGGCTGCCCTCTATGGAAGATCTTCTGATCAAAAAGAATCTCCGGTGGACTGGACACCTGATGAGGATGTCATCAGACAGGCTACCAAAGCAGATCCTCTACTCTCAACTGTCTTCTGGTTACAGAAAGAGAGGGCGCCCTCGTCTCCGGTTCAAAGATACCATCAAGAGAAACCTGAAGCTGAGAGACATTAAGACCGACTCATGGATCTCACTCTCACAGCAGAGAGCTAAATGGAGAGTGCCAGTCAAGTAATGAAATCAGTCTTTGTCGCATTGCGACTGACAGCATGATGATGATGATGATGAGATGTATGGTTCATTCGCAACATCTTTCTGAGGACATTGCATCAGGTTTGAACTGAAATTCTATTTCCATAGAACTATAACCGCAAAAAGAGACCGATACCCTGGTTTTCACATATTATTGCTCAGTTTACTCCTGGTTTTCATATAATATTGCTCGGCTTACTCCTGGTTTTCATGTCTTATCGCCCAGTTTAATCCTTGGTTGTCATGTATTATCGCCCAGTTTAACCTCGTTTTCATGTATTATCGCTCAGTTAATTCCTGGTTTTCGCAGCGCTCCCAACGGAGAGAAGTTCACAACCTACGGTTAAAGGGTTAAAGGTCACAGCTGTGTGATTGAAATGCAAAGTCCAATATATACACAGCACCTCAGTGTCTGCAAAGGTAAACATGAATATATAAGAAAACCATTATATGAGCAATGAATAGATACAAAGAAAAAACATCAATATGTGATCTTGGCTTCCTGAAGGGCTGACCGTGGCTGGTGCCACCTCCTGCAGCAACTCTGTTCCAACTATCTTTTATTCTTCTTTTAACCCTGTCCATAACAAGTAAGTCGAATCACAGGATGTTTTCATCACTGAACAGCAATAATCTCAATTTGGTAGTTGCCTTGTCATCTTAGCTGATGTTGTTGTTGTTTTACGTCCTAGCAACATCTAAGGTCATATCAGGACGGGTACTGACTTGTGACAGTGCGCACTCATGGCGACTTTATAGTGCTCTCCCACTGGGAAACCAGGCCAACTGCACCATGACCCGATATCCCACTCAGTCACATTATCTTGACACTGAGCAAACCAGTCCTTGTCCTATCCTAATAATGCCGAGCACCAGGCTAGGAAGCGACAAGTATCAATTTTTAAGTCATTGGTTTGACTCGACCAGGGTTCGAACCCACGAACCCACGATCTACCAGCACGGGAGACCGACGCTCTAACTCATTCGGCCATCCCCTCTGGTCCGCATCTTAGGTGATTAGTGGCTAACTTTAATTATGTTAGTTTTTGTTGTGCCCCGTTTGTGACATTTTGGTGTATGCCTACTCCATGTGCTAGTGTTAGGGATACTCAGTCCATGCTGTGACTTTGTGTGGTCGGGGTATGGGTATTGTGAAGAATATAAAATAACCTCTAGCCCATTTATTGTAACCTAGTGTCACACCAAATAAGCTGTCTGAAATGCCTGTTGTTGGTGGTTTTATTTGGTGGGGGGCGGGGGGGGTTGTTTAAAACAATCTAGAACCGAAATATCAGATATGTCAACAACAATTTTGTATAAATATTTGACTTCACTGACAACTAAGCTCTGTCGTTACATTCTTGTTTTGAACGAGCAGAAGTAATATAGCAGAAATAAGATAATGAATAATAATGCTTAGCCTCTTCTTTAGTTCTAAATCTAGACTTTGTTTTAAGGATGTAAATACAAATAGTATTTCTAAGTACCTCCAGATATATTTCCGCCTATCTAAAATGTGATACCATGTTGCCAGTGGGGTGAGCTAGAGTTTCTTTGGGGTCATTTTGGGGACTTCTCAAATAAAATAAGAGGTTTTTGCCACCATCGTTCCTTTTTGGATGTGTTAGTACTGACTGGTAGAGAACAACACGGGGAGGAAGGAGGGGGGGGGGGGGGGGGAGAAGAGGGGGGAAAGAATAAGCTTGCTTGGGCAGCTTGGATTGATTAGTACTACATAGTCCCGCCAGAGGCCTAGCGCTATATGTTAGACGGTGCTGCCAACGCCCGTGAATGGAATAACAATTGGATCATTGATGCGCTGGCCCTGCTATCTTCTCATGGGTGTGTGTGGGGTGGGGGGGGGGGGGGAGTTCGGGAAACCAGAAGGGAAGACCCCCACCCCCACCCAAACATTGACTGTAAATATAGTGTATTCAACGCCAATGTAGCGATATCTGAAGTTAGTTTCTGAGCCGGCCTTGGTTTTGCGTATCTGGTTATCCGCGAGTGCGTCTGTTTAAAGTGCCTGTCACACTATGGCGGATTGAGCAACGGACAGAACCGGACAAAGAATATTCTAGGCCGGTGTTATTCAGACTTGGAATGTATCGATTATATAACAGATGGGTGACGGATTGGTAACGGACGTGTAATGGATATGTAACTGATGAGGAAACAGACGGGGAATGGACGGTAACGGATAATAACCGCATAGGTCAGTCTGGCGCAATCCGTTAAAGTGTGTGCATGTTCAAGACTTGTAATGGATCGGGCTGGATATCAACGGATATCAATGGAAAGCAACAGATATGCAATGGATATGCAACGGACACAAAGCAGACTTTGACTGATATCAACGGTCTTTGTTCGGTTTCTTTCCGTTTCCCCAATCCGGTGATGTGTGACAGAGCCTTAATCTGCATTACTCTCTTTGATTCAACTGGATGGCATGGCCGTTTAGACTGAGCCCACACTTTGTTTGTTTGTTGGTGTTTTACGTCCTAGCAACATTTAAGGTCACATCAGGTCGGATACTGACTTGTGACAGTGCGCACTCATGGCGACTTTATAGTGCTTCCCCGTCCTGATATGACCTTAGATGTTGCTAGGACGTAAAACAACAACAAACAAACAAACTTATAGTGCTTCCCTACTGAGACTGAGAGACCAGTCTGCCAGCACCATGACCCAATATCCCACACAGTCACATTATCCTGATACTGTGCTAACCAGTCATCATTCTATCCTATTAATGCCATGCACCCGGCTAGGTAGCGACAGGTATGAATTTTATGTCATTGGTTTGACCCGGCTGGAATTCAAACTCCCGACCTTCTGCTCAGGAAATCTGTGCCATACCGATTGGGCCACCGTGTCTGGTGAGCGCACACATCGTGGAACCGATCCCTGATGAGTCAAACCAAAGACTTACCAAATGTATACTTGTCGTTACCTAGATAAAAGATTCACCCGGTACTTGTAGTACACGGGTGAACGACAACGTAGTCTAAATACGGGCGAAAATAGCTTTAGTATGGAACAGGGAGTAGAATGTCTGCCTCCAGTATCAAATGGATATTTATATAGGCACAGAGTTGGTGAAATGGGAGAGAATGCAAAAAGACAAGATGGCGGCCGTAGAACGCCGTTGATTTCACTTTTAAATCTTATTAAACTAGATATTATATTATATTTTTCAACTCAAAGGTAGCGGGCTATCAATAAGAAAGACATATGTAAAGAATAAATGTTGCTTCTTAGATTGTGAAATTAGGCTCTCATTTCATTGACCTGTTTTTTCGACACCTTTTACATAGGGTTGGTTTGCACCCCTACTGCAGCAGTACGGGGGAATCTTGTATCTAGTCGTTGCCTAGCCTGGCAGTCGGCCTTACTAGTATAGGGCAAGGACTGGTTGATTTGGCGTCGTGGAAATGTTACTGAGTGGGGTATTGGGTCATGGCATGGGTCTCAGGGATCAGTATTGAGCGATGCTAAGCCATAGTCAATATAGTACAGTGCCTCTGCACTATAAACCCACCATGAGTATGATCTGTCACTAGTCGGTACTAGTTGTAATGTGTTCTCATATGTTCCAAGGACGTTAAACCTCCAAGTCATCTTATGCCGCCGTGCGTCGAGGCACCGAAAAATGTGTGTGCATGCTCAAAATTTCCAACATGTGTCGATGTGTGGCTCGTATGTTGAACGTACGTTGCATGTACATTTGGGATACGTCGGCGTATGTTGGGAGTACATTAGGGATACATTGGTATACGTTGCTGCATGTTAGCCATACGTTCAGCCGGTGGGAACGTGCAGTCCGCGTACAGTCCGCGTACTGGCAATGGATGCATTACGTACTCCTAACCTACTTCGAACATATGCCTGCCGTACCTCCAGTGTATTTAACGTATACACCATACTTCTAGCAATGGAGTAACATATGTTCCGATGTTCAGCGTTCCGTGAGCTTATGCAAGTAGTTTGCAAATGTTTTGCAAATGTTCTCATATGCTAGCAATAGGTCAGAGATGCTTTCTGCATATGTTACGTACGTTGTGTGTACATTACGTGTATGTTGTCTGTACACCCATTTTTATCCCCCGCCGCTGAAAATTTGGACGAATGCTGACATACTGGCAAATTTTCTAACGTTGAGCACGCACTGACGCTGTACATCGTAGTGTGACAGGGCATTTAGCAGTTTAGTCCAGCGCATTCGTTTCTCCCATTCAAACTCTGAGCTAACCAGTCCTTGCCCTATGTTATTAATGTCAAGCGCCAGGATAGGAAATGGCATGTTATAAGTCATTGGTTTGACTCGACCGAGAACCGAACTGCCAACCTCCCGCACGCGCTCTACCGATTCGACCACCTCGCCCGGTAGTTGAATTCGAAATTTGTAAATGAAACACAGAAAGGTGATCTCTCTCGTCAGTGGTTAATTTGATAAATGTTCAGAGTTCATTCAAATCCAATATCAGTATAGCACTATTACCGATATCTGCGGACTGCAGGATGTATAATTCCACTGGGTGTCACTGGTATTATGTGTTAATACCATTTAATTTGTTTTGTTTTTTAAAGAAACAAACACAGAAAACACATCACTACTAATCGTGTGGCAATTTAATTATGATTCCGCCTTTTCTCATAAATCATCCTACTTTTACTTCGACGGGCCCCAATTGCATCGCTTCAACTCACATCTCCAGATGTCTCGAGACATCTCGAGATGTCTCGCGCGCCACTGCCCACTTCTAGGAGTGGGAGTTGGCGGGGGGGGGGGGTAGGGGGCGGGAGTGTGTGTGTGTGTGGGGGGGGGGGGGGGGGTTACACACGCTCACTTCTACCGACCACCCTGTAATACTATCCTCGGGCACACAGTCCAGTTGGTTCGACTACGTTCCACTACGTCACAAACCACGTTCTATTTCCCTATCTCCTATCTCCGTCTGTCTATCCTCTCTCCCTCTGTCTCCCTCTCTCCCTCTGTCTCCCTCTCTCCCTCTGTCTCCCTCTCTCTCTCTGTCTCCCTCTTTCCATCTGGCTATCCTATCTCCCTCTATCTCCCTCTCTCCCTCTGTATCCCTCTCTCCCCTGTCTCCCTCTCTCCCTCTGTCTCCCTCTGTCTCCCTCTCTCCTCTGTCTCCCTCTCCCCCTTTGTCTCCCTCTGTATCCCTATGTCTCCCTCTCTCCCCGTGTCTCCCTCTCTCCCCCTGTCTCCCTCTCTCCCTCTGTCTCGCTCTCTCCCTCTGTCTCCCTCTCTCCCTGTCTCCCTCCCTCCCTCTGTCTCCCTATCTCCCTCAGTCTCCCTCTCCCCATGTCTCCCTCTCTCCCCCTGTCTCCCTCTCTCTCCCTTTCTCCATCTCTCCCTCTCTCCCTCTGTCTCCCTCTCTCCCTCTGTGTCCCTCTCTCCCTCTGTCTCCCTCTCTCCGCCTGTCTCCCTCTCTCCCCATGTCTCCCTCTCTCCCCCTGTCTCCCTCTCTCCCTCTGTCTCCCTCTCTCCCTCTGTCTCCCTCTCTCCCTCTGTCTCCCTCTGTCTCCCTGTCTCCCTGTCTCCCTCTCTCCCTCTGTCTCCCTCTTTTCCTCTGTATCCCTCTCTCCCTCTGTCTCCCTCTCTCCCCCTGTCTCCCTCTCTCCCTCTCTCCCTCTGTCTCCCTCTCTCCCTCAGTCTCCCTCTCTTACCCCTGTCTCCCTCTCTCCCCCTGTCTCCCTCTCTTACTCCTGTCTCCCTCTCTTTCCCCTGTCTCCCTCTCTTACCCCTGTCTCCTTCTCTCGCTCTGTCTCCCTCTCCCCCCCTCTGTCCCCCTCTTTCCCTCAATCTCCCTCTCCCCCCCTGTCTCCCTCTCTCCTCTCTCTCCCCTGTCTCCCTCTCTCCCTCTCTGTCTCCCTCCTCTCCCCCTGTCTCCCTCTCTCCCCCTGTCTCCCTCTCTCCCCATGTCTCCCTCCTCCCCCCCTCTGTCCCCCTCTTTCCCTCATCTCCCCCTGGTCTCCCTCTCCTCCCCTGTCTCCCTCCTCTCCCTCTGTCTCCCTCTCTCCCCCTGTCTCCCTCTCTCCCTCTGTCTCCCTCTCCCCCCCTCTGTCTCCCTCTCTCCCTCTGTCTCCCTCTCTCCCTCTTTCCCCCTTTGTCTCCCTCTGTATCCCTATGTCTCCCTCTCTCGTTTGTGTCATCTGCGCTGTTTGTTGTCAGCAGTCGAGGTGTCCATGGCAACCCATTAAAATGGTGTATTATATGGTGGTACTATTGATGGGTTAGATCATAGAAACATCAGAAGTCATATCAGGGAAAGTACTGACGTCTCAAATTCGTAGTGTCTTTATAATGCTGCCCTAATAAGGTACCATTACACTGACAGCTTGATCCATTTTCCCAGTCTGTTATATGTGTGGTTAGCTCATTATCGGGATAATGGGACTGTGTGGGATATGGGATCATGATACTGGTGGCCTGGTCTCCCAGTGGGACAGCACTATCAAGTTACCATGAGTGCACACTTTCACAAGTCGGTGCCCGTCTTGATATGACCTTAGATTTTGCTAGGTCATAAAACTCCAACAGACAAACAACCCAGTCTGTTAATAGTGTTAAAACTATCCTAACGATGAGTGGACCAATCTTTGCCTTATCCCATTAATGACAGTTGCCAGACAAGTACCAATGTTGTATGTCTTTGGTTTGACTCGGTCGTTGATTGAAGTCACATCCTTCACAAAGGAAGTGAGAGGTTCTAATCGAATCATTAGGCCACTCCCTGACTCCCCTTCATACAGTGGAAAACTCATGATCTTTGAGCTCCAGAATTCATTTGGCAACTAACTAGTAGTACCTAAGTTGTAACCCTTTCACTGGAGCAGAGTACGAACTTCCTATGTGGAAGGTCGGGAGTTCGAATCCCGTTCGAGTCAAACCAATGACTTACAAAATTTATACTTATCGCTTTGTAGCCTCGCGCTCAGCATTACTAGGATAAGGCAAGGGCTGGTTAGCTCAGTATCAGGATAATATGACTGAGTGGGATATCAGGTAATGGTGCTGGTGATCTGGTCTCCAAATGGAGCAGCACTATAAAGTCGCCCTCAGTGCGCACTGTCACAAGTCGGTACCCGTCCTGATATGATCCTAGATGTTGCTAGGACGTTAAAACCCAACAAACAAACTTTAACTGGAGCTGCTAGGTCTGGATATGACTCATCATTAGGCTTAGCTGTGACTCATCAATAGGCCTGGCTGACTCATTGCTAGGCCTAGCTGTGACTCATGGCTAGACTTAGCTGTGACTCACTGCTAGGAGTTGACTACTTTCTTCGCAGAGTTGCAGTTGCCAATTCATTAGGCAGCGGAATTCCCCATTGCCTCCTTCCTATGTATGTGTATGGATATATATATGTAATATATAATATATATATATATTTTACCTCGGTATACCGCCTCTGGCTAGCCGCAGGCTAGGGAGAAGGAAGCACATCCGGGTCCAGCAATTAGCATAAGTGACTCACAACGGGAGGACGTTTGTGAGTTGCTCCAACAGGATTTATCTACTAACTCTACTTAATCACAAAGTAAGTAATGAAAAAATTTAGTATAAACTGTGTATGATGCATTATAGCATCACATTATGAAAGTTCAGAACTTTCTCAGGTCCAATTTGGACTTTGTACGTGTTTTTTACTTGAGGATAGAACACTGCGTGCCGCTGGCACTTACGAAACCGATAGTCCTTTGTTCTATCGACACCTGTTTTTGAGACAGGGAGAAATGGTAACCCGAGTTGCTCATTTCCTAAGAAAATTCTCCCGGATCCTGAATAGAGGATGTTGTTGGGGATGCTTCTGGGTGTTTTTTATAAACACCCCAGACCGGTTTTAAGGCGAACCTCCGAGTTTCGTAATATTTTCTCCAACTTGCTGGCGTCGTAGCCGCGGGTGGGAGAAGTGTACGGAACAGAGAGAGTGGGCGATCTTTGGATCGATACCCCCCGTTTGGTTGGTTTCGTTACCATAACCCTACGGCAAAACTTAGCTTCACGCCTGTACTGAAACGTTGTAATACACGCTATTCTGTACCATATACCTCAACCCAGTTTACTGGTTACACTTTGTGTCGTTGAGATGATTCCGGTTAAGTAACACCTTTGTCGTTACAGGAACCGATGGCCACTCGGCGGAATAAGCAGCCTGCGGCAGCAGAGGGCATTGCCCCTACGGATTACGATTCGTCACCAGCGCCTACGGCTCCGCCGTCTCCACAGCCCGGGGCACAGGTTTCCGACCGGGACAGTGACCAGCCACCTCAACCAAGTGATTGGGAGGCTAAGATGGCAGCCATGATGGAGGACAAGATGCGCCAATTCCAGGCTCTTTCCTTTGCGGGCCCTCCCCAAATCCCTGATGAGGATTGGGAGGACTTCTCGGATGACGAGGAGGACACGGTGTCGGCCCCCGAGGTTCCGAAACCGAAAGCGCGCGGCAAGAAACGCCGCACTGTGAGCAGCTCAGGTGACGAGTTCACCAAAGCCTCAAACGCTAAACGCCCTAAGAAGTCAAAGAAAAAGAAAAAGAAAAAGAAAGAGACTCGTCCTCGGACTCGTCAAACGACTCCTCTTCCACGGAATCAGATTCCGATACGGAACGCGTGGGAGTGTACGCCAAAATAGGCGCTAAGGTTGGCAAGAAGATTGTCAAGAAAAAGGCGAAGAAGGTGCGTACCACAACCATGATGAGGAATACCGTCAATGGCCACTTTACAACGTTCAAACCAGTTGAGGTCATTAATAAATTGACGGAACAGATTTCCGGCGTCAAAGGTATTCCCGCTACGGTGTGTAAGGAGATGGATGCTGGCATCCATCTGTCCGACGAACGTCGCCGCTATGAAACTGCCCTTTCTGTAATTCATAAGGCAGTTTTGGGCTCCTTGACTTCTATTATCCCCATTGCTAACCGCATGCAGACCGAGAATAAGTTCTCGTCCTTAGCTCGGGTAATGGATAGGGGCATTGCCTTGCTCGCTGCAGCGAGCAACTATATGACACATCGCCGCTTCGAAAATGTCTTTAAATCCGTCACCACCGACGCGGGCAAAGAGGTCGCCCGGTCAAAGAAGATGACGGACCATGACGGCAAGGAATACACCGTCTATTCCGGACCTACCCCCATCAAAGGCAAACCTCTGGACAAGTCCAAGATGTTTGGGGGTCAGCTTGCTTATTTGTACAAGCAGGTAGAGGTGGACACTAAGAGTGCTAAGAACACGGAACTCAAGGGCCGTAAATCACAAAACCCACTCGGGTTCCGCCGCAGCCGCACGGATTTTCGCTTCCGCCGAGGAGGAAGGCCGTTCAGGGGAGGCCCATCCTTCGCATTCAGCCAGAGGGGAAGAGGTCGAGGCGACAGACAATCCTCAAACTGGAACGACAACCGCGGTTACAAACGGGACTTTGTCCCCAAGCCGCAGTTCCCCAAACCAGGGAACAAGTAGAGAACGCCACACAAACTTTTCAGCAGCCTGGCCCTGACATGGTCACAGAGGAAACTCAAACTGACGTAAGCCTTTTTCAAGCGGGCAACATTGTTAATTGTTTAGAACAATGGCAACAATTAACCACTAACCCAGAGGTTCTTAGTATTGTTAGAGGCATTGCTATTCCTTTCACAGAATTCCCTGTACAGAAAAGAGCACCTTTTCCATATAAGTTCAATTCACACGAAAAATTCCAACTAAATGAACAGGTTGGGGTTTTTGAAGCCAAAGGCATTATCAAACGAGTACAACATACTAAAGGTGAATTCATTTCCAATATTTTCTCCACTCCTAAACCAGATGGGTCTGTTCGCATGATTTTAGACTTAACTAAATTGAATGAAATCATTGAATACCAACATTTCAAAATGTTTTCTTTAGAAACAGCTCGTGATCTGATCACCCCAGAGTGTTGGCTAGCGAGTGTTGATTTAAGAGATGCTTACTATACCGTCCCTATTCAAGAGGGGTTTCGAAAATATTTACGGTTTGTTTGGAATGACCAGCTTTTTTAATTTACCTGCGTACCTAATGGTTTGGCGTGTGCGCCACGACTTTTTACTAAGTTGTTGAAACCGGTTTTTTCACACATGGCTAAACTGGGTCATTGTATGTTTCCATACATTGATGATTCTTTCATTATGGGACAATCTTTCGAACAATGCGAGCTCGCCGTTCAAGATTTATGTCAACTGTTCTCAAACTTGGGTTTCTTCATCCATGCTAAGAAATCTGTGTTTTCTCCTACTAAGCAGCTTAAGTGTCTAGGCTTCATTTTGAACACGACGGCCATGACCGTGTCACTTACACAACAAAAGAAAGATAAGCTGCGGGACACAGCGATACAGCTGTTAGACATTTCTAGGCCAAAGATAAGACAGGTCGCAGTCTTAATCGGTATAATGATTTCATACAGCCCTGCTATTCTATATGGGGCCGCCCACATTAAGTCCCTGGAAATCGATAAAAATCTAGCTTTGGCCCGTGCCAAGGGTAACTTTGTAAAGACAATGTTTATCTCTGAAAGTGGACTAGCCGACATTTTTTGGTGGCTAAGTCACTTTGATAACTCCCCCAATCCCATTCGAATGGGTGAGCCCAATACTACAGTTACGACTGACGCGTCACTCCAAGGTTGGGGGGCACATCGCAATGATGTAGCAACGGGGGGACGATGGCTAGAATCGGAAATTTCTGAACATATTAATGTTTTAGAATTACGAGCCATTTACTTAGGTTTAACCAGCCTTGTTAAAGTACCCAAAAATAATGTTTGTATCCTTACGGATAACACCACAGCCATGGCTTATGTCAGAAATATGGGAGGTACAAAATCTATTAAGTGTAACGAGTTAGCACTACTCATTTGGAATTGGGCGCAAAAGTTTGACGTCTGGTTAACAATAACACACATACCCGGAACGCAGAATTGCCTTGCCGATAAGATGAGTCGCCATTTCCATGACCACTTAGAGTGGTCACTAAACCCATCAATTTTCAAACAAATCTGTAAATTATGGGGCTGGCCGGATATAGATTTATTTGCTTCACGTAATAACTTTAAACTGGAGAAATATGTTTCGTGGCACCCAGAACCAAATGCTTGGCACATAGATGCCTTCTCGCTAACTTGGCAAAATCATTTCTTTTACATTTTCCCCCCTTTTACCATTATTAGCAAAGTCGCCCGAAAGATACTAATGGACAAAACACACGCTATCCTCATCGTCCCCGAATGGGACACTCAACCCTGGCTAGCGAGACTAGTCGCGACGGCCAAAAGCATGCTACGCTTCCCAAGATACCGAGGAAATCTGAAACATCAGGGACCGTTAGCGCGCCACGGAAACGTGTCGACGACTCCTTTGGTAGCATTCCTTTTTAAAATAAATATTTGGAACAATTCGGCTTGGATAAGATTACACAACAACGTTTGGTCTCTCACGCCTGGAGGAAGGGAACTGTAAAAATGTATACCACGTATTTAAAGAAATGGGGTATTTATTGCTTACTTAAGAAAGTTAAGCCTATGAACCCAACAATATCCCAGGTACTTAAGAAAGTTAAGCCTATGAACCCAACAATATCCCAGGTAGGACGTTTCCTACGTTTTTTGGAAGACGAAGGTTTAGGGTATGGCGCTATCAATGCAGCCAGATGTGCGCTCTCAATAATCCTACCTAGGTTTAATGGCGAAACAATGGGAAAACATCATGTTATTTGCTGGATCATACGATCAATTTATCAGAGGAACCCTCCCAAACCCAAATATAATAGGTTTTGGGATGTTTCTCTTGTGTTTAAACTCTTCAAGGACTGGCCAGAGAATAAGTTCCTGGACGTTAAGCTATTAGGCTTCAAAGTAGCTTTGCTCCTTCTGCTCGTTACAGGACACAGGGGCCAAACTATAGTCGCCCTGTCGCTCAATGGTCTTGAAATCGATAGCAAGGAAGCAACGTTTGATCTAACAACTTTGTTGAAATCAAATCGTTTAGGTGATCCCCTGTCGACAATAAGTGTCACTAGTTTCACAGAGGATCGCAAGTTATGTGTAGTCTCCACAATACGGACATATATATCCAAGACACGAACAATACGCAACTCAAGGCAGCTTTTGGTGAGCTTTATTAAGCCACACAAGGGCATTTCGAGGGACACCCTCGCCAGATGGACCATGACTGTGTTAAAACTTTCAGGAGTAAACACAAACAGATATTCATCGCACTCTACACGTGGTGCAATGGTATCTAAGGCCAGATTACTTGGCATTTCCGTGAAACGGATCCTGGCTCATGCAGGATGGAAAACTGCTAGATCGTTTGCAAAACATTATCACAAGCGACTAGAGAAGCCTCAACCTATCGCACAGAGGCTACTCACCAACTAAAAGACACAGGTGAGACAAAGTGCACTTTTTCGCTTTTTTGTCATAACAATTGTACAAACATACTTAAATAAGACTTGATAATAGAATAGTAACTAACAGGAATATCAGGATAAAAATGATATTACGTAAAGGTCTCCCTAGCCTGCGGCTAGCCAGAGGCGGTATACCGAGGTAAAATAGATTAGTTAGACGAATCTTACCTGGGTATAGATGATGGATAACTATTGTTTTACCGAGGTAGGAGCCTCGGGTAGACGTGGGCGAGGGCCCACCGACCACGCCCTGCCACGTCTATTCAATCACTTGTACCAAGATTAGGTCACATGACCATAGTTTTTTGTTTTTTTTTAATCATTTTTATCCTGAATTAGTAGGTAAAGATTGCTGGACCCGGATGTGCTTCCTTCTCCCTCGCCCACGTCTACCCGAGGCTCCTACCTCGGTAAAACAATAGTTATCCATCATCTATACCCAGGTAAGATTCGTCTAACTTATCTATATATATATATATATATATATACTATATCTAGGAAATCGTATTTTGTGAATACAGGCGACAAACGATTAATACCGATGTCGGGTTCATTTAATGTTCGATGCACCTAATGTAAGAATAGAAGAATGACAGAAGTTTTTATCTAGTTAATTACCCTTCTTGATGCCATTTGGCTAATTTGATCGGGTCCGGTGTGTAGTCGGGACGGGACTATCAGAATGCATTCATGCCAGGCTTTGACTGGGCCGATCTGCCAGGCGGACTGGGCTGTTGACTGCCAACAGACCGGGGGGGGGGGGGGGCGGCGGATGGGTATGTGATTGAGTGTGTGTGTTGGTGGGTGTGGGGCGGGGGGAGGTCTTATTTAGCCACATATCAGCATATGCACAGCTCACCCAAGAGGTCCAAACACACATTAGATATTACAAGTAGTTTTTGTTTTGTTTTTTGGGGCTTTGCATCCTAACAACATTTCAGGTACTGACTTGTGACACTGCACTCACGGCGACTTTATATTGCTGCCGCACTATGATGATGAGTGTTTGTTGAGGTTTTATATCCTGGCAACATCTAATCAGGACGAGTACCGACTTGTGACAGTGTTCATTCATGACGATTGTATAGTGCTGCTTCATTGGGAAACCATGTTGCTGGCACCATGCCGCGATACATTTCAAGCCAATAAACACACCGTTACTTTTTTTAATTTAAAAATAATTAATGTAGTTTATTCATTGAATAATATCTTTTGTCACGCAGAGCACTGGTCTTCCAGCCATACTTTAAAATTGTTTGATACACACACTCACTGTTTAGGCGATGCAATAAACCCACAGTGCACATACGTGTAGGATATTGTAAGGTGTTAATAACTCACATGTATTAGTTTGAGCATACCCCTCACCCCCACCCCCACACACACGTGTTAGTTCAACAGGATGACTGTACAGACAGGACATTAAAGCCAAATGCTCGACATGAATGTTACAAGAGGTCTAATCGATCTGATATTGATTTGAAATCCTTGTACCTGTTCACACAGATATGCTTGCTCAGACAACGATATGCCTTATACCCCTGTCACACTACGACGTAACGAGCAAACGTAGGCCTGACGTGATCACGTTTCGTCATTACGTTGACCTACGTTGGATTACGTTATGATGACGTCAGAATGACGTCGGGCTACGTCACGTTACGTCATATTACGTAGGCGTGCGTCAAGGTTTTGAACCTGTTCAAAACTTTCGACGTGATGCGAACGTAAGGGTTTACGTTCGCCGTACGTTCTGTACACGTTCGGCGAACATCAATGATGTTAAACGGACGTTTGTCAAACGTTCCTCACTACGTTCCACTCGTTGACCCACATTAAAACCAGTGGAAATGTCCATGCGGCGTAATGGGAACGTCAGGAGAACGTCAGGAGAACGTCAGGAGAACGTCAGGAGAATGTACATTCAACGTACGTTCAACGTCTCATGACTTATATAACGTCACGTAACGTTCTTCTGGCGAGGGAATAACGTTCATAACGTTCCGTGCGCATCATTACGTTGTGATCTCTCGTTGAATGACGATATCACTACGCTTTACCGCCGTTACTCTCTCGTCCACTGCGCTGCATCCACGTTCAACTTGTGCCCAAATTTGCATACCACGCCGAGAAGTTCAACGTTCTTCACGTTCTCCCTACGCCGACGTCGTTACGTCGTAGTGTGACAGCCCCATTAATGTAATCCTTGTTGGACCATTGTGGCGTTCACACACACACTTACACGCACTCACACACACTCACACGCACCCACACGCACTCACGCATTCACACACTCACACGCACCCACACGCACTCACACACTCACACGCACTCACACACTCACACACTCACACAAACACACACACACTCACACTCACTCACACAGACACTGACACACCCACTCATACCCACTCACTCACACACACTCTCACACACACCCTCGCACTCTCACACATTCACACTCACACACACTCACACACACTCTCACACACTTACACGCACTCACACACTCACACAAACACACTCACTCACTCACACAAACACACACACTCACTCACACAGACACTCACACACCGACTCACACACACACTCACACATACTCACACACACACACTGACACACACACTGACACACACTCTCACTGACACACTCACACACTCTGACCACTGACCACTCTGTGTACTACCCTCTCGACTCAGTCGGAGCGGGTAGGGGTGGGGGATGGCGGAGAGTTGGGGCGAGGTTTTTTTCGGGGGGGGGGGGGGGGGGGGCGAGGGGGGATATACAGGGTGAGCAGCCACCCGGCATGTACTGTCTGAAGTTGTTTGATTACCGCGGTGTGCGTCAACTCCCTAAAGCGGGCATTCCTTACACGCGTTATGCGTTATGCGGCATGCGGTATGCGGTATGCGAATGCCATCATTCCTTACACACGTTATGTGGCATGCGGTATGCGGCACATGACTGGCTATATTTAAAAAATAAAAATAAACAATTATTCTCCATACTGCTCTGTATATGACCAAATATTGCATTTATATCTATGTAACTTTTTGTACGTCACATGGGGGTTCCTACCTTTATTATAACCAAATTATAGATAAGTATTCATATTTTTGTGGCTCTGGTAGCATTTTTACCAACCCGAACCCATCCCGAACCCCCACCACCACCACTACCATATGTTTCCACTCAGAAGCCTTGTGCGTGACTGTTCCGTAATGCTCAGTCGCCTCTCCTAGTGTTAAACTAATGGACACATCAGACTCAGGTTTCTATTCACACCCAGCTTGACGCATAATGCATGCCGCACCGATCGCTACATGGACCGATCGGAAAAACGCATTCGCATTCGCATTCGCATTCGCATTACGCGTGTAAGGAATGTAGCTCATAGGTTTCAAGGCGTTTCGATTTTTTGTTGCATTCGCATTACACATTACACATTACACGTATAAGGGATGCGCCCTTAATACGGCGAGCCACCTGCTTTGCAGCACCTCTGGCAATACGTGTATTCCGAAATGTCCTAACCACCCACACACTCACGCACACTCACACTCACACACACAAACCCAAACACCCCCACACACACCCCCACACCTGCCCACACACGCACACACATACCCCCCCCACACACACACACTCACACACCCACACCCACACCCACACACTCACAAACACCCACACACCCACACACACACTCACACACAAACACCCACACACCCACTCACACACACACACACACCCACACACAAACACCCACACGCACAAACACCCACACACAAACACCCCCTCACACACAAACAAACACTCACTGTTCAGGCGATACAATAAACCTACAGTGCACAGAACGTAATGGTGCAGTCACACTACGACGCTTCTAGCCGGCGACCTGGCGACGTGTGGTGTTTTTGGGCGAAAATGGGTGAAATATCGAGACACGCTGGGGGCGCGTTATGCGCGCGTCGGTACACGTCGGTACACTATTCTTGACGTTCATGGTCGGCGGACAACGTCGGCGCGCGTTGCCGGTCGCCCAAGGTTTTAAGCCTGTCAAAAAAAAACAACGACCGGCAGCGTGCGCAAATATATGGGTAAGGACGTTAGGAGGACGTTAGGCAGTCGTCGAGCTCCGTTGGACGCGCCGGAATAACGTTATGGGAACGCTAGGCAGACGGCGCGTGCGCGGGCGGGTCATCTCCACACGTTGCGCCAAATCGTTGCTTTCTTGGTTTACGTTCTACCAACATCTAAGGTAATATGAGCACGTCGCGCCAAACTTTTATTTTTTTTTTCCTCACGCGTCGACAACCGTTGGCCGCACGCGAATAACGCGCCGCGCTGACGCCAAACTTTTTCCCCAAACCGCCGAAAAGGTGGACGTTTCTCGACGCGCAAGATTTTATTTTCAACGCTGACGGGTCGCCGGGAGAAGCGTCGTAGTGTGACTGCACCATTAGCTGTAACTCACAGTTGGTTGGTTGTTGGAGGTTTATATCCTTGCAACATCTAAGGTCATATCAGGGCGGGTACCGACTTGTGACAGTGAGCACTCATGGCAACTTTCTCGTGCTGCCATACTGGGAGACCAGGCGACCAGCACCATGGCTGACATCCCAACCAGTCACATTATCCTGACACTGAGCTAACCAGTCGTATTAATGCCGAGCGCCAGGCTAGAAAGTGACAAGTATCAATTTGATAAATCATTGGTTTGACTCGACCGGGAACCAAACTCCCCATCTTCCGCACGCGAGGCCTGCGCTCTGCCGATTCGGCCAACACGCCCGTAGTATATTGTAAGCTGTAGCTCACATGTAGTTTGCTGATTTGTACACACAGATATGCTCACTCAGACCCCAATATGCGTTAATGTAATCTGTGTTGGACCATTGTGACATTAGCGGTTTTAGTGAAATCCAAGTAACTCATAAATGACCGGACTGCTGTGAAGAAAACAGAACCTAACAAGTGAAATTAAAACTCGTCCGCTCAGCCACTTTCTATTTTTTTGGTGGGTTTTGTTTTGTTTTTGTTTTGTGTTTAATGATATGCTTCTTATTTTCTTTCTTTAATGGCCTCTGAATGAAAGCGTTGGCAGAAAGGTGAGACTAAGTGGGCAGAGTGAGGTTAAACATGCTTGACGGGTGGTAATTGAATTGTCAATCTAGGTAGATCATATGACGGGTTTCTCACCCAGGCATACAAGGCTGGTCCAAGAATAAGGAGAGTAAACTGTGCAGGCCTGTTGTTTGTGGGCAGCCCTGGAAATGAAGAGGACAGTTTGCGCTGACAAGTATTTCGTGGTTATCGTATTTCGTTTGCATGGTGGTGTTGTGTGTATGGTTGTGCTCTGTGGTTGTGGTGTGTATGGCTAATGTGTGGCCGGGGTGTTTGTGGTTGTGGTATGTATGGTCGTTGTAGGGTTGTGGTTGTATGGGCTGTGTGTATGTGGTTGGGGTGATGGTTGTGGTTGAGATGTGTGTGGTGTTTGTGTGTATGTGTGTTTTGTGCTGTATGGTTGTGGTGTGAATGGCTATAGTGTGTGATTGTGGTATTTGTGGTTGTGGTATTTATGGTCGTTGTAGGGTTGTGGTTGTGTGTGGGTTGTGTGTAGGTGGTTGGGGTGCTGTTTCTGATTGAGGTTTGTGTGGTGGTTTTGTGTGTTTGTATGGTTGTGCTGTATGGTTGTGGTGGGTATGGCCCTAGTCTGTGATTGTGGTATTTTTGGTTATGGTATTTGTGGTTGTGGTATTTATGGTCGTTGTAGGGTTGTGGTTGTGTGGGTTCTGTGTAGGTGGTTGCGGTGCTGGTTGTGTTTGAGGTTTGTTTGGTGGTTTTGTGTGTGTGTGGTTGCGTGGGTTGTGTGTAGGTGGTTGGGTGCTGGGTGTGGTTGAGTTTTGTGTGGTGGTTTTGTGTGTATGTGGTGTGTGGTTGTGTGGGTTGTATGTAGGTGGTTGGGGTACTGGTTGTGTTTGAGGTTTGTGTGGTGGTTTTGTGTGGGGGTGGTTGTGTGGGTTGTGTGTAGGTGGTTGGAGTGCTGGGTGTGGTTGAGCTTTGTGTGGTGGTTTGGTGTGTATGTGGCCGTGTGTAGGTGGTTAGGGTGCTGGTTGTGTTTGAGGTTTGTGTGGTGGTTTTGTGTGTGTGTGGTTGTGTGGGCTGTGTTTATGTGGTTGGGGTGCTGGGTGTGGTTAAGGTTTGTGTGGTGGTTGTGTGGGTTGTGTGTAGGTGGTTGGGGTGCTGGTTGTGTTTGAGGTTTGTGTGGTGGTTGTGTGTCTGTGTGTGGTTGTGTGGGTTGTGTGTAAGTGTTTGGGGTGCTGGGTGTGGTTGAGGTTTGTGTGGTGGTTTGGTGTGTGTGTGGTGTGTGGTTGTGTGGGTTGTGTGTAGGTGGTTGGGGTGCTGGTTGTGTTTGAGGTTTGTGTGGTGGTTTTGTGTGTATGTGGTGTGTGGGTGTGTGGGTTGTGTGTAGGTGGTTGGTTGATTGATTGATTGATTGGTGGTTGCTTTACGCCGTGTCGGCAGCATAGGCCATATTCACGGCGAGAAATGTTTGTTCCTTGTTCAAACCATCGCTTTTACATGTAAAAGCAGACAATCAATTATGTGCCAATAG
The DNA here is from genome assembly GCA_030323885.1 of Branchipolynoe longqiensis. Taxonomy (NCBI): domain Eukaryota; kingdom Metazoa; phylum Annelida; class Polychaeta; order Phyllodocida; family Polynoidae; genus Branchipolynoe; species Branchipolynoe longqiensis. Next base: position 44,647,950 of record CM059200.1, on the reverse strand, counting down.
ACACTAATTAAATTAGAAAGCTCACAATCATATATCTGTGGCCAAGGGAAACAAACTCCCATAGAAAAAGAAAAGTTTCATTAATAATTAATAGAATCCATTTAGTAAACTATATAAGGTGGTACAGTCCAGCTGCCCTCAAAAAGGCTAAAATGTTTTCCTGTTTTACCTTAGTAAAAAGGTCATGCATACTGTCTGCAGTGTAGAACCGTTGGCGCAGGGCCAAAAAATCAACGCAACTTAGTAAAATGTGTTTGAGTGTCAGTGGGGACTGACACCCAATACATTCAGGGGGAGGTTCCCCCTTGAGCAGAAAAGCATGTGTAAGCCACGAGTGGCCAACACGGCAGCGGCTAAGGACCACTTGGTCCCGCCGACCTCCCGCATGAGTCTGTGGTGGCTTTCCCACAGATGGTTCAATTTCTTTAAGTTTATTGATGTTTTCATCCCACTCATGTTGCCATTTGGATTTTATGTGGGTGGCTATTAGTGGTTTCAGATCAGAGTGAGGGATCAGACACGGTTCAAGATCACAGTTCAGGGCCTTCTTCGCAGCCCGATCAGCTCGTTCGTTTCCTTGTATGCCAGCATGGCCAGGCACCCAGCACAGGTGGATATCATACCCATCTGTTGTCAGTTGGTTCATTTTATAAATGACCGTTGCTAGAATAGGGTGATTCGTTTTCAGTCCAGCAACAGCCAGGAGGCAAGAGAACGAATCACTGTATATAACATAGTTGGTGTGGTTGGATACCTCGATACACTCCAAAGCGAGAAGGAGTGCTCGGGCCTCTGCAGTGAAAATCGAGCTCTGATCGGGCAAACGTACACCAAATTTTTCCCGTCGGCAGACTGCCGCAGCAGCTACCCGGCTTTGGTCTTTCGAACCATCAGTGTATATGGAGAGTTTTTTTTTTTTTAATTTCTTTTTATTTTTTTTTATTGACGAGGTATTTACTCTGCCCATAACGTATAAGCTCCTGTCAGGGTGCTTGTTTTCAACGCTGGACAGCTGTGGCGCTGTCTTGATCTGTTCCTTTGCCCAGGAGTGTTTACCTGTGTCTGCTCGGGTCAGCCTTCTGCAATTTTGGTTGTTAGTAATAGCCTTATGTTAGTTTTTTTGTAATTTTCCAGTTTTTTTTGTCTAGTCTGAGTAATGATACCTTAGCCTACTATGTACATCTACTTGGGTGACATGCAGGCTTGCGGGAGAGGATCCCGTTCCATTCAGATTTATTTTATTTTATTTGTTACAGCATCCTTTCACCTAAACCCTGTCCTTAGATAGTGCACTCGTGTGCTAGAACATACTCGGACCCTTTAGAACTGTGGCCAGGTGGGATGGCTGTGTTGTTTGCCTAGCCATTTTATATTTCAGGGTGGATCAGTTGCATGACCGTGGCCTGTCCACTTCTGTGTTGGTTTGTGCCATTACACATACCCAGGTGGACTGCGCCACATGGTGATAGCTTTCCTGATTTCCTTAATACTTAGGAGGGCTAATTTTCCTATTTTTTCTGTTTAGTGCCTACCACTTTTCCTGGCCTGTCTTTTGCTTTCTGTGCCAGTACACAGCAAGCATTGACCGCGCTCAGGGGCAGGTGCGGTTTTGTTGTGTCAGTAAGTAATTGTTTTCTTTAAGAATTTTTTGTAGTGGTCAGGGTTACGGATTGCCCGTAATTTTACATTTTGTTTATTCCAGGCATGTGCTGCCATGGTTAGTACACTTCTCTCATGTATTTTCATGTTGCTTCTTTCCGTTAGGAGTATTGGGGCCGCCATGTGTCTAGTGTCCCTGCGGGGGGCTACTGTGTAATCCGGTTTCGTGGTGTAGTGGTGTGCTAGTATTTTCAGGTGTGTTTCTCTTCTGCTTGTTAATAGTGTTGCTTTGCATTTTTTGTGTAGTTCTATCGTGGGATATCTTTTGTGTACTTGGAGGCATATTTTAAGGGCTTTATTTTGCATCACTTGTAGTTTGTTGAGTAGTTTGGTACTTCCCCCCATGTATACTACATCACCGTAGTCGAAGTAGGGAAGGATCATTCCTTTATATATTTTGATTGCCATGCTTTCAGTCATGTAGTACCTTAGTTTTGCCAGTAGCCATATTTTATGGTTTGCTTTTTTGATAGTGTTTGTTATGCAAAGGTCATAGTTTAAGTGCCTGTCCAGGTCCACTCCCAGATATCGGTAGTTGTCTACCTGTTCTAACTCGTTGCTTCCCAGGAGACATTTTATTTTGTTGTTACCGGTTAGTCTGGTACCGAATAGCACCGTCTTTGATTTATTGCTATTTATAGTTATCTTATTTAGATGGCACCATTCTGTTAGTTTCATTAGTGTTTGATTTAGTTTTGTTTCGATCTCTTCAGATGTTTTGCCTGCAGTATATACCACAGTATCATCTGCATATAGTTGGATGTTTTCAGTGTCTAGCCAGTTGTTTAGATCATTTATATATATGAGGAAGAGGAGTGGTCCCAGGACTGACCCTTGTGGTACGCCACAGCTTATTTTTTCCTCACTTGATATGGTTCCATTTATTGCTGTGCATTGTTTTCGGTTTTTTAGGTAGCTTGTTACCCATTTTCCCGTTACTCCCGTTATTCCCATTTGGGATAGTTTGCTGATTAGGATAGTGTGGTCCACCGTGTCAAAGGCTTTGCTGAAGTCTATGAACGCTGCACCCACTAGGTTCTTTTTATTGATATTATTTGAGATATCGCTTACTAAGTTAGCAATTGTTTTAATTGTCGAGTGGAATTTTCTGAATCCACCTTGTTTACTGTTTAGTATTTTGTGTTCGATCAGGTGATCCATAATGTGCCTATGCATTATTTTCTCCATTAACTTCCCAGGCAGTGGGAGTATTGAGATAGGTCTATAGTTGCCCAGGTCTTGTTTGTCCCCCCCTTTGTGGAGTGGGGTTACTTTGGCTAGCTTCCAGCAGTCTACATAGGTACCTTCTCTGAAAGATGTGTTGAATAGGCTACATAAGGCCTCTGGGATGCATCCGAATGCATCCTTCAGTACTATACTCGAGGTATATTCAATGCCTGACGGCTTATTGCAATCAACTGTTTTTATGAGATCACTTATTTCTTTTTTTGTGGTTACGCAATCCCCTATCACTACGTTTAGTTGTGGTGCTCTTGTGGCCCAGTTAGAGTTAAATTTTCTGGATAGTTTATTTCCTATGGTAGAAAAGTGTTTGTTCATTATGTTTGCTGTATCCTTGTTGCTGATTTCAATTCCCTCATTGTTGTATAAGGTAATTGTATCTTTATTCTTGTTGTTTGGGATTAGGATTTTTACGTTGTTCCAGAATTTATGCGAGTTTTTACCCCATTTTTGGTCTTGAGTGATAATAAATTTCCTTTTGGCCTTCCTCACTGATTTATGGCTTCGATTTCTTGCTTTATGGTACTCTTCTATGTGATGAAGTCTCCCGCTTGCTTTAGCCACTTTACCTGCCTTATACTTGTCCATAATTGCGTTGATTAATTCTGGGGTTACCCATGGGTCCTGGTTTTTTTTTATTTTAAGTTTTTTTATTGGACAGGTAGTGTCAAGGTGACTTCTCACTTCCCCAATGATAGTGTTCCATTGGTCATTTACATCTGTGTCAGGTGTTATTGGTAATTTCACATTTTTTTCTAGGTGCGCTGCTAGTGCTTCCTTCGTGTAATTTTTGTATGATCTACCCATACAGAGAGTAGTTTTGTTTTTGGTTTTTATTTTCTTTCTAGTAATATATATCAATTCATGGTCACTAATGCCCCAGTTCCTAGTTCCTGAGGTGTGGGCATGATTTGAGTTTGTTATGATTAGGTCTATTATTGAGCTGTTTTCTCCAAGTCTGGTTAGTTCACTAATTTTTTGCTGTAATCCTCTTCCTTTGAGTAAGTTCTGTAGTGAGTGTTTGTTCTTGTTGTTTGTTTTGTAGTTTATATTGAAGTCCCCTAATAGGAATATTTCGGCTTTTGTGAGTTTTGACACATTGTCTAGCGATGCTTCAAGTTGTGTGGTGAAATCCTCAATGTCCCCATTTGGCGGTCTATATAGACTCCCTATGGCTATGTGTGCTTGTTTTTCATTTTTTATTAGTGTCCATACTAATTCAATATTTGTGTCAGATCTGTTTGCTTCTTGTAGAGTCTTATGTTCTGAGTTTAGGTTTTTTTTGCTGTATATTGCAACCCCTCCACCCCTTTTTTGTATTTCTGAACTGGTCAGTGTTTTTCTATCCTCTCTCACAAGTCTGTACCCATCTATTTCTAGAAGTTGGTCACTATGTAGTTCATGAAACCATGTCTCTGACAGTGTCAGTACATCAAATTTACAGATATTTAAGTGCAGCTTAATGCTGTCAATTTTGCTGTAGGCACTTTGGCAGTTTAGATGGGCAAAATGCATGCCCCTGCCTAGTCTGCAGTCAATCTCCTCAACCATGTTCTCGCGGCAGTTAGGTATGAAATAGCCTCTTGTGCTGGAGGTGGGTTACTTTTCTCTAGTGTGGATTAGAGAAGGGATTTTGTTTGTGCTCTTAATGACTAAAAGCGATTTTATTTTCAAGCTTTGTATTTATTTTCATGGTCACCTACCTTGCTTTGCTGTCAATGCTTGTGCCGCCAGTGCGTGCGAACACGTTGTTGATTCTGCGCAGCATTTGTATTTGTATAGTGGCCAGAGAGAATTTTATGTTGTTTGTCGCAATACCGATTTCGCTGTTAGTGTTTCGTCCGCCTCGTAGGCTTGGTGTATTCTGCTTTTACATAGTATATTAGCTTTATTTAAATTTATTTTATTTTAATTTAATTTTTTTTACCTTTATATTGTACTTACCTCGATATCTGGCAGTTAGCCCGGATGGTGTCCCTTGTTTTTTGGAGGATTTCACCCATTTTATTTTGATAACCTGGTTTGACTGTTTCTCCTGCATCTGCATTTTGGAGGAATAGTCCTGTGCCCCAGTAGGGGCATCTCGTGCATTCCCTGAAGGCTTTCCCAGGCGCGTTCAAGATTTTCTCTTTTAGTTCATCATTTTGTGTGAATTTGGCCATTACAATGTCCTCCATCACTTTTTCATTTGTTTTTATCCAGTCTGGTGACCGCCATACTTTTTTTCCTAGCGCTTTGATGGTATATGGGTTTTCAGATGCTTCAATGAGCCGCATGACATCGAATTTATTGTGGTATTTAGCCATTACTGAGCAGTAGTACTGTTCAGCAGAGTTGTAGATTTTGCCATCTTTTCCCTTTATTTTGCATTTGAAAAGGTTGCTGTAGGGGGCGTTGTGACCCTGGAAGGAAATACCCCAGCTGTGTTCTCTTGTCGCCGCAGTCTCCGGGTTTATTCCTTCAACCTTTATGTTCTCAAATTCCGTCGGTTTGTATATTATTCCTTCTATTTCGAAGTTTTTTCCTCTCATTCTGGCTGTGGTTTTGTCATTCTTTTCCCTGGCCAGTGTGTACATTTGCTGTACCGTCTTTTCGTCTAACATCTCCTTTTCGGTCCTGTCTGGCCTGAGTGTGACATTCTTTAGATCTTGCTCATTGTTCAGTTTTTGCTTGTTTCTGAACAGTTCCCTTTTTTGGCTTTCCTTTTCTAGGTGGATTTTTATCCCTCTCGGCCTGGGCTCCTTTGGCTGCTCTTTAGTGTTGTCATTGGGGTTTGCCTCATGACTTTCCTTGGTCGATTCACCGGATTCGTCGCTTTGTTTGTTTGGTCCGTCATTTGTTGTTCTTTTCCTGTCCTTTTTTCCCAGTCTGTAGGCTTTTTTTACTACTGTCCAATCGAAAGAGCATTCAGCTTTTTTTAGTAGGTTTGAGATCGTGCTTTCCATGGACTCACCTTCTTTTTCGGGGATGCCCTGTACGATTATGTTTAGTTTTTTGTTTTCCACTGCTGTTTGCTGTAGAGTTTCCACTGCTGTTTGTGGTAGAGTATTTTTTCCATTTGTTGTTATGTTGCAACATCTTTTGGGTTCATCTTTCTTGCTTTGTGCTTCATCACTTCTGTTTTTGTAGTTTGCCTTGTACCAAGCACATTCCAGTGTTAGACTGTTGTATGCTGTCTGTAGGTTGTTAAGTTCTTTTTTGAGGCTTTGGATCGTGTCCTTGGGTATTTCAGCATTTATTTCAGCATTCTCCGTGCTCGCATTTTCCGTGTCTGACCTGGTGTCATCTTCCGGTTTCGATTTGTGTGGTTTTGTCTTAGCCTGGTTTATTTCATCTATTATCCAGTCTTTGATTATCTTTGTGATGTTTTCTCCTAGAATTGCAGTTATGACTTTTCCTTCGAAGTCATTTCCGTTTTGGGGGTTTGTCATTTTGTTGTCAGTTTTAATATTAGGTATGTGACAAAAAATATCAGTCAATAGATTCCAATCATAAAATATATCACTGCAAAGGAAAGTCCTTTCCAATGATACCTAAATCATAGTGCTTAGGGCTATGCCTTTGTGCACTTTCCTAGCAAGAATAGGCCAATGCTGGCTGGGGTGTTTTTGGGTGTTTTTTTTTAACGGTCAGGCCTACCCGTCCTGATATGACCTTAGATGCCGCCAGAACGCAAAACAGCAACAAACAAACAAACCTGCTGTATTTTCGTCCGCCGATCAATCGACGATGCTTTCTATTTGTTAGATCAAAGATTTACACTTGGTTTTTATTTATTTTTAATTTTTAATTTTTTTTAAATTTTAATTTTTTGTGTTTTTTTCCGACACGTTTTTTGTTCGGATTTCCTCCTTATTATCCTAGTAATTACATTAGTAATCACACCTACACATACATCAATAGTAATTGTTGCCGTAGGGCCATGAAATCGACACAGTTGAATACGACGTGTAGCATCGCACATGTGCGTGTCCACAGTCACTATAGTGTCAGTGTCACATCCGCGTGAAATGTCCAAGTTACTTGCGAATAAGAACACTACCGTAGTGCAGTTTATCCTAGTAATGTATTACTTATTATTCTAGTAATGTATTTTGTTGTCAGTGTTAGTTCTCTATAGCGGCTGTCATGATTTTTAACGGTCGGGCAAACCTGTTGTATTTAGTGCTGGTGAGTGATAATAGGGGATTCTATCAGTTCACTCAATTCACAGCGGTTTTAGAGTTATTAATACATTAGTAATCACACATACACATACATCAATAGTAAAAGTAAAGTATATGAGTGTTAATATATCATAAGTGAGTGGTACTTAGCCTGTGAGAGATGATACAAAGTGTAGCATCGCACACGTGCGTTCAGTCCGCCGTATAAGTTGATTTTTTTTCCGACTCGTTTTTTGTTCGGATTTCCTCCTTATTATCCTAGTAATGCATCATTTGCATAATTTCTGTTGGTCTTAGTGCTTAGGGCTACGCCTTTGTGCACTTTCCTGGTAATTAGCACTGTGTTTCATTAGTAATCCACACTATTTTTTCCGGAGCCTCCTACACTGCGTGTGTCATCGGCGCCATGTTCTCTGAGTTAGGTAGTCTGTAAACTGGCCTTGAATCTCTGCATGCAGTCCTTGGTACTCGAGTGGATGTGTCCCAGATTTCCTCAGTTCCGTGAGTCGGAGGATAACCGATGGCTTTCTCAACGACCACGGGGGATGTTCTGGGATTTTGGCATCCTCCAACACGTCCAAATCCACGCCCAAGGCCTCCAAATGAGGTTTCATTCGGAGCCTCAGTGGCCGGATGTAATTTGGCCTGGCTTCATACCTGGATTCGTCATGTTGCTCGAATACACAATTGTGTGCAGGATTCAATGCATTAGTTTTTATCTTGACTACATATTGCATGGCCAGTTTGATTCTCCTATTGTTAAGTGATGGTTCATTGGCTTCGACATAAAGGCTCTGAACTGGTGAGGTGCGGAAGGCCCCAAGGGCCAGGCGCAGTCCCTGGTGGTGGATCGTGTCTAGCAGCCCAATATATGATTTCCTCGCGGAACCGTATACTATGCTGCCGTAATCCACTCGTGAACGAACCAAGGTTCTGTACACGGAGAGCAGAACATCTCTGTCCGCTCCCCACTCTGAGCTGGACAGCACCCTCAGAATATCGTAGGTGGTTGGGGTGCTGGTTGTGTTTGAGGTTTGTGTGGTGGTTTTGTGTGTGTGGTTGTGTGGGTTGTGTTTATGTGGTTGGGGTGGTGGGTGTGGTTGAGGTTTGTGTGGTGGTTTTGTATGTCTGTGGTTGTGTGGGTTGTGTGTAAGTGTTTGGGGTGCTGGTTGTGTTTGAGGTTTGTGTGGTGGTTTTGTGTGTGGGTGGTTATGTGGGTTGAGGTGTTGGGTGTGGTTGAGGTTTCTGTGGTGGTTTTGTGTGTGTGGTTGTGTGGGTTGTGTTTATGTGGTTGGGCTGGTGGGTGTGGTTGAGGTTTGTGTGGTGGTTTTGTGTGGGTGTGATTGTCTGGGTTGTGTGTAAGTGTTTGGGGTGCTGGTTGTGTTTGAGGTTTGTGTGGTGATTGTGTGTGTGTGGTTGTGTGGGTTGTGTGTAGGTGGTTGGGGTGCTGGTTGTGTTTGAGGTTTGTGTGGTGATTGTGTGTCTGTGTGTGGTTGTGTGGGTTGTGTGTAAGTGTTTGGGGTGCTGGTTGTGGTTGAGGTTTGTGTGGTGATTGTGTGTGTGTGGTTGTGTGGGTTGTGTGTAGGTGGTTGGGGTGCTGGTTGTGTTTGAGGTTTGTGTGGTGATTGTGTGTGTGGTTGTGTGGGTTGTGTGTAGGTGGTTGGGGTGCTGGTTGTGTTTGAGGTTTGTGTGGTGGGTTTTGTGTGTGTGTGGTGTGTGGTTGTGTGGGTTGTGTTTAGGTGGTTGGGGTGCTGGGTATGGTTGGGGTTTGTGTGGTTGTTGTGGTGTATGACAAACGTATAATGTGCGTATAAAAGAGCATTATACACATGGCTCCGTGAACTGCAAAATGCATGCGTGTTTAGCAGTTATTGAAGTAATTGGTATCTGCACTTATTGCATTTATGGATGGGCGTGGTGGCCAAATCGGTAGAGCGCCTGGCATGCAGCAGATCAGGAGTTTGGTTCCCAGTCAAGTCAAACCAATTATACTTGTCGCTTCTTAGCCAGGTGCTTGACATTAATAGGATAGGGCATGGACTGGTTGCCTCAGTGTCAGGATAATGTGACTGAATGTGATATTGGGTCATGGTGCTAGTGGCCTGATTTCCCAGTGGGGAAGCACTATATAGTCACCACGAGTGCGCGCTGTTACAAGTCGGTACCCATCCTGATATGAACTTAGATGTTGCCAGGACATAAAACTCCAAAAACAAACCAATGGTTCTGTGAAATGCGAAGTGCGTGTGTGTTTAGGCGCTATTGAAGTCATTGGTATAGTGCGCTATTACATCTATTCAGCCTGCTCCATTACAAATGTATTTTTTGTTTGTTTTTTATTTATTTTTCTTTTGTTAATCTTGGTGGCTTTTTTAAATTCTATTTTTCCATTGGCACTAAAATTTGTTGTAGTTTTTTAGGGCTCCTTTTATGCCTGGCTCCACATAATTGGGATTGCACAATTGCAAGTTATTCGATAGCGAGTGGGGACCATTGCTTTTCTATTACATAACCTTGGTCCCCACTCCATCGCTCTGCCAATATATAATTCCTAACCGAAAATCCGTATATTTTTACAACATGTAACCTCCCACGAGGGGTGGCCGCCAGCAATGAGTGGAACAGTCCACATCAGGACAGGTCTTGCCAGGCTCAGCGCAGTTGAAACCACGACCGTGTGGTAGTGGGGCTCATAACGGACTACTACAGTATGCAATGCTGACCTCATGTTGCTGTTGTTTACCATGCACACCAGGTGGCGCCATACTTAGGGTCAGCTATTTATGGCTTATTTTCATAACTTGTATTATACACATCTTGCTTACCTATGTACTTCCTCCATGATCTACCTGCTATGTGTATTGCTGAATCGCTGCTCACTTGTATCAACAACCAGTGCTCTCACTGTACAAACACTGTACAATTTTACATTGACAGTCGAAATGAGATCACAGCGCCACCTGTCGGAGTAGTTCCCGTGGTGTCCCATTGAGTTTTGATGCGAGAACGCCGTTGTAGCAGACATCACCTGTCAGCATTAGGAACATAGGTGTCAGGGAACCAGTAGATTTTGTATCTTCTTATTTTGTTGGCATTTTAATTAAATGCTATTTGCTCTTTGCTCTGGCTGAAGTCCACCCTCTTCTCTATACCATACTCTCTACTATCACCCAATCGCTGGTACAAGAGTGTAAGTAGTATATCAAAAGTTGTGCAAGTGTCTGTTTGGATAGTGCGTGGAGTAGGGAATACATCTTAAGGCACACATTTTATGATTAGACCGAATACCCAACAAAATAACAAAATTATATGGTTTTAATTATTCCTTATTCCACGAAAGCGAAAGAAGACATTTAAGTTCCAAATATGTAAATAGAATTTTGGTTTCACAAAATGGTTTAATTTTGAGTTTGAAAACCCCTATTTTGTAGTCGGCCATAATGAGCCCCAGTCCCACTAGGTGGCGTGCCAAGCCTCCACTGCACCTGCGCTGCGCCAGGGGAGGTGGCAGCTGGCAGGGCGCAAGTTTGGGAATTTCAGACGGGAAGTGGCAGCCATTGACCCACACCCCACACCCTGAAAGGTTATATGGTGGGAAGTCACTCAACGTATGGGCATTAAACTGACGATGACGGGAGTGGCAATTATATAATACCACTGAAGCATATGATATCAGAATTTGTCTGCGCATGCCAGCATTAATTTGGGATCTTTTCACTGTAGATATCTCGAAAGTTAGCCATTTATAATTATAATAAAAGGTAATTCAAAGACAAGTAAGGTAAGGCAGATTGTAGCGATCAACCTAATATATTTATCTTAAATAACAACAGAAACTCAAAACCAGCGAACTATGTAGCCTTAATACAATGAACGCTGGTCTCCCCTTTCAATACTGGTCACTGATATGATTATCTCTCTCGTTCATTTAATTGATTCAAATTGGGGAATGCATGGGACAAAACTGTTCGTATGTGGGTAGATGAACATCTATGCAGACTCTATTGGTCCATATTAGTAGAATAAGTGATTTAGCATGCATATATAAATGTAGAGAGATACATAGATACATACATAGATAGATAGATACATACATAACCACATAGATACGAACATATATACATACATATATGCATACATATATATATACATAGATACATACATAAATAATACTTAAATACATAAATAAATACGCATGTACATACATAGTTGCATACATATATATATACATACATAAATACCTACATAGATAATACCTAGATACACACATAGCTACATACATAGTTGCATGCATGTATATACATATATACATACATAGATACATACATAGATACTACCTAGATACATACATAGGTACATACATGCCTACATAGCTAGATAGATAGATGAGCATGTCTCAAAAGGTGCTAACTAATTTTTTTTTTGTCTGCGTAACGATTGACACAAAACAGCACAGAAACAGTTACACTGAAAACACAAGGACATTTGCTTCGAATCAATATGTATTCTATTGGGATTTTGAAACACCATAAATCAGTTTATCCTGAGCAAATGCATAAGCAGATAGTATGTTGATCGTTACAATGGACAAAGTTTTGTCTCATATTACTTATCACATTTTGAGACAGGTTCAGATACATATTTGATCTCTGTCTGAGCTATATAGATAGATACATATTGTATCTCTGTCTGAACTATATTGATAGATACATATTTGATCTCTGTCTGAGCTATATAGATAGATACATATTGTATCTCTGTCTGTAGCCTCAGGGCGGCGTCTAGTATGACACAGGTAGAAGGAAGCAGTGTCGGTTGGTTTCAATCATTAAAATAAATATTATTTTGTAAATAGTTCTATCCAACTGAATACAACCTTTTTTTCAGTGCCGAGTCGCTCGTCTTTCAGCCGTGTCAAACTTCAGTTATTTACACTATTTAATTACAATAAATGAATTATAAAGATAATTAGATACAAAACATTGTCACTACATTTAGCTAAGAATATCTTGTGGCATATCTAGTCTGGATAAAGCATTCCGTGTGTGCATTAGAAGCAAAACAAACTTGTTTTATTTCACGGCGCATCTAGAGCGCATTGATTTTTATCATCGGCTATTGGACATAAAACATATGGTCATTCTGACATATTTCTTTGGAGGAAACCCACTGCCACCACATAGGCTACTCAATCCCGATAAGCAGCGAGGGGTCTTTTATATGCACTTTCCCATAGCCAGGACAGCACATACCACAGCCTTTGCTGAACCAGTTGTGGACCACTGGTTGGAACGGAAAATAGCATTAGAAGCAATTAGCTTATTCAGGTCATCGGCGAACTGCTCAAAGTTACTTGTTTTTGTTTACTTATGTCCGCCATTTTGTTGTTAGATCGTGTCAGCTTATATTAACTTATATGTGTATTCTTGTTCATCGTTTCAGAGACTGACCCATAGCCTTCAACCAAACTGGTCTCTGCCGCATATCTCAATGAATACAGAAATTACCTTAAAGCTAGATGGTTATTCCTCCTCCATGTCCGTATTAACATTCAATACATACATATAGCTATGTGTTTAGAAATAGTATACTGCCTAATGGCTATACACCATTATTCCACTCTATTCCGATTCAACTAACCAAACCAATAAAGTTAGTGAATGACAGGTCAATCACCATGCCAACTGTCCACTCAGTGTTTATAAACAGGCACTACATTCCCAGAGACAACACGATGCCACTCAGCAAGTGTTCTGATTGGTCGGCCAGGAGAGGGCCATAAACGTCAACACTGGAGGCAGCACCACGTGACCTCCTGAAATAGGACACATGCCCCAAAATGAGGGCGGGGGACAGTGAGGCTCTTAATTGGCAACCAACTGGTTCGTCCTGCCGCTGAGAGTTTGACCTTTAACCTTAATTATTACATATTATATTTGAATCGAAAACTCAGTACATTCATGAAAGAAAAGTATGTCCACAAATCATAGCTAGTATAGAATAGCCACGGGATTGATCTAGACTACTCATACATACCGATGATAAGAAGTTCATTAAGTAGTTCACCACACTATAGGCTGTGATTAGATGGCTAAGTACGTTATAGATAAATGTAGCACACATCCTGGTAATAAGAGTTGCTGCATACACAAACACTAATCTTTGCCAAAGCTGACATCTGATAGATAGGTAGATAACTGAACATGCCGGCGTGTCTGATGACAGAAAACAATGATTATTAAATAATCATAATTTAAGGCCCTGTCATACTACGACATACGGCATCAGTGCATGCTCAACGTTTCAAAATTTGCCAGTATGTCGGCATTCATCAAACTTGTCAGCGGCGGGGGATAAAAATGGGCGTACACACAACGTACACACATATCTCTGACCTATTTCTGGCATATGAGAGCATTCATGTGCCTCACAAAACGTTTGCAAAACATTTTCAAGATGCTCGCATACGCTCACAGTACGCTTACCAACATTACATACATTACTCCATTGCTAGAAGTATGGCATATATGTTAAGTATGCTGGAGATATGGCAGGCATATGTTCGAAGTACGTTCGGAGTAAGTATGTTATGCACCCATTGGCAGTATGCGGACTGCACGTTCCCACCGGCTGAACGTATGGCTAACATGCAGCAACGTATTCCAACATATCCCTAATGTACTCCCAACATACGTTGATGTATCCTGAATGTACATGAGCATACATTCAACGTATGAGCCATACTTCGACACACGTTGGAAATTTTGAGCATGCACACAATTTTTCGGAGCCTCGACGCAAGGCGACGTAAGACGACGTATAACGATGTACCTGGAACATACCCGATGTATGCCCAACATATAGGTACCATATGACGTGTTGGTCGAAAATCACATACGTCAGCATACGCTAAGGCTATACGTTGTAGTGTGACAGCCCCTTTACATTGTTACTGTCTGGCTGTTGGTTGTTCCATGACAATTGATGTTGAACATTTTTTTAATAGTTTAGGCACAAACTACCATTATTTATTATTGTATGCAATCACTAATTCATTCACAATTTTACTTCATGAACCTGATAATTCTTATACGTATTGGGTGAATGATATTATTTTGTTATTTTTAAGAACTATGATTTTAATAAACAAGTATTGCCTAATATGGGATTTAGGGCACGAAGGCCTTCTAAATGAGTATTTTTATGGGGTTGATAGAAACAGAGAGAACATTGCGCCGAGAGAAAGATTCGAACCCACACATATTGCCATTCCTGGGCTAGCATGCTATTAGACTACCTAGGTTCCCTGGTGTAATTACCTTAACCATGACTACCTGTCGATGTGGCTCCCTGTCTGAGATGTCAGTACAGATTACTACACTCGTCCCCCAGGAACCATAAGTCTTTAAGTGGTTTATATCCAGAAGTCATTTCATGCTTTACAATTACACCCGTACAGGCAATGCACTTACATATGGGTCGCTCTCCTAAAAACTGGTCAGCATTGGGTGGGATTTTAAAACATCAATAAAAAACGTCCTACTTATTTCTGTCCTTATACTTTTCATATTCATGTTCAGATTTGATGTAAGAAAGAAGGGAAATAAAATAAACCTTGTGCAACTTTGGTCTTTTTAGCTATGAAGTGTTTTTGTACAAAAAAAACTATTTTACAGTCAGCCATTTGTAACATGACATATGGGGCATAGTTGGATCCTTACTAATATCTTGCATTGCATTGATATATCAAACAAAACAGTTCCCAAATCAAAAGGAAGTGTTTATTAACATGTGCGCATGCTTAAATTTATTGAAAAGATTATTTGATATCTTCAGAAATAACATTACAAATTTCCATCACAGATGTAACCAGTGGTATCTGGATGACACACAAATATTGTACACTCATTATTCAGTGAATAAAGCATGGCTGGGAATTACTTTTTTGTATCAATATAAGCACTACATATTTCTGTATATTATGCCATGATTAATATGCTTCTCATTATGAAATTATTTAATTCTGCTTACATTTTTATTAAGCAAACTGTGTGGTGTCCTAAACATGTGTTACATCTGAGCAACACATGTTATACTGCCAGTGCCATATGACATAGCTTAATCATGGACTACACCTTTATTTTTTATCTCATCAATTTATATTTTACATTGATGTAAAGGGGAGATTTCTAGCTTTCATTTGGAAACAAAAAATGCTTAACATTCAAATATTACATTTTAACTCTCCATGTGACACTTCTGGCCAGTTTTCAGGAGAGTGACCCATATACATACACAGGGTAGGTTCACCAACCATACAGTGCATGGCTTGTATATGGTCCTGGTCACAGCACCAATGTCATCGGAGTAACCCTGTCGTAATAGCAATACCCACCTGACTATGCGGCCCCTTGCTCAAGAGGTCAATGGAGACTGCTACAGTTTTAACAGAAGCGAAGCAGATGTGGATGTAGAGAAACCAGAGAGACCCAAATTGTTGTCATCGGGCGATAATGCAGGGGTTTATTTTACTTGACCTAATTCTCAGTGAAACCAACGTTACAGTGATTGACGCTCCTATCCAATCATTGACGCAACTAATATGAATAATCACGGGGAAGATTTCTGTGGTGGGATGTGGAAGATGGGTGATATTTGTCTTGGTTAATAGATGATTTCCACCATCAACGCGCCACGCCCTCTGGCGGCCTCGTCAACGATGATGTTGTGGGTTAGGAACTCTTCTGTTTCTGTTACAGCTCTACCATGGCGCGTGTGTGGGTGGGTGGAGGGGTTGGGGCATTGTGGATGCCCCGATGTATGGGTCCTGTTGTGGAGGGCCCATTCTCTGGCGTATGATCACGTGATCATCAGCCACTTAAGGCGATTATGGTGGTCTGGCCATTGCCTGCTACTCCATCATTGCCTGTGGGTGAGGGAGCGGGGGTGAGGGGACTCGCGTGCGGAAAGTCGGGCGTTTGGTTCCCGGTCGAGTCAAACCAATGACTTTAAAATGTATACTTGTCGCTTCCTAGCATGGCTCTCGGCATTAATAGGATAGGGCAAGGACTGGTTTGCTCAGTGTCAGGATAATGTGACTGAGTGGGATATCGGGGCATGGTGCTGGCAGCCTGAGTTTCCAGTGGGGCAGCACTATAAAGTCACCATGAGTGTGCACTGACTCAAGTCACTACCTGTCCTGATATGACCTTAGATGTTGCTAGGACCTAAAACAAAAACACACAAACTATAAGATGCTGGGGCACTCACAAACACCTCGTCATCGGACGGAGACATCGAGTCGGTACAGTACTCGCTTCCCGCGCCGGAGGTGATGGAATCAACCACAAGCCGATACGCGTCAAATCGAAGTATTACAAAATTGAAATTTGTCGCTATCTTGCCTGGTATTCGGAATTACTCCAATAGGGTTGGTTGGCTAGATATATATCAGGATAATGACGATTGAGTGGGATATCGCATCATGGTGCCGGTGGCTTGGGGTTCCAGTAGGACATCGCTTAGCAAGTTATCATCAGGTGCGTAGTTTGTGATTTTTAGGTCGTACAGACTTTTTCGGCGATGGAATAAAACGCTATATATAAGCCTTTATAATACATAGAGCATGTACACACATTTACATAATATTTTATTTTTATTTTTGTTAATGTAATCTCTGGTGGTAAAGTACTGTATACCTGTGTATATGTAAGCTAGTTCCCTTCCTGCACACCATCGCAAGTAGATACCCTTCCTGATATGACCTTAGATGGTGTTAGGGCGCATGACTACAACATGGCAATTCGCAGTGTTTGCGCAGTGTAACATGGGAAGGGTCATGAACCCAGTGTCCATTCCGCTTGTCTAAATGGAAGGGCATGACCTGTTGTGCAGAGTTCATTTGCCAATTGTCTTGGTTGATTTGTGCTGCACACGCAATTTGTTACCAACAACTATATACAGAAAAACCTCTCTCACCGACCACCTCCACAGATCGGCCACTCGCCTATATCGATCGCTTTATTTGGGTTCTAAACGATCGTCCATACTATACCATTGTACCGATAACAAAAAAGTCCCTAAACCAACCACCTACCTAAATCAACCATTCAAAGTCGTAAAACCTCTCTAAATGGACCGACCATGGGACCAACTTTGAATGGTCCATTGATATGATGATACTGGGTTGTTTGTAACCTTACGACGATTACCGGTTGCAGAACTGCAACATTATATCGAGGCTCCGATAAATCGGCCCAATCTTTGGTTGAAGAAAAATCTTCTGGTGGGATGGTTGTAGAAGCTGGGGGATGTCTTTACAACAATTAAACGATGAGTCATTTGGGGCGGTCCAGAATCTCCGGTCCGGCGGTAGCACAGCACTTTTATCCAGCAGACAGCAGCAAGGGTTTCCGAGGAAGGGCAGGTAAAGATGGGTCCAGCGGTTCCAGTAACGAGAATAAAGCGAGAGAAACGTAAAGTTAAAAGGCCTCACCCAAGCACACAACTCCCTTGGTCAGGGGGAGAAGTAAGCCTGGGTGAAACAAAAAGGGTAGAGTCTCGGAAAGAGAAATGAGGAGAGTTTAGTCAAAGGACCGTGTCTATTTGCTCTATGGTGACCATCCAGCGAGCCAAAGGCACAGACAGGACAAGAGTAGAAAGTGAAATGCGGGCAGAGTCCCCCTCCTGGAACTCTTTTCAGACATATCAAGGAGGAGCAAGGCCAGCGGAGAGGAAATAGAGAGAGGTGTGGACGAAGTGCGGTCCAGATAGCAAGTAATGGTCCATTTAGGGAAGTGGTCGGTTTAGGGAGTTTTGTTAATCGTTACAATGGTGTTTTATGGGTGATCGTTTGGGACCCAAAAGAGCGATCGATATAAGGGAATGGTCGATCTGTGTATGTGGTCGGTTAGAGAGGTTTTACTGTATATAAAAAAGTGGGGAATTGGGGAACACAATGGTTTATTTCTGTCATTATTTAGAATATGCGGAACTTGTGTTGATAAAAAAAACTAAACCAGATTTGATTGCCGAGTGGTGAGAGCACACTGTCACCAGTCGGCACCTGTCCTGATATAACCTTAGACGTTGCTAGGACGTAAAACAACAACCAACAACAACATGTATACATACATATATATACACATAGGCATATTACATATATCCATGCATACACACATATATACACACATACACATATATGCATGCACACCCATATACATGCACACATATTCCCACACACCAACATACATAAAAGAAACACCACTCCCACACACAAATATACACACATATCGCATGTTAGGCCTAACCCTGCTGCCGACTTGCTATCCGGACCACACTTCATCCACACCTCTCTCTATCTCCTCTCCGCTGGCCATGCTCCTCCTTGATATTGTCTGAAAAGAGTTCCAGGAGGGGGAGCCTGCAGCATTTCACTTTCTATTCTTACTCTGTCCGTGTCTTTGGCTCGCCGGCTGGTCACCATAGGGCAAATAGACATGGTCCTTTGACTCAACACTCCTCATTTCCCTTTCCTATACTCTACCCTTTTTTTCCCTCCCAGGCTTACTTCTCCCCCTGATCAAGGGAGTTGTTTGCTTGGGTGGGGCCCTTTACCTTTCGTTTCTCTCGCTTTGTTCTCGTTGCTGGAACCGCTGGACCCATCTTTACTGTCCCTTCCTCGGAAACCCTTGCTGCTGTCTGCTGGATACGAGTGCTGTGCTACCGGAGTGATTTGGGGCCGCCCCAGTGACTCATTGTTTAATCATTGTAAAGACATCCCCCAGCTTCTACAACCATCCCACCAGAAGATTAATCTTCAACCAAAGATTGGGCCGATTTATCGGTTCCTCTCTATAATGCTGCAGTTATGCAGCCGGTAACCGTCATCAGGTTACAAACACCCGAGAAGTCAAGTCAACGGCCTGCCACCCAGATTGGTCCCAAACTCATCAAACCTAACTCATTAAAAGCCTAATGTTGTCCGACCGCAGGCAACTTTCACAGTCCCTCCCCACTCATTCTCCGCCCATTGATGTCGCTGTTCCTGCCCTACCTGATTCGCCGTAAAACCGGTGTGCTTGGAGATTGAGGGCGGCCATTAGGGTGATCTGCGCAACTGCGATAACGACGTTTCCCTCGAGGATGCCCTTCCCCCCCCCCCCCCATTCCCTCTCTCCCCCCTTTCCTCTCCCCCCTTCCCCTTTCCCCCTTTCCTCTCTCCCCCTTTCCTCTCTCCCCCTTTCCTCTCCCCCTTCCCTCTCTTCCCTCCCCCCATTCCCTCCCCCTTCCACCTCTCCCCCTCCCTCTCCCCCTTCCCTCTCTTCCCTCCTCCCATTCCCTCCCCCTTGTCTCTCTCCCCGTTCCCTCTCCCCCTTCCCTCTCTTCCCTCACCCATGCCCTCCCCCTTGCCTCTCTCCCCCTTCGCGCTCCCCCTTCCCTCTCGTCCCTCCCCCCATTCCCTCCCCCTTGCCTCTCTTCCACCTTGCCTCTCTTCCCCCTTGCCTCTGCCCCCTCGCTCCATCCCTCCATCCCTGCCCCTCCTGTTTGCATTATATACACGCATCCACCTACAACCAGTCTGTGTTCAAAGTTGCAGAGAAGAAGCGACTACCAGATTTTTGACACCATATTCCAAGCCTCAAACAATGGCTACACTAAAGCCTAGGTCACATATGCTGCCGCCGTACGATTGTGCGGTCTATGGATGGGATTTTTGCAAATCGTATGGTGTTGCGGGCTGCTGTAGAAATGTTCACAAATCGTATGGTGCCCGTTAAGCAATTGTAGGCCGTACGTTTTTTCCGGCACTGCAACAAGGTTTAATGTGGCCACTGCATGATTAGTCACCGTATGGCCACCGTACGGTCACCTTGCGATATTATACAGTGGGGTTGCAGCCTACGCCCTTGCGATTTCTCAAGAAAAGTTAAATGTCAAGTTAAACAAATTGCAACCCCTTGCGGTGAGCAAAAAAAACATGCGGTCGCCGCACGGCGACCGTATCCAACCGTACGCTCGCCGTACGGTTTTGCCAATGCGGCGACTTACGGCCGCCGCAAGCACGCCGTAAAGCCTAAGTCAGGTCTGAATAATGTCGATTCTTCTCTATGGGGAGTCAGATGTAAATGTGTTCTAAATAATTACATTTAATTACATCATGCCTGAATAGTGTCCATTCCTTTCTATGGGGAGTCAACTGTAAATTAGTTTATTTGATTTAAATAACTACATTACGTCAGACCTGAATAGTGTATATTCCTTCCTGTCTATGGGGAGTCAACTGTTTACCTTATGCCAGGCCTGAATAGTGCCCATTACTCTCTATGGGGAGTCTAAATAACTACATTATATCATCCCTTAATCGTGTCCATTTTTTTCTATGGGGAGTCAAATATTTTAAATAACTATATTATGCCAGGCCTAAATAATGTCCATTCCTCTCTATGGGGAGTCAGATGTAAAGTTGTTTTTATATAACTACACCGTCCAGCATGCTCAGTGGGACAGGTCTTACCACCACCAGTCTGCCCTCTGATGGCCGTGGAAAGAACTAATATTGTATGTAGCAACTCATTGTGCAGCATGCTAGATTTGTTGGTTGTTGGAGTTTTACTTCCTGCAACATCTAAGGTCATATCAGGACGGGTACTGACTTGTGACAATGCGCGCTCCTGGTGACTTTATAGTGCTACCCCACTGAGAGACCAGGCCACTAGCACCATGACCCAATATCCCACTCAGTCAGATTATCCTGACACAAGTTAACCAGTCCTTGCCCTATCATATTAATGACGAGTGCCAGGCTAGGAAGCAACAAGTCTCAATTTGAAAGTCATTGGTTTGACTCGACCGGGAACCAAACTCCCGACCTTCCGCACGCGAGGCCTGCGCTCTGCCAATTAGGCCACCGCGCACAGTGCCTGCCCTCTGATGGCTGTGGGAAGAACTAATATTATGCATCGCATCTCACTGTGTAGCCTGCTCTTTGGAAAGCATCTTATAGACGATTTCAACAATCAACCTGCCCGATGACATCAGTTGCAATAACTAGTGTGGGCAGCAGCTAACGGTGAAACATACTCTGTGGAAAAGGTCTTATGCTAGGTACACACCTACCATTTACGACTCGCGCACTAAAACTCGCGACCCGACCCAACCCACTTAAAACTGAAAATGGGCCGATTCATTTTTCTAATCGCGAATCGCAATCGTAAGGAAGCACTTTTAGCCCTAAAATTGAGTTTTAAGTCACGAATCGCAATCGGTAGGTGTGCTAGGGGAGTGCACACCTCAAGACTTTTGGTCAATTTTAGATCGAATACGGTAGGTGGGTGCGGAAAAACGGTAGGTGTGTACCTAGCATTATAGAGGTTTTCCACCAGCATATCCCCGTCTGGGGGTAGAAAGAATTAATGTTAGAAGCATCTCACTGTGCAGCATGCTCTGTTAAAAGGTAGCTGTGAACCGGTGTGTTTCCGTCCTCTCTGAGGGACCAGCGGAGCTTTGAACACAAGGGATTGCGCTTTTAGAATATTCCTCCAGGACTTACCAGAATAGATTTCATATGATGTATTCTCCAAATCGAAAAAGGTTAAAAGCTGCATAATCTGATGAGTGCATCACAATTTCGAAACCAAAGCAATTATCTAGATTTTATTCTAAATATCTAACTTAGATGCTGAAGCACTTATTGACCATTTGTTTCTGGATAGAAGGGAGCACTAAGTCAATGTAATAGAACTTGTCACTGCCTATGGTGTCAGAGTTTAGGTGCGGAAATTATTCTTGCCTGTTTGCCTCAACAAAGATTTCAGAGAACGCCAATAAGAAGTTTGATATGGTTTAGAGTATGTTGTCAGTGATTAGCCGTTCATCAAACCTTCACCATATTCCGTACTCAATATATTTTTCGCAGAATGCCGATAAGATTTATATTTTTATATATTCCTCATGTGACCTCATGTGACCTTGCCCTTGCTCCATACTCATCTCACGATGCCTCTTCCACATAAGCATATTCAGCACTGAAAGGAGCGGGACAACCAGCCATGTTTCAACCCGTTTGAGCCCGTTTGAACTTGCCGGAAATAGACTTTCCTCTTCTTGTGTTCATGAGAACTCAGTGAGGTAGATTAGTTATCCGCAGCTTAATCTAAAACTTAGTATTTTTGTTCAATAACCGATATAAGTACAGTAAAATAGGATTTAAAGTATTTTATGATAGTAAAAGCTGACAATCTGAGTTATTAAAAAAAAAGCATTAAATCAACACGTAGCACCTGATGGGTCATTTTGCACACGGCACATGCTTTTGTCAACTGCGCTCGCTGTGTTCGATTTGAAATTCTAGCAACTCCAGTGACCCGAATCGCCTGGGTTGTGTTCTTGTTCACACATTATCACACATTTATGTATCTTTTGCACAGATTAAAGTGTTTGAAGTATATTTGAAATTTATCTATATCAATTTCTGTTTAAATCACACAATATCAGTACTTACAGAATGGGAAACTCATCCTGCAAGGGTATGCTCGATATGTGACAGTGGTCATCCGATTTTCCTCCTTTCCTCGCTGTGAACCCTTCTCCCATACTCATCTGGCGATGCCTCTTCCAGCGTCAGCCTGCGTCTGCCCATAGTGGATTGTGTTCCCCCGAATGTTGTCATGACCTTACCCTTGTTATTTTTAATTGCGTTCCCGCCGAATGTTATCCTGACCTTACCTTTGTTATTGTAAAAGTGCCTTGTTCGCTCAAGGAGAAGCACAGATACCAAAGGTGTGGCTGGGTGTGAGTGTATGTGTGTATAAGAGTGCTTGCTGGGACATCACTGTTGGCGCAGTAATGCGGGTAAGGACGAGTTAATGCAGGCAGTGTCCTGATATAGGGGTGCATGAATGTAGGTGGGATCCTGATGTTGGGATACTTAGATGTAGGCTGTTCTGCTACAGGATGCGTTACCGGGCGCAGTGGCCGAATCGGTAGAGCGCAGGCCTCTCATGCGGGATATTGGGAGTTTGGTTCCAGGTTGAGTCAAACCAATGACTTATAAAATTGATGTTTGTCACTTCCTAGCCTGGCACTCTGCATTACTAATATATGGCAAGGACTGGTTAGCTCAGTGTCAGGATAATGTGACTGAGTGGGATATCGGGTCATGGTGCCACCAGCCTGATTTCCCAGTGGGACAGCACTATAAAGTTGTCATGAGTGTGACACTAATGGTGACTTTATAGTGCTGCCCCACAGGGAGACCAGCCCACCAGCTGCATGACCTGATATCCCACTCTGTCACATTATCCGGACACTGAGCTAAACCGGTCCTTGCCCTATCCTATTAATGCTGAGTGCCTGACTAGGAAGCGACAAGTATCAACTTTGTAAGTCATTGGTTTGACTCGACCAGGAATCGATCTCCCGGACGGGAGGCCTGCGCTTTACCGATTCTGCCACCGCGTGCGGTCTCTGTGTAGCCTTGGGGTGCTATAAAGGCACCATGGTATTCAGTTTGATAATCACGCCACATTCTGAACCAGAAGCCTTGTGTTCTCTCTGCGAGTGCGCTTTTTCTTCTCCCTCTTGTTCTATTTTATGTTAACCTGTTTTTGTTTACCTTTGTTTCCGTGCATGCCATGGCCAAACAGGTAATTGGCATGCACGAGGAGGGGCGGGGTGTGCATGTGTGAGCGCTTGACGTGGGACTGGGTCGTGGGGGCGGGGCGTAGGGTCGTGTGGGCGAGCCGTAATAGGTTGGTTGTTGGAGTTTTACGTCCTGGCAACATCTGAGGTCGTATCAGGACGGGCCGGGGGCGGGGGGCGTAATGTGAACGTCAAGGGAAATGGTTATGTTGTATGGAGGTCGAATGGGGGCAGTTTTATTGTAATCAATCAGTAATGGTTAATGGGTATATATGGTTTAGCTGATATTTCTGCCAACTCGAAAGGGGGCGTTTTTGTTGTTTTATTATTTTGTTTATTTTGTGGGACTCTTTTGTTGATATGTATGTGGGGGTGGGGGAGGTAGTTGGGGGTAGTGGGCCCACCTGGAACTAACTTATGTCCATATCATGCTCTTTTTCTACCAGTCTCTTGTGGATCGTTCCAGGCCTCTTGCGAGTGAGAGGTGCAACATGACGTTATGAGTTCTGCGTCCCTTATCTTATCACGTGATGCCGGTCTTTTCCTGCCCGGTGTCTGCTTAGTGTGTACCAGCCATTACTGCATTGTGTCATGGCTGTTTTTATTGTTTGTTGGTTGGTTGTTGGAGTTTTACATCCTGGCAACATCTAAGGTCATATCAGAATGGGTATCAACTTGTGACAGTGCACACTCATGGCGACTTTTATGGAGAAGGGAGGGAGATTTTGTCAGTGGGTATTGGGTGGGGGTGGGGCGGGGGCTCTGTGATGCAATATAGCATAAACAAGATGTGACCCCTGACCTCTGACCTGACCTCTGACCCCTGACATCTGCAGGTGATCGCCTTCATCTGCGGGTGCATCGCTGCGCTGCTGCTCGTCATCTCTATCTCGTGCACGGCGTGGTTGGAGACGAATGGCTACCGCCAGGGGTTGTGGGAGGAGTGCACCACCGTGTCAAAGGACACGGTCCACTGCACCAAGAACGCCTACCAGGGTAAGTGTGTGCGTGTGTGTGTGTGTGTGTGTGTGCACGCTTTGGGAGATGGTTGGCTGTTGGAGTGTTACGTCCTGGCAACATCTAAGGTCATATCAGGACGGGTACCGACTTGTGACAGTGCGCACTCATTGCGACTTTATAGTGTGTGCTTGTGCGCGCCTTTGTGAGAATAATGAAAATGTCAAATTAGTTTTGGCAAGCACGCACAAACTCTGACCCCATAGGCTTCTCCAGTAACAGGTTCTATTAAATTGGCTTTGTCTTCCATTTTATGTGGTGACAACTGTTTAATAAGTGCATTAGTATCTAAGTTAGATATCTAGAATCAAATCTAGATAATTGTTTTGATTTTGAAACGTTGATGTTTTCATCGGACTATGCAGCTTTAAAGCAAATACTGAGTGGGACTCTGCAGGTATTGAGTTGGCTGAACATTTATTCCGTGATCTATGAACCAAACGTGATGGTCGAATCGGTAGAGTGTAGGCTTCCCGTGCGGTAGGTCAGGGATTTCGAAACCCAGCTGAGTCAAACCTTTGACTTATCAAATTGATACTTGTCGCTTCCTAGCCTGGCACTCGCCACTACTAGGATAGGGCAAGGACTGGTTAGCTTAGTATCAGGATAATGTGGTTGTGTGGGAAATCGAGTCATGATGCCGGCGGCCTGATTTCCCAGTGGGGCAGTATGATAAAGTTGTCATGAGTGCACACTGTCACAAGTAGGTACCCGTCTTAATATTACCTTAGATGTTGCCAGGATGTAAACTCCAACAAATAAACAAGCGATATAACTGCACCTGCATGTCTGCAAATTCGGTCGGGAATAGTCGCGTATTACCTGAAGTATTTAAATGTTGGCTAGATACGGCATCAACCACTTCCGATGTAACCATATACGTATCACACTTAGGTGTGATTGGGTTCTGTTTAATTGATGGGCAATACCATTATTTCTATGGCTACATAGTTATAATATGAATAAAGTTACTGGTTGCTCCTAAGGCTGGTTCTCTTCCTGAACCCCATGCCCACTCTAGGTACACGAGTTGTCAATGTCAGGTAGTTGCATTTGAAGGTTTGCTGACCTAACCACCTATCAGGGTCTGTGGTCTCTGAATCCTTCCTTCCCTCTGAGTCCGACTGAGTCAGTTCAATTTCTTGTCCCCTCTGAAGGGTCTTGGGTTCAATCCCACAATTATATGTCTGGTTGTGGTCTCCATTAATTTTAGGTGGGTCACCTGGTCTCCAGACATATAATTCTTGTCCTAAACCTTGCCCTACGAGGGCCATGAAGAGAGTAAATTGACTATCTTCATCCCTTTTTGTATGCTGGTGATGGTGTATTTATGCTGCTCATAACGGTTAAGTCTAATTAATTGTTTTCGACGCTGGACAGTAATAGTCTCACCCCTGACCTTCTGAGCCCCTGAGCCTCACTTGTTGCGCCCCCCCCCCCCCCCGAAGTAAAGAGAATACTCAGCCTGGTTCCTATCTGAATATGTGGACAGGTCGGTACTCTCCGATGAGGCAGCCTCTGTGTATGTATAATGTGTGCATATATACATATATTTATCAAATTCCAGTTTTATTAGTCCGGTTCAAAGGCATGTAATTTCGCCGAGTTTTATTGCGTATACTAAATAAGCCTTGATGTCTGCCTTTACATTCCAGCTATACAGTCATTGGGGGAGACAAGGCAAGCTGGGACATAGATAACATTTTAAGTAGCCAATCGGAAGCCAGCGGTCCCTTATGTTACACATGTATATGCAGTGGTGACAGTTGTGTATGGTGTAGTATGTATAGCTACACTGGCCTCAGATGCGGGGTGTGGTATTACTGGTGTAGTCGCATGATACAGTACCCTCATATTTCACGCTCCAACCCCCAACAGAAGAAACTGGGAAGGAGAGAAGGAAGGAGAAAGAAGGAGAATGCTGAAGATGGTATCGGAATGAGGGAGTCAAGAGAGGGGGAGAAGGAGATGAGGGTTAGAGGATGGGTATGAGGGAGAAGGGGATTAGAGGATTGGGGTGAGGGAGGGGGGATTAAGGATGGGGATGAGGAATAGGAAGAGGGGGATTAAGGATGGGATAAGGGAGAGGGGGATTAGAGGATTGGGATGAGGGAGAGGGGATCAGAGGATGGGGATGAGGGACAGGGGGATCAGAGGATGGGGATGAGGGACAGGGGGATTAGATTGATTAATTGATTGGTGGTTGCTTTATGCCATGTCGGCAGCATAGGCCATATTCACGGCGAGAAATGTTTGTTTTTTGTTCAAACCATCGCATCGCTTTTACATGTAAAAGCAGACAATCAATTATGTGCCAATAGACACTCATTAAATTAGAAAGCTCACAATCATATATTTGTGGTCAAGGGAAACAAATTCCCATAGAAAAAGAAAAGTTTTATTAATAATTGATAGAATCTATTTAGTAAACTATATGAGGTGGTACAGTCCAGCTGCCCTCAAAAAGGCTAAAATGTTTTCCTGTTTTACCTTAGTAAAAAGGTCATGCATACTGTCTGCAGTGTAGAACTGTTGGCGCAGGGCCAAAAAATCAACGCAACTTAGTCCCCTTGAGCAGAAAAGCATGTGTAAGCCACGAGTGGCCAATACGGCAGCGGCTAAGGACCACTTGGTCCCGCCGACCTCCCGCATGAGTCTGTGGTGGCTTTCCCACAGATGGTTCAATTTCTTTAAGTTTATTAATGTTTTCATCCCACTCATGTTGCCATGTGGATTTTATGTGGGTGGCTATTAGTGGTTTCAGATCAAAGTGAGGATCAGACACAGTTCAAGGTCACAGCCGGCATGACCAGGCACCCAGCATAGGTGGATGTCATACCCATCCGTTGTCAGTTGGTTCATTTAATAAATGACCATTGCTAGAATTGGGTGGTTTGTTTTCAGTCCAGCAACAGCCAGGAGGCAAGAGAACGAATCACTGTATATAACATAGTTTGTGTGGTTGGATACCTCGACACACTCCAACGTGAGAAGGAGTGCTCGGGCTTCTGCAGTGAAAATCGAGCTCTGATCGGGCAAACATACACCAAAGTTTTCCTGTCTGCCGCAGCAGCTACCCGGCTTTGGTCTTTCGAACCATCAGTGTATATGGAGAGGTGGTCTGCAAACTGGCCTTGAATCTCTGCATGCAGTCCTTGGTACTTGAGTGGATGTGTCCCAGATTTCCTCAGTTCCGTGAGTCGGAGGATAACCGATGGCTTTCTCAACGACCACGGGGGATGTTCTGGAACTTTGGCATCCTCCAACACGTCTAAATCCACGCCCAAGGCCTCCAAATGAGGTTTCATTCGGAGCCTCAGTGGCCGGATGTAATTCGGCTTGGCTTCATACCTGGATTTGTCATGTTGCTCGAATAGACAATTGTGAGCAGGATTCAATGCACACAATTGAGGGGATTAGAGGATGGGGATGTGGGACGGGGATTAGAGGATGGGAATGAGGGAGAGGGGGATTAGAGGATGGGGATGAGGGACGGGGGTGATTAAAGATGGGATGAGGGGGGGATTAGAAGATGGGGATAGGAGAGGGGATTAGAGGATGGGATTGAGGGAGAGGGGGTTTAAAGGATGGGGAGAGGGAGAGGGGGATAAAGATGGGGATGAGGAGAGGGGATTTGATGATGGATGAGGACGGGATGTTGGAGGGGAGATTAGAGGATGGGGATGAGGAGAGGGGGATAGAGGATGGGAATGAGGGAGAGGGGATTAGAGGATGGGAATGAGGGAGAGGGGATTAGAGGATGGGATAGGAGGGGGGGATTAGAGGAATGGGGAGGAGGGAGAGGGGGATTAGAGATGGGATGAGAGCGGGATGAGAGGATTGGGATGAGGGAGGGGGGATTAAGGATGGGGATGAGGGACGGGGATGAGGGGAGGGATTAGAGATGGGATTGAGGGACGGGGATGAGGGGGGGATTAGAGGATGGGGGAGGAGGAGAGGGAGATTAGAGATGGGAATGAGGGGAGGGGGGATTAGAGGATGGGGATGAGGACGGGGATGAGGGGGAGGGGATTAGAGATGGGGAGGGAGGGGGGATTAAGGATGGGGATGAGGGACGGATGAGGGGGGATTAGAGGATGGGGGTGAGGGAGAGGGGATTAGAGGATGGGGATGAGGGACGGGGATGAGGGGAGGGCGATTAAGGAGGGAGAGGGAGAGGGGGATTAGAGGATGGGTATGAGAGAGCGGGGATGAGAGGATGGGGATGAGGGAGAGGGGATTAGAGGATGGGGATGAGGGATAGGGGATCAGAAGATGGGGTTGAGGGAGAGGGAGATTAGCAGATAAGGATGAGGGAGAAGGGATCAGAGGATGGGGATGAGGGATAGGGGGATTAGAGGATGGGGATGAGGGATAGGGGAAGCGGAGAGGGGGTTATGGAGAGAAAGGACGGGTGGGGTTGGGTCTATTTTGGAGTTAAATTGCTTGTCTTTGAAGTAAGCATACACTCAACAACATTCACAAGTTAACAAGATTCGAGGGGGGGAACTGATTTTCTCAAATGTAGCTGAAAATATTGTGTTGTGACTTTTTTAATTTTGTTTCCATCCTTTGATGAAAAGGTCAAGCGGAATAGAATCCCTCCCATTGCCATTCTTGTTTTTTCCTGAAATCCAAATGAAAAGAGTCTTGAATTCATCTCAAAAACAGACTTGAAAAGCTTTGAAATAGCCTTGAATTCCTATTTTCACATGTTTTTATGTGGCGGAGGATGGCATTGGCAGGCTGAGAATGGTAGAATGCGCATGGAATTCCACCTGAACCATTCTGTGCACGCTCCAAGCGCTGCACTAACATTGTATCGGCGCCTGTGCATAAGTAGGATATGGAAATGGAGGCCAGACCCAGGTCTTCCTTTGTGCGTTGTGTTTTAAAGTCCATAAAATGGCTGAGGTAATTTGCCAGAACCATGTGCATCAAATTGATGGGGGAAAAGTATGTGAATGTAAGTGAAATAGTCTGTTATAGTATATTAGGATGGATGTGTGTATACATACAGGTAGAGCCTTTGATGGGTGTGTATATTATTGTATTATTAATTTGGTGTAAGCAGTGTGGCTAAAATTACAGTAAGGTGCCTTAAAAATGTTAGTGTAGTTGTCTACACTGACCTCTCAGGCAAGGAGCCACATAGACAAGCCGGCGTGGAGAGGGTGATGACATCCGGGATCCTAGGTGGTCTAATGGTTAGCACACTAGCCCGGAATGCAGGTGTGGGTTCGAATCCTGCTCTAGGCGCAAATATTTCCCATGTTCATACCACACTACCCATGACATCAGGTTTAGATAAAATAATGGGATTTTGTTTACAATTTCTATTTTGTCCAAACTTTTTTTGTAATGATAAAAATGTATGTTTTCATGTCTTTTTAGGCGAGATGTGGATATTATCGTGATCTAAAGACGAGAGTACTCAGATGAATGTTATTTTACATTGGGTCCTTTATCAAAATACGCTTTAATCTATTCGAACTTGGTGAGGAAGCCTGAGATAAAGTTAGCAATGTGTTAGTTAGCACAGATCCACTGCACCAATCATTTACCTTCACATTCTCTACTAGGGTAGCCATATTCGAATCGTCAAACGCGGTAGTAACACGGTTGCCATGGCAACACATTGGCGAGCGTTTCAACTCTCACGAGCCCATATGAATCCTTGTATTTATGAAAATGCACATTGCATGTAGAGTGGCCGGGTTATTGTCTGGTGGTGTGAGGTGCATGTTTACCGGCCCATATTGTTGTGGTTTATTATATTAGCTTTATTTTCACAATGATTTAGATACTTTGTAATTGATACAATGCTGCGGAAACAGGCATCCTTCGGTTTAATAATAATTACTAATCTTTAATAAGATTCAGTTGTGCATATATATGCCATAAGCCCCAAGTAAATAGTAAGATAATTATGGCCATTAATCCCAAATATTAAAATAATTAGGTAGTTCTGATGGTTTAAGCGATTTGCGCGAAACTTATTTTTACTGAACTCATGTTTAATGTTTACACGTGACACTGTATAATTATATTATATATACTTATTTACAAAATCACATCCCTGGTTGGACACTTAGGTTAGCCGGGCTACCCGTGATTATTAATCGGGTGCGGAATGCTGCTCCACCTACTGTGACAACCACTTCATCTTGAGGCTGATTTTATTTACATTTTCAATATTTTTTCCATTCAAAATTTCAAGACTGCGGGTGTTCACAACATGTGAGGGCCCGGTGTAGCATTTTGGGTAATGAAGGAAGGGCTCAGTGGATTGTTAGTAAAGCCGGTGTAGGACGTTCAAAACACTACCCCGTTGAAAACACTACGGTAGTGTTTTCAACCTAAGTTCAAAACACTACGGTAATGTTTTCAACTTAAGTTGAAAACACTACTGTTAAGTTCAAAACACTACCCCTACATACATCCAAAAGACTATCCAAGTTCAAAACACTACCATAACACAGCATTGGGGGCTGTAAGTGTAATGCCGCTTGTTTGTTTGTTGTTGTTTTACATCCTAGCAACACCTAAGGTCATATCAGGACGGGTACTGACTTGTGACAGTGCACACTCATGGCAACTTTATAGTGCTGCCCCACTGGAAGACCAAGCTGCCAGCACCATGACCTGATATCACACTCAGTCACATTATCCTGAAACTGAGCCAACCAGTCCTAGCCCTATCCTAATAATGCTGAGGCTAGGAAGCAACAAGTATAAATTTTTAAGTCATTGGTTTGACTCGACCAGGGTTCGACCCCATGATCTACCAACACGGGAGATGGACACTCTAACTCATTCGGCCGTCCCGTCTGGTCTGTAATGCCACAAAATGTAACCTACTGGCACATATTGATATGCTGACCATGTTGTGGTGTTTGATTGATTGTTTGTTGTTGTTTTACATCCTAGCAACATCTATGGTCATCTCCGGATGGGTACTGACTTGTGAGAGTGTACACTCATGGTGACTTTATAGTGCTGCCCAACTGGGAGACCAGGCTGCCAGCACCATGAGAGTAGTGTTTTGAACTTAAAGGGAATGTTTTGAACTTCAGGATAGTGTTTTGAGCTTGGCTACAGTAGTGTTTTGAACCTACCTTTAACTAAGTTGAAAACACTACCGTAGTGTTTTGAACCTAAGTTGAAAACACTACCATAGTATTGTTGTGGGGTAGTGTTTTGAACTTACTACACATTCCACACTCCACGATCTCGTCGTTCCCCGCTTCCCCGTCCCCGCTACGCCCCCCACCCCCCACCCTGCCCTGCTCCCGTCTGTCCCGTCGCTCCCCCTCCACCCCATTCCGGTCCCTATGTTTGTAAATGTGTCTCTTGGTGGCAGTTCCACTAGTTGCTTTGTGTGTTTTGTGTCCTGTGTGTTCTGTGTATTCTGTGTGACATGGCCGACCTGTGGCCTCGTTTTGTAGCGTGTTAGACCGGACTCTATACATTAACACCTGTGCACTCGTTGCTTTCTCACTGCTTGCCACATTCTAGAAGGTGAAGGTAGGTATATTAATATTAACAGAACTTTCTTGTTCTTCTTGCTTAGCTTCATTCCCCTTGTTCAAGTTCCCCATGCCACCAATTTAACTTTCTTGTTCTTCTTCCTTAGCTTCATTCCCTTTGTTCACGTTCCTTACATTTCTTCTTCTTCTTGCTTAGCTCCATTCCCCTTGTTCACGTTCTCCTTGCCACCAATTTACCTTTCTTGTTCTTCTTGCTTAGCTTCCTTCTCCTTGTTCAAGTTTTCCTTGCCACCAATGGGGCTTTGTTGCTGACATGGCCTGAGCTCACCATCACTCACTTGTTCATTAATCTTTCTTTGTAATTAGTTTGTCTATTTTCAACACTTGTTCATTGATTCAATTTTTGTGTAGTATTTTGAACGCGATCATTTAGTTAACATACTTAAGCAACTATTTAAACAAATATATTAGGGTCACTGTTATAATCTTTCGTAAGTAAGTAAATTTGATTACAAATGGTAGATATGGTGAAAATATACCACCTATGCACACTGAACTGCTTGTCATCATATTCTTGTGTCTTGAAGCAGTTGTATGGTCTATTAAATTGACTTAATAGTCCGTCAGGGGCGTAGCTAGGTGTAAGTGCGTACGCCAAAACGTCCACATCGTTTTGTCAACAACAACAAAAATTAAAAAATAATAAAGAGAGAGAAAGAGAGGGGGGGGTTACTTAGATATGATTTCATATTCAGAAGGGTGTGACGCCGTAAGCGGCCCCCTAAACCCCCTGCCGAAATTAGGAGTTAAAGGTCTAGCTACGCCCCTGTCCGTCACCATTTTCCTTTGTATGCAATATTTAAGTTGGGTTATTCAGGATCGAATGTAGGCAGGGGCTTCTGTTTCGGAACTATGTACTGTTTCGCAAATGTTATGTAACTTTAATGTTTGAAAGCTCGATATCGGTTCACAACTACATATTAGTGGCCTGGGTAGCTTCTCTGAATACCATGTTCTTTGTGGTTTTAAAATATTTGTTATATGTATTGTTATAAATTATTTAGGTATTAAAGCTAGATAGTCTGATCAAATTATAATATTTTATCGAGACCAAAACAATTAAGTGGATAAGTAGGATCGAATCCAGGTTAGATAGCGTGCACTTATTAATCATAATGCAGCTGAATATGGGGATACTAAATCAATTCAATAGCTAAATCAATTTATTAAAAACCTAATAGGAATGTCTTATGGTCTTGGACATTTTACAGAGTATAGCAAAATAATGTTTGTATGTTCAATATAAACATTCTGCCGTTCAATATAAACATTCTGCAAGTTTATGCACCAACCTTAGATCACGATGATGAAGAAGTCAACGAGTTCTATGACAGCATCAAAAAGGTAATGGAATACACCAAGTCTGGAGAAATAACAATTGTTATGGGCGATTGGAATGCGAAAGTTGGAGAACAACATGAATATCCAGTAACAGGAAGATTTGGCTTAGGTGAGAGAAATGATCGTGGTGAATACTTGATAAATTTCTGTTTGACATCAAAACTAGTAATTGCTAACACCTTATTTGAACATCCAAAGAGAAGACTATATACATGGAAGAGCCCTGGTGATGTATGTCGGAACCAGATCGATTACATTCTTGTCAACCAACGATATCGAAATTGTATCAAACAGGCAAGGACATATCCAGGTGCTGACATATGTTCGGATCATAATCCAGTAGTAATCAGTATGGTAGTGAAATTGAAACAGCAGAACAAAATTAAAAACAACATTCAAATGGATATGAACATGTTAAAAGATGCAAAATACAGAACTAAGTATAATGTCTCTGTTCATAACAAATTCAGTGTACTGATGAATGAAGAAACTCCTCAGAGAGAGTATAACAACATTGAAATGGAATGGGAAGCTCTCAGAGAAAGCATGGTCAAGTCAGCAGAGGAGGTGTTACCAAATAAAAAACGAGAGACAAAGCAATCATGGATGACGCAAACCATACTAGAAAAGATGGCAGAAAGGAAGAAAGTGAAAACCACTGATCCACTTAAATACAAACACCTGAAGAATGAAATAGAAGATGAATGCAAAAAAGCTAAAGATGAATGGTGGAATAAGAAGTGTGAAGTAGTGGAACAACTTGAGTCTCAACATCGTTCAAGAGAGATGCACAAGAAAGTGAAAGAGATAACAGGTCAAGGATACAGACAGAGAAGCAGTAAATGTATCAAGAACAAAGACGGCAAAATGCTCTTTGAAGAAGATGAAATAAAGTCCAGATGGGAAGAATATGTAAACGAACTATACAATGATGACAGAGGGAACCCACCCACAATTGAGAAAGAAGATGGGAATATTATATTAGTATCAGAGGTTGAGAAGGCTATCAATGATCTAAAGTCAGGTAAGGCTCCTGGAAGTGACCAGATAACATCAGAAATGATAAAAGGACTAGATGAAGTGGGGATTCAAATCATTCATAAGCTAGTAAATGACATCTATGAGACTGGATTTATACCATTGAATATGAATGAATCCATATTTGTACGACTCCCAAAGAAGCTAAAACCAACATTGTGTACTGAGTACAGAACACTAAGCCTGATGAGTCATATGTTGAAGATGATCCTGAAAATAATTTTACTGAGAAACAGACAGAAAATTGAAGAACAAATCAGTAACGTACAAAGTGGGTTTATATCTGGAAGAGGTACACGTGAAGGGATTTTCAATATGAGAATGATTTGTGAACGTTATTGTGAAGTGAACCAGGATGTTTATGCCTGCTTTATTGACTATGAGAAGGCCTTCGACCGAGTCAATCATGAACTGTTAATCAAATGTTTACAAGATATTGGTGTCAATGGCAAAGACATTAAACTAATTGTGAACTTATACTGGACACAACGTGCATTTATAAAAATGGAGCAGGGCCTATCGGATGAAGTTATGATTAAACGAGGAGTTCGACAGGGGTGTGTATTGTCACCATGTCTATTTAACCTGTACACAGAGATGATTTTCAGACACATTGAAGATTGCAAGGGAGTGACAATAGGTGGCATGAACGTCAACAATCTTAGATATGCCGATGACAGTGTAATACTAGCAGACAGTGAGAAAAACCTACAAGATATAGTGAATAGAATCAATAAAGCTGGAATACTATTCAACATGAAGATGAATGCCAGGAAGACCAAAACAATGGTTATAAGTAAAAAGACAGATAAACCAAATGTCAATATAACCATAGATGGCACAAACATAGAACAAGTATCCGAATTCATATATCTCGGACAAAAGATTACAAATGATGGGAGATGTGAGGAAGAAATTAAAAGAAGGATAACAATAGCCCGAACAACATTCTCCAAAATGTATAGAGTGTTAACATCAAGTAAGATATTAATACAAACAAGGAAGCGTATTCTTCAGTGTTATGTGTGGTCTACTCTAATGTATGGGGCAGAGACATGGACAATCTCTAAGAAAATGTACAAACGTTTAGCAGCATTTGAGATGTGGACTTATCGAAGGATGATGAAAATATCATGGACAAAGAAGATCACCAACAAAGAAGTTCTCAGAAAAATTAAAAATAAGAAAAGCTTGTTTGCCACTATACAGACAAAGAAACTTATTTATTTTGGCCACATCATTCGTCAGAGTTCAATATACCGTACATTGTTGGAAGGGAAGGTGAATGGCAGCAGAGGGAGAGGGAGACCAAGAACATCATGGTTTACAAATATTTCACAGTGGACAGGCTTGAATTATTCACAGTCTATCAGAACAGCACACCATCGGGACAAGTGGAGAACCATTGCATCCAACCCTCGACTAGAGGACGGAACTATTGATTGATTGATTGATTGATGTTTTCACTTAAAATATATGCATTTATGAGACCAAAACCTAATATATATTTAGCTATAAAGTTTGGTTTCATATTAAAGGAGAAAGAGACAACAATGGGATGTGTTGACTGAACACCTTAATAAGGAGAAAAATATCGCGCCAGCTCGGCGTTCGTTTGCCTCACTGCACACAAACCCAAGTCGCCCAGGCCGCTGCTGTAAGCGGTTCGAGCGATAGTAGCGTTCGGTGGACGAGACGCTACCAGCAGTCCGTTAAGAATTAAGTTTATATAGCACAATAATAATAATTGCCTCCTGGGGGAGACAAGGCAAGCCGGGACTTATATAAAATATTTTAAGTAGCCAATCGGAGCTTATGTTACACATGTATAGGCTTATGCAGTGGTGACAGTTGTGTATGGTGCAGTATGTATAGCAACACTGGCTTCAGACACGGTGTGTGGTATAGTACTGGTGTAGCTGCTAGATGCAGTACCCTCATATTCCAAGGTGAAAGTCGACACGACCCCCCCCCCCCCCAGTTAAATATAAAAAATAACTTGTTATCTTCTCTATTGAAAAGAAATTGCATAAACTCAAAACCATAGACTGCAACTTTAAATAAACATTTTCTTGTGCATGGTAGGACGCTCGATAGAATGGCCGAATGAGTTGCGCGGCCACTGTCCCTCTGACCTTTGACCCCCGCCCAGGCACGCTCTCGGCTCGGTCCCGTCGCTCCCCGCCCATGGTCATGGGTTTGAACCCAGAATGAGTCAAACCAATGATAAAATGTTGATAACTTGTCGCTACCTAGCCTGGTGTTCGGCATTACAGGGATAGAGCAATGAACAGTGGGGTGAGGAATAGTAATTGTCTACGATTGAAATGTCCCTCGTTTAATCAACGAATGTAACAAACACCCGGTTGGCGGATGGTGATACGGTGATAGCTGAATACATTCATGGAGGAGGCCAGGGATGACTGATCACGTGGGTAAGTCCTGGATGATTGGACAAAATGTGGGAAGTGGTTAACATTCCTCTCATGTAAGGACAGTGATCTCTGGATAGGCTGAGTTCTCCGGTTAGGGAGTTCTCGGGTTAGGAATCCGAGCATCATCTATCGCCCTGACACTGAGCCAACAAACACACACCATTTATATACTCTCATTTTGGATATAGCCTACATCATGAAGTCTGCTCCTCCTCTTACTAGTTTCCCCCGGTATTTTTAGCGCTTTTATTCACTTTCGCAGCCTAGAAGCCTATAGGAAGATGGCACCATACAGAACCCGATTCTAACCCGACCACTGAAGATGGTGCTGTATCAGTTCTTGGATGGGTGACAATCAGAGCATTATGAGGTGCCTGAATTATGTTGATACAGGTTTATAGCCTAGCAAAAACAAATCAGGAGTGGATAGGCTAAACAATCCGGCCACTTCCAATGATGGATCCCAGGTAATTTAATTAGGGCCAGTGACCTTGATGCTAATGTGGTTTGACTGGATTGTCCTGGGTGTGGATGCCTTGCGGGTGGTCAGTTAATGGTCAGGCGATGGAGAGCTGCAGAAACCCGCCCAAGAATAGCGGGTAATAAAAGATCAGCCCAGAGGGTCATCTATCGCCCTGAAATAACCTCCATTATCGCCAGTGCTCTCTTGGCACTCTCCCCCCAATCGATCGTAATATCGCCCACCGTCCTTATTATTCCATGTCATTGCTCACATTAAGGGTGCTGCCCTCTCTCGCTGAACCTTCGCACTAGGGACCCTGGTCACCTATGGTAGTGACTGCGCTATAAAATACACTCATAAAGCTCTTATGGCTTCAATAGCCATAAATCTCGGACGTATTTGAAAGCGGTGCCATAAAGCGATTTATTCGCTAAGATACAGTGTGCCACGGTGCCACAGTGCCACAGTGCCACAGTGGGGGCTACTTTACTATGCAGTTCGCTGATAAGTTTGCTCATGCAGCAACTGTTTTGAGTATGCTCTGGGGCAACCATTGCAACTCGCACTGGTTGCTGATCTGTCCCATGTATTGCATAGACTCTATTATGGATATAGGACAACAACAATGTTGGTTCAAGCAAACTTTGGCTGAATCCCGAGAAGTCCCTCCGTGTATTTAAACAAAAAGAATTTAGGTAAGCAATGGCTGTGGCGGTGTGAAGGGAGGGGTAGTGGCACGTGACCTCCCCTTGAGCTGTGTTTGATATGATGACTGCAAGTGAGCTGTTGCCCAAGGCTCTCTACTGTCTTCTCTGGTCTTAGTTACCAGTGAGGGTAACAAATTCATAAGTGTCGGCCCGGCAGCATACGTAGGTTGGTTAGATGTTGGAGTTGTACGCCCTGCCAACATCTAAGGTCATATCAGGACGGGTACAGATTTGTGACAGTGTGCACTCGTGGCGACTGTATAGTGCTGTCCCACTGGAAGTCCATGACGCCAGCGCCATGACCTGAACTGATATCCCACTCAGTCACCTGATATCTCACTCAGTCACATTATCCTGACACTGAGCCACGGTTTTCATCAACGTGATAGCATAGGTAGAGCGGTGTTGGCAAAACATAACTATATACAGTAAAACATCTCTATACCGACCCATCCACAGAGTGACCACTCCTCTAAATCGATCACTTTATTTGGGTCCCAACAATACCATTGTAAGGATATTATAACTCTCTAAACCGACCCCCTCCCTAAATGGACCACTTAAATTCGGTGCCATGGTCTGTCGATTTAGAAAGGTTTTACTGTATAATATTTGGTATACCCCAGTGGGACCGGCACCAAGGTAAGCGATTCGGTTAATTGCAGATTAAGTATATCGAGGCGGTAGCAGCTGAGGATGAGTAGGTTAGGCTACATCCTAAATAATATTTGCTTAATAAGTTATGCGCCATAATTCAATCAGGCTGAGCAGGTTGAGCTCAGTTGGTCTGTTGATAGGATGCGCGTCCTGCAAATAACATTTTAATAAAGAGGGGACGGCAGTGCGCAGGTTGCAAGACCCGGATGTTCTAGTTTGCCTGATTAATTGGGTGGAGTTTTAAATGTTTAAATTTAAAGGGACGTAACGTGGCCAACACAAATTTTCCTAGTCCCAGTTGATCCTGATAATTGTGAATATATCAAATTGGAACTACAATAAATCCTCTCTAACCGACCACCTCCACATATCGACCACTCCCCTATATCGATCGCTTTATGTGAGTCCCAACAATACCACTGTAACCATATTCTAACTCCCTAACCCGACCACCTTCCTAAATGGACCACTTAAAGTCGGTTCAAAGGTCGGTCCATTTAGAGAGGTTTTACTATGCATCTTTTCTGGCGTTATTTATGGCCAATATGTGTGGTAAAGTTGAGACCATTAGTCCCTTGTAGACCAAATGCCACCACTCGGATCTTAGTGATGATCTATGGTGAGGAATACATAATATTTCTTTGTGAACCAGAACAAAAACCCACATTCAGTTGCACTATGGAGAACTACATAGCTTTCTTTAAATAAATGTGTGTCTGAAGTGATTCGAGTGTAGACTAATTAAACTTAGTCCTTCCCTGCGTTACATTAAAGCTGCATAGTCCGATGAAATATGAAATTTGCAAAACCAAGCCAATTATCTAGATTTGATTTTACATATCAAACTTAGATACTGATGCACTTATTAAGCATTTGTTTCTGTGTATAAGGCAATACTGGGTCAGTTTAACAGAACCTGTCACTGCAGAAGTTTATGGTGTCAGAGTTTTGGCAAGGTTGCCAAAACTAATTTTCTATGTTTGCCCTCAAAATATCGCAAAAGTTTACTATTTAAAATAAAAGTAACTTTGAACTAATGTAAACTAGATACTAGTGATCGATCTAATATATTTATCTCAGAAAAAATACAGAAATTCAAAACCATCGGAATATGCAACTTTAATGAATGGACTATTTGACGTCCAACCTACTACTACTACTACTAGTACTACTACTACTAGTACTACTACTAGTACTACTACTACTAGTACTACTACTACTAGGGAGAGGTAAGGGCGTTTGCAACAAAGGGCAGCAGTTACCCGTGTTGTAGAGGTGTTGCAAACAAATGGGAACACCGTGCCTATAGCCGGATTCGAACACATATATGTCTTCCATTCTGGGGCGAGTGCACCTACCTGTGTATGTGGCATTTCATCTGGGGAGATGAGGAGCTCGCAACAAATGAGAATAGCTCCAATACAACGGCTTCGTGATTCTTTCTAATAAAAGGAGGAGCAAAACTATATAGTCTTGTTCGCCGAATATATCAAACAAACGTGAAGAATTGCAGTCTCCTCCCGCCCGGCCTCTCGGGTGAGGAGCCGCACAGACAGGATCGCGTGGGTAGAGTGGTGACATCAGGGAGTAAGGTATACTGGCCCGGAATGCAAGAGATGTGGGTTCGATTCCCGCTCTAGGCACAATATTGCCCGTTTTCATCACTCCCACTACAATATTGTTGATTTATTATTGATATATTAATGCTTAGCTGTTGGATTTACAATTATTCACCAGCCATCCAATCACTGACCAAATATTTCCTAGGGTGAAGTAGTACCAGCTGCATGTAAAAATTAACTGGTTCTTAAAATTGCAGCCTCGTTATCCAGGGGGGGGGGCTGAACAGTACTTATTGGTTTTTTCTTCTATTCTATAGATCCATAGTATGATAGCAAAATAATTGTTGCGCCTTGCTGCTATCTGTAATCAATTTGGAGCAAGCTTCGAGAAGTTAAAACCAGATGGCGGCACCATAAGTACTCGCATTGGTCGTAATGCGTAGCATTACGTTTGATGCGAGGAAAGGAGGAGACCCTCCCCCGCCCCGGGCTGTCGCGCAGCTTGACACCTCGCCCGACGCCGCCGCGACTCGCTCCCTCCCCCGCCCTCTGCCACGCAGCATTCGCGCCTCACCCGACGCCCGCTGCTCGCCACCTTTCCCCCCCCCCTCCCCCGGGCCGGCAGCCTTCACACCTCACCTGCTGTCGCCCTCCTCCTTTCCCTTATAAGGCCGCCTCCGGCCTCCCTCAGGCACTCGCCCTCCTGCCGCTTTCCAGACTTCTCCCTTTTTCTATTTGGCTCACCTCGGACCTCTACACTATGCCAGGAAAGGGAAAAGGACGAAAGGGCGCACGGGCAGCCGCCCACGGCACCCCGGGACCGGCTACAACCCCGAGGCGGGACGAGTCACCCCCCTCCGCCCCGGCGACCCCCTCACCGCCAGGCACCTCACACGCCTCGGGCATCGACGCCATCCTGGAGGAACTACAGCGCATGCGGCTGGATCAACGGGACCTCCACGCACGGATCGACGACATGCAGAACGGGGAGGCGCGGCCCACCGCCGAGGCGCCCTCCCCCGCGCCCAGACATCGGGCCGCCCCGGCCCCCACACCTCGGGCGCGCGCCTCGGTGGGTCCCAGGCCGCCGCCGCCGCCGCCAGCAGCCCTGCCGGGAGCCGCCCATCCGCAGTACGAGCGGTATCAGCACATTGGCGGCCATGCTCCCCTGCCGACATCCCCGGCCTACCACCAGGAGCCTGCACAGCACACCCCGGTATCCGCAGCCGACGCCGTCAGGGAGATCTTGGCCTCCGCCGAGGCGCGCCACTCAGTGAGGCGGCAAGGTATTCCGGTTGATTATGTGTTTCTTTGTGACTTTGTGCAGACGGGGGCGGAGAGGAAGTCGGTGAAGAGGGGGGAAGCGACGAAGGACGAGTATAACCTCGCCCTTCTCTCCCTCATCAACCACCCCGACTTCCCCGCCCACTCCGCCCCCGGACTACATCACCACATCCTCACCGTCCTCCAGGATCACCTCGTCTACCCGTGGGCGACCGTCCGCCATTATTCCGAGACGGTGTTTACTTGGATCGCGGACGGCCGACTCCCCCACGGGTGGCACGACCCAGTGGCCCTGAACCTCCTTAGGGTCGAATGTATAGCCATGCCACCTCAGCAGACTACCGCCACCGCACCCCGCCAACTCGACCCTCCACACCGAGCCCCCCACTTCACCCGAGTCCAAGTCGACGCCCGAGTCGCCTACGACAGGCTCACTCACGGGGCTCCCTGCCCGGCCTGGAACCGAGACCCCGCCTCGTGCGATCGGGCTTCCGTCGGGGAAGCCCACGGTGAGGCGGGGGACAAGCGCCGTCACCCATGCGCCTACTGCGCAAACGTGAGGCGCGTACTCACTATGCACTCCGAGGCCGACTGCATCACCAAGCAAGCCCGTGAGCGCCAGACCCCCCCCACCTCGGCGGATTTTTGATCCGCCGGCCTCCCCCCGGCCGGCCCGGGGGGACCCCTCCGGCGCCTCACCCCCACCACTGCCGACAGCCCCGCAAGCCCAGCCGACAACCTCCCAGTGACCATCGAACGCAGCGCCGCTAAGCCCCAGCCGAGGATCATCACCTCGGGCATCACACCTCGGACCGCATCCCAGCCCAGCCTCAGGAGGAACCCTCTGTCACCGATCCTCACGACACCGCCTTCAACTCCGCCCAGACCCCGACCACCACCCCATCCAGCCCCGAGGAGTTCGCTGCCCCCCTGATCGACCCTGGTCGGACCTCCTCACCGGATCCCGCCAAGGAGCGGGCCTTCCCTTTTTTGGCCGCCCGCTCCCTGTCGATGCAGGCCCCCGACACTCCCCGCCCTGAGAGGGAGCCTGACCCCCGACACGGCCCACCGCTCGGCCGGCCCGCCGCACCTGCTCCGCCTCGGGCGCGCCGCCAGCTTTCTCCGCCCAGACCTCCACCTCCGGACCCCCGCCTCGGATCATCACCTCGGGCGCGCCTCAAGCCCTCTCCTACTTTTGGTGGAGGGCTCCTCGGCACCCCCTCACTCCACTGACTTTTGAACTCTGCTCCTTAGTTACTCCGCTCATCATCTTTTTATCCTTGTTCTTTATTTACTTCTCTTCCCTGTTACCCATCTGAGCCCCACACTGACTCTCTTACCAGCTCCTTATGAGCCCTTTATCCTCATTATTGCATTGCTCCTTATGAGCCCCTGTTTACATGTCATATTGCATTGCTCCTCATGAGCCGCCTACCTTTCTACCATTGTATCTAACCTGTCCTCTGTATTTCCTGAGGCGCTCAATAAACGTCTCTTTTTCCAACCCTGTCTTGCCTTCCTCCTTTTCGCGCATCGGTCGTAATGCGTAGCATTACGTTTGATGCGAGGAAAGGAGGAGACCCTCCCCTGCCCCGGCTGTCGCGCAGCTTGACACCTCGCCCGACGCCGCCGCGACTCGCTCCCTCCCCCACCCTCTGCCGCGCAGCATTCGCGCCTCACCCGACGCCCGCTGCTCGCCACCTTTCCCCCCCCCCACCTCCCCCGGGCCGGCAGCCTTCACACCTCACCTGCTGTCGCCCTCCTCCTTTCCCTTATAAGGCCGCCTCCGGCCTCCCTCAGGCACTCGCCCTCCTGCCGCCTTCCAGACTTCTCCCCCTTTTCCTCCACCCACCCACCCATCTCTCCTCTTTTCTTTTCTTTCTCTTCCTTCTGGTGGAGGGCTCCTCGGCACCCCCTCACTCCACTGACTTTTGAACTCTGCTCCTTAGTTACTCCGCTCATCATCATTTTATCCTTCTTCCTTATTTACCTCTCTTCCCCGTTACCCATCTGAGCCCCACACTGACTCTCTTACCAGCTCCTTATGA
This sequence comes from Branchipolynoe longqiensis, assembly GCA_030323885.1. NCBI lineage: Eukaryota > Metazoa > Annelida > Polychaeta > Phyllodocida > Polynoidae > Branchipolynoe > Branchipolynoe longqiensis. The sequence goes on along the minus strand of CM059200.1, from coordinate 44,604,140 downwards.
GCCCTTTATCCTCATTATTGCATTGCTCCTTATGAGCCCCTGTTTACATGTCATATTGCATTGCTCCTCATGAGCCGCTTACCTTTTCTACCATTGTATCTAACCTGTCCTCTGTATTTCCTGAGGCGCTCAATAAACGTCTCTTTTTCCACCCCTGTCTTGCTTTCCTCCTTTTCGCGCATCAAGTTATGGTGCTACTTTAAATCGCTAGGTGGCAGCACTGATTTATGAGCGAGTCCTGTTTTACGAAAGTCTTTACAATTTTATACAAGAGCCATGGAACCAGTCTGGTGAATTTACTGGTTCGGGTTAAAGAGAGGCCTGCAACAATTTTTCATTTCACTTATTGAAACAGTTGAACCTAATTGATTACAAACTATGAAAATTGTCTTTGTTTTCCAGATCTTCTTTTGAACCATTTCCATTATATCAGTTACTGTAAGGTTGAACATTATCATCTTAGTTGCTTTACAATTGAACAAATATGCTTTGCAGAACCAGTGCCTCAATTCTAACAAGGGGACTTGTATTGGTGCAGGTAATCATGATGAAGTGTTAAAATAACCACCAGTCCACAATCCCTTATCCAAAAAGATCCGAAATCGAACAATATATAAACTAACACTATTTAACTTTAGTTAATGGTGTGAATATTCATACATTTCTGGAGATAATTCTGATTAATGAATCCTTTGAATCTGTATATGCTTAACTTTTTCGAAACGATTTGGTTTTTGCATGGTCTGGTTTTAAACCACATACTCCGAGGAAAGCATAATTTTAAATCTCAGGACAATTTTTACAAACTCGCCACATGGTGACATCTGTCATCGATATTACAAAAGAAAAGAGTTCAGGTGCGAAACCACGTAAAAACCAATCCAAAAGTGGAGATAACATTGAAATCAAACCTACAAAAAGTTTGTTGTTCATTGCTCCATAACCATATGATCATATAAAAAATGTAATTAGTGAGAATTAAAATTATTTTCAGTGAACCATCTTTTATTAAAGCCACATTTTTGGATTGGCGTTTACGTGGTTTTGCACCTGAACTTTCCGGTCGAGAGCACTTATGGTCTGCGGTTATCCCTTTTTAAAATTTATCAGAATATTTCCATACAAATAAACTGACACATTAGGATTTGTAGTCTTTATTTATGTTTTTTACTGCAGAATGGATTGCTACCTTTATTCAGAAATTTGAACAAATTATGATTTATGAAACACAACTGGCTGCGAGGAGTCTGTGTGTATAATGACTGAGTGCACATATTCTGTTCATGCAGATTGGATCCTGGCGTGTGGCGCCATGTCGATTATCGGTCTTATCATCTGCGCTATCGGCACTGGGCTCACCGGGATCGCGCTCCTCCTCACCAACCCGGAGGTCAAGGTCAAGCTCTATCGCGTCGCCATGTACCTCATGTTTTTGTCCAGTAAGTCTCTTCCGCCTCACCTCGCCCCCCCCCCCCCTCTCTCTCCCTCCTCCGGGCGCCCGGTCCGGCGCCCGTCTTCCCGCGCGAACCGCCTCCTCCTCCCGCCCCATCTCCTCCTCCTCCCGCCCCGCCTCGCCTCGACTTCCTCCCGTCTCGCCTGGTCTCTTCCTCCGCCCCGCCCCGTCTCACCCACCCGCCCTGCCCAGTGTCCTCCTCCCGCCCCGTCCCAACCCAACCGTCTCCTCCTACCCCTCCCATCTCCTCCCACCCCGCCCCGCCCCGCCCCATCTTCCAGCACCTCTTCCTCTTCCCGTCCCATCCTCTTCGCGCCCCGCAGTTATAATAGTATAATAATATAGTATAAGTAATATCTACTGGATTTAATTAGCAATCAAGCTCTCCCATGGTGAAAACGGAATCTTCCATGTTTGCGCATTCAATACAGTATTGTTTATTCGATCCTTTCGGGTAGTTAAATTTATATTTAAATTGAATGATCATAAAATCGTGTAACAAGCACTACACTTATATATGCATACTTGTGCCGCATTGTGCTCGGCAGTCCTGTTTGTGGTGATCTCGCTGATCGTCTTCCATTTTGTTCTGCAGTCCTGTTTGTGGTGATCGCGCTGATCGTCTTCCCGGTCAAATTCATGCAGGACCTAAGTCGGAAAGCAGTCGAGAAACAGGTGAGTGCAGAGTGCAGGCTGGTGTTGCAGTTTCCGCGGCACACCAGTTTGCGAGGGACACATACATTCAAATGCATTGTCAATGGCCGTGAGCAAATCTTCATACAGAAAAAGTCAAATATCTCTCAAATTACACCACCTAGAAGCAACCCACTTGGAACACATATTCTTTCCAGATTTAGCTGAATTGGAGGCACAACCGCGTGCATTGGCAGACCAGTATTATGCACCGAACTCGAGAGCTACTCGTTCAACTCAACTACGTTGATATTTCCAGTTTATTGATTATTTCTGTGGGCTTCTGTCGCCTCTTCCTTGCCCTTCCTCCCAGGTCGCCGTATACATCACTTGGCTTAGCCGCACCTTGTCTTACTCTTCAATAACGAACTATTTGAGTGCTTTAAATTTTTTTCTAAAGTATGAGGGGCTCTGAGCCTATTAACTATAGTGCACATCAAGTGAAAACAGTATTGGTAGGAGCTAGACGAGTCCTGGGTTGCTCAGTTAGAACCGCGGCACCTATTCTGCCGAAAGACCTATTGGCAATGTTTGAGTTTATGTCAAGTAGTTTAGGGCACACTTGTATCCGTGCAGCGCTGTTGACAGGTTTCCGCAGGCTGCTGCGTAAGAGCCAGTTAACTGACTCGGACTCTGTTCTCCTCCATTCGGACTTTAGTTTCTACCCTTGGGGGATGATGATACTGGCAGCGTTAGTGTTGAGTGGTATTCCACAAGGAAGTGTTCTAGGACCCCTACTGTTCATATGTTTCATTAACAACATGCCTGAGGTCATCCATGCATTCATCCAGATGTTTGCGGATGATACAAAGCTGTATATGGAGGTTAACAGCCCTGAAGATCAACAGGTGCTACAAAAAGACCTAACTGCACTTGAAGACTGGGCCAACCTGTGGCAACTACGTTTCAATGCACAGAAGTGCAAGGTCATGCACCTGGGTAACAGAAATGAAAATCTCAGTTACTACATGCACCAAGATGGAGAAGAAGTCCAGCTCCAAGTGACAGAACTAGAGAAAGATCTTGGCATATACATGGACATCGGACTCACCTTCTCATATCACAGTGAACAAAAGGTGACCAAAGCGAACAAGCTTCTAGGCATGATACGCCGCTCGTACACGTATCTAGACAATGACACGGTGAAGACACTGTACACGTCACTGATCCGGCCGCACCTTGAGTATGGCAACACGGCTTGGACACCGAAGTTCAAGAAGGACATGTCAATGATCGAGAGTGTACAGAGACGTGCTACAAAGTTATCACCAACCATAAGAGAACTACCATACGAAGAACGTCTCAGGATTCTCAACCTACCCAGCTTATACTACCGAAGGGCCAGGGGAGACATAATAGAAGCATTCAAACACGTCACTGGAAGATATGCGGTTGATGCTAGATACCTGAAGCTGGCCAACTGTAAAACTAGAGGTCATCGATACAAGCTGAAGAAGGAAAGAGCAATAAAACCTGTCAGACAGCTATTCTTCAGTAACAGGATAGTAAATGCCTGGAACGCATTGCCTGAACATGTCATAGAAGCGCCTTCCGTCAACGCCTTCAAAGGCAGACTGGATAAGCATTGGAGGGGGCTGCAATATTGCACACATCCGGTACTCGATGCATTTAATCCTAGTAAATCAAATTTTGACATGCATCGACCTGATACAGGCTATATGCCTAACAAAATCAGAAGCGGATGAGTATGAGTATGAGTATATCGGTTAGAAAGTCGAAGACTATACAGTTTTCACAGAAGAGGCTGTTGATACCTGTGGTTGCCTTGCACAATACAGACTTGTTCGCAGTCTATTGGGTGCGGAAACATTTTCTGGAAACTCACGTAACAAGCGGTGATGCCGCTTTTCAGGTGTCATCACCTGCAGGCGGATTTTTGCCATTGGAGTATAGGACTATGCAGGCAGCCATCAAGGGCCTATCGGGGGCGGCGGGCCTGGATCCTGAGTCTTTGTCGTGACATTCACTTCGCAGAGGGGGGGGGGGGGCAACCTTCTTGGCGTTGCAGGGAGCCAGCATCGCGGAGATAAGCAGAGGGGGGACTGGTCTTCGGACACTGTGTTTCAGTACATTAGCACCCCTCTCTCAGACCGTATCTTGAACGACATGAAAGTCGCTTCGGTTCTGGACACTTATTGAGGTTTGGCTGGGTGGGACGCTCCTGCGTCCGTGGCGGGTTTGCCCAGCCATTTGCCTATATAGTATAGTTATACGAATCTTACCTGGGTATAGATGATGGATAACTGTTGTTTTCCCGAGGTAGAAGCCTCGGGTAGACGTGATAGACGTGGCAGGGCGTGGTGGGGTGGGCCCTAGCCCACGTCTACCCGAGGCTTCTACCTCGGGAAAACAACAGTTATCCATCATCTATACCCAGGTAAGATTCGTATAACTATACTATTTTACCTCGTATACCCAAGGCTCAGGGCTAGCCCTCAGGCTAGGGAGACCTTTAACATAATCATTTTTTATCCTTTTAATATCATCCATTTTATATAATATTCAACGTTTTTTTTCTCACCTATTCTTGTTAGTTGGCGAGCAGGCGGCTTTGCAATGCCGGTTAGGCTTTTTCTAGTCGCTTGTTGTATTGTTTTGCAAAGACTTGCTGTCTTCCAGCTTGCATGCGCTAGTATTCTTTTCACCAGAAATACCTAGCAACCGTGCTTGGAGACCATGGCACCTCCTTGTTGGTGGTCACCCACACCATTGCCCAGTATCCCACTCAGCCAATTTCAACACCTTAATTGTCCATCTGGCAAGGTTTGTCTCGTGAAAATTGCCTTATGTGGCCTTATAAAGCTCACTAATAGTTGTTGTGATGCACGTAAATCCTTTGTCTTAGATATATAAGCCCGTATGGCTGACACAACACATAATTTCCGATCACTCGGAAAACAGTCTAAGTGAACGTAGATAAAGGGTCACCTAACGTGTTCGATTTAAGCAATTGTGCTAAATCAAACGTAGCTTGTTTCTTGTCTATTTCTAATCCAGTTAAAGACAAAGCAACAATCGTCTGTCCTCTGTGTCCAGTTACTAATAATAACAGAACCGCGACCTTAAAACCTAATTCTTTTATATCTAACCACGAGTTGTGAGGCCAAGCCTGAAACAACTTAAATACTATAGACACATCCCAAAACCGACTATACTTTGGTTTTGGAGGATTCCTTTGATAAATTGAACGAAGTAGATAACAAAGAACATAATGTTTTCCAACTGTTTTGCCATCAATTCTCGGTAATATGATTGATAACGCACATCTTGCCGCATTGATCGACCCAAAGGATAGTCCCTCATCCTCTAGAGAATGAAGAAAACGAGCTACTTGTGAAATTGTTGGATTTGTTGGCTTAACTTTCATTAACAAACAATGTACACCCCATTTCTTTAAATAGGATGTGTACATTTTGACAGTTCCTGGCCTCCAGGCATCAGCTACTATCCTATTCTCAGTAATTTTGTCCAATCCAAATTGGCGCAGCTGGTTCCTTAGAAAAGGAATGCCAATAGGGGCGTCGTTGACACGTCGCCGTGAACCACTAGCGGTCCATGGTGTGTCAGATTCCCGAGTTTTCTTGGGAATCGTATATGTTCTTTTGCCAGTTGTGAAACTGCTGGCAGCCAAGGTTGCGTGTCCCAATCGGGCACCACCAGTATAGCATGTGTCCTTTCCAAACCGATTTTCCTGACAACTCGGCTGATAATGCTAAACGGTGGGAAAATATAAAATTATTATTTTCCCAGATAATAGCAAATGCATCTACTTTCCAAGCCTCCGGTTCAGGATGCCAAGAAACATAACAAGGTAATTTGTTATTATTTCGTGATGCAAACAAGTCAACTTTAGGTGTACCCATTTTTCACAAATGAAGTTAAACAAAGGTGTAGAGAGAGACCATTCTAAATGGTCATGGAAATTTCTACTTTTATGGTCTGCAAGTGTATTTTGTGACCCTGGAATATGCGCTACAGTCAGCCAGACTTGTTGAGCCTGTGCCCAATTCCAAATCAGTTTAGACAACTGATTGCAAGGCTTTGATTTGGTTCCACCCATGTTACGAATATATGCCATGGCAGTAGTATTATCAGTTAGTATTCTAACTTGTGAATTATGTATCTTTACTAAACTACATAAGCCCAGATAAATAGCACGCAATTCTAGAGCATTAATATGGTCTGATTTTTCATCATCACAGCATCTACCTCCTGTTGTGACCCATTCTCGATGAAGCTCCCCAACTCTTTAACGAAGCATCAGTAGTAATTACCGTATTAGGTTCCGCCATGCGGATTGGATTTGGTGAACTTGCTATGTGTTGCATCCACCATGCAATATCCTGTAGCCCTTCTTGCGAAATAAACATCTTTCGCTCAAAAATTCCCTTTAGTTCGTGTTAACGCTAAATTTTTATCTATTTCTAGAGATTTAATATGGGCCTTCCCGTATAGAATAGCGGGTGCATACGATATCATTATCCCAATAAGGTCTGCGACCTGTCTAATTTTAGGTTTTGGTAACTTAATAAGCTGGGTCGCTGTATTCATAAACTTAATTAGTTTTTGTTCTGTTATCGACACTGTAAGAGACTGTGTATCCAGAATAAACCCTAAACATTTGAGTTGTTTTGTTGGTTTAAACACTGACTTTTGTGGATGTACATAAAAACCCAATTTAGTAAGTAATGCACATAAATCCAAAACTGCATTCCCACAATCAATTTGTGTTGATGCTATAATAAAGGAATCATCTATGTATGAAACATTATGTGACCTTCCGCGCCATTACTGAAGAAAACACAGTTTTAAGCAGTTTAGTGAATTAAACGAGGGCATAGTGACTGTGACTTCGGCTATTGCAGGTAAACATAGATTTGTTATCCCAAAGAAACCGAAGAAATTTACGGTCTTTTTCCCTTATGGGAAGCGTATAATATGCATCTTGTAAATCAACACTAGCCATCCACGCATCTGGCGTAATCAGATCTTGTGCGGTATCTAGCGAGAACATTTTAAAATGTCGATATTCAACCATTTTATTAAGGATTGTTAAATCCAGGATCATTCGAACCTCGCCATTAGGCTTTGGTCTCGAGAAGATGTTTGAAATAAAATCTCCTGAACAGTATGTCACTTTTTGTATAATTCCTTTCTCAAAGAATTTTTGTACCTGTTTAGTTAGTGCCTCTCGTTCAACCGGTTCAATGTTATAAGGAAAAGGTATCCTGCCTTGTACCGGAAATTGTGTGAAGGGAATATGAACACCCCTAACTATTTGTAAAAATTTCTTGGTCACTAGTAATTTTGTGCCACTCAGAAATATGATTATTAATATTACCAGCCACAAAGTTGCTTACAGTTTGTGTGGTTTTAGAGGCTGGAAGGACTTGTAACGTTTGTGTTTCAACCCCTACTTGGACCCGCCCCTGGGGAAGGGTCTCGGTGAGTTGACGCCTCGGCCAGTGGCCTTGCGGTGTTGTCGGTCCAGCCTGAGCGAGCGCCCCGGGCCCCGAAAAGCTTGACCGAAGTTTGAGCCCGGTCTGGTTCCCCTGGTGAACCGCCGTGGACGAAAATCCCCTCGTGACCTTTTGAACCGAGGAGTTTCCTGTTTCTTCTTACCATCCATGTTTTTGCCACTCTTGGCTGCAGTTTCCACCTCTTTATAGAGGTATTGTAGTTGACCGCCAAACATTTTCATGTTATCTAAAGGTTTCCCTTTAATCGGCTCTGGAGCAAGAAAGACCGTAAACTCTTTCCCATCATTATCGGTAACCTTCTTTGAGCGAGCCACTTCTTTGCCAGCATCTGTGCAAACCGACTTGAAGACATTTTCATATCTTCGATGCGACAGGTAATTACCCGCCGCCGCCAACAATGCAATGCCTTTGTCCATCGTCTTAGCCAAAGACGAGAACTTATTTTCTCGTTGCATTCTGTTTGCTACAGGAGCAATAGCTGTTAGGGTACCAAGCACTGCCTTATGCACTGTGTGCAACACACCCTCAAATCTCTTACGGTCCTCTGTCATATTGACATCTCTATCCATCTCCTTAATGATGGAGTTGGGAACACCTTTAATGCCTGTTAACTCATCTGATAACTTAGAAATAATCTCCGCCGGTTTAAACGTGCTGAAATGGCCATTAATGTTCTCACGCATAAGCGTAGTGGTTTTCACATGCTTAGCCCTTGGCTTCTCCACTTTCTTAGGCACTTTGCCTCCAATGGCAGCATAGACACCTTCATATCGCGTGTCTGAGTCCGATTCCGTGAAAGTGGAATCTGTGGACGAGTCAGAAGAAGAAGAATCTTTCCTCTTCTTCTTCTTCTTCTTGGACTTGGTCTTGCGCTTTTTGCGAAGTCCAGTTTTCTCCCTCTCCTTGGTGAAATCATCACCAGAAGAAACGATATGTTTCTTCTTCTTCCTCCGTTTAGGAGAAGGAGGAGGAGCCCTAAGCTCCATCTCTGAGTCTGTCTCCGAGAAATCCTCCAAAGAAGACTCCTCTTGAACACTCGGCATTCGCCGTTTACGAGACACCGGTGGTTTGAGAGCCATTATATGACTCTCCATCGCCGCAAACCGCGTCTCCCAATTTTGAGCCGCGGCGCCGTCAGGCACTATGTCCTCCTCGGAGAGAATATGCGCCCCGGGCTGTGTCGAAGGCCCTGCCGACAACACGGGTGAGGAGTCGTACTCCTCGTCCCCTCCACTTGGAACACGCCCCTCGGCTGCTGCTGCACCGCGCTTACTCCGCTTCGTGGCCATCGGGAGCTGAAACAAAGATTTTTGGTCAGTCCAGGTATATATATATGTCACAATATGGTTGTTTCAAACTCATTTGGACATCTATTGGTGTTAGAGAACGTGTTTATACCGTTATAACACAGGCGTAATAAGCTAAATTTGTGCGTGGGTTGTGGGTCAAGCCCAAACCTTACGCGGGGTCGGGACCAGTGTATCGGCCCGCCCATCCCTCTGTTCCGCACACTTCTCCCACCTGTGACTACTACGTCAACAAGTTGGAGAAAATGCTACGAAACTCGGAGAAACGCCTGAAAAAGTTTGTGGGGAGTCTATAAAAGAAACCCAGGAGCATCTCCAACATTACTCTCTATTAGAGTACGAGAGAATTTCCACAGGAGACGAGGCAGAGCCCACATCTCTACCCATAATCACACGGTGACTCGGGTGTTGACAGAACCGCTAATGACCGGTTTCAATCCTTCGAGAAGGAATTCTATCCTTGGTTTTTTATAACCAAATAACTCGTCCAAAATGGACCAAAGAAAGTCTAAACTTTCCATAATGATGCTCTAATGCATCATGATTAATGGCCGGTGCACACCTACCGTTTTTCCGCGCACACCTACCGTATACGATCTAAAACTGCCCAAAAATCGTTAGGTGTGCGACCCCCTAGCACACTAGACGCATGCGATTCGCGCATAAAACTAAGTTTTTAGTGCTAAAAGCGGCCGTTTACGATTGCGATTCGCGATTCGAAAAACGAATCGGCCCGTTTTCAGTTTTAAGCAGGTCGGGTCGAGTCGCAAGTTTTAGTGCGCAAATCGTAAACGGTAGGTGTGCACCGGCCATAAGCTAACCACAGTTTTTATGATACTTACTGCGTATTAGCTTGTATGTAGACTAAATTTGCCGGAGCAACCCAACGACACGTAATCCAGTCGTGAGTTGTATATGCTAATTGCTGGTACCTCACGTGCTTCCTTCTCCCTAGCCTGAGGCTAGCCTGAAGCTGTATACCGAGGTAAAATAGATATATAATTGAAAGGTGGATCATAGTTGTTGATGTAATAAATGATCATATCGGCCAGTCTACGATTGTTGCTTGTCCTTACACTGCGTATATATACTTGTGTATCCTGGTGTAGGGTGCATCAGGTTGGGAGCCGTTGCGGGCTCCGGTAGAGATAGGTGTGATCCACCAGGTTAACGGCTGGTTCGAGCGGGAGAGTTGAGATGCCCTAGTCGGCGCCACCATTGAGATCGGCAGGTTCTAGTTCAATCCGCCAGGGGGCGTCTAGGTCCCCTTCCGCCTTGGCCTTGGTTTGGCTCATCACTGCCCGCCTGTCCAGCACCATAGCCACTTATCGGTGCCCGCTCGTCTTGGGTTTTTTTTTTTTCTAATGTTGTTACTGTTTATTCTAATTGATCGGTAGGGCGGGTTTGCCCAGCCATTTGCCTATATAGATATACAATTGAAAGGTGGATCATAGTTGTTGATGTAATAAATGATCATATCGGCCAGTCTACCATTGTTGCTTGTCCTTACATTAAATTTATAAGGTTAGGCTTTTGCACTTCTATTAATTTTGAATAAAACTAATGTTTTGCACTGCGCGTACCGTCAAACTCAAGGCATTGTCAATGGTCGTGAGCAATCTTCATACAGAAAATACAGAAAAAGGTAAATATCTCTAAAACCACACCACCTAGAAACAAATCGCTTGGTACACATATAGAAAACATCCTTACCAAAAACATTATATTAAATTTATAAGGTTAGTGACGATGCTGTTAGATTTTGACGCATGCGCAGAAGCAATGTGTCCCTCGCAAACTGGTGTGCCATGGAAACTGCAAAACTGGCCCTAGATATAGTCACGTGACAGCTGTTAACAGAGCCCAAAGATCGATTGCCGGAAGCCATGTGACGAACTGGGATATTTTGTTGTATTACTTTTGTTTCCCGAAAAATAATAAGTCAAATAATCTCCAATGCAATTTTGACAATATCGGTAGTGATTTACATTTTGCTAAATCATAACCACATCACAACCACCACTATCTGGATAACCGTAATATTACCCGTAAATAACCGTCAATATTGGATTTCATATTTTTCTAACATGTGTTTGTATCTGTATATCCTCTAGCCCCGCGCTGCCCTGCCCTGCCTCCTCCCTGACTCGCCCGGTCCCGCCTGTCTCTTCCCCCGCCCTGCGACGCCCCGCCCGTACTCCTCCGCACCCCGCCCATCTCCACCCGCCCCGCCCAGCCCGTCTCCTCCGCACCCCGACATCTCCAGCCGCCCCGCCCCGCCCGTCTCCTTCACACCCTGCCCGTCTCCAACCGCTCCACCCGTCACGCCCTGCCTGTCTCCTTCGCACCCTGCCCGTCTCCAACTGCCCCACCCGTCTCCACCCGCCACGCCCCGGCCGTCTCCTTCGCACCCCGCCCTCTCCAACCGCCCCACCCGTCACAACCGTCTCCTTCGCACACCCGCCCGTCTCCAACCGCCCCACCCGTCTCCACCCCCACGCCCCGCCCGTCTCCTTCGCACCCCGCCCATCTCCAACCGCCCCACCCGCCCGTCTCCTTCACACCCCGCCCGTCTCAACCGCCCAACCCGTCACACCCCGCCCGTCGCCTTCGCACCCCGCCCGTCTCCAACCGCCCCCACCCGTCTCCACCCGCCAGCCCCCGCCCGTCCCTTCGCACCCCGCCCCACTCCAACCGCCCCACCCTGCCCTCTCCTTCGCACCCCGCCCGTCTCCAACCGCCCCACCCCCCACCCGTCCTTCCCCCGCCCGTCTCCCCGCCACCCGCCACCGCCAACCCGTCTCCACCCGCCACCCGCCCCGCCCGTCTCCTTCGCACCCGCCCGTCTCCAACCGCCCTGCCCATCTCCTTCACACCCCGCCCGCTCCGCCCCACCCGTCACACCCCGCCGTCTCCTTCCACCCGCCCGTCTCCAACCGCCCCACCCGTCTCCACCCGCCACGCCCTGCCCGTCTCCTTCGCACCCCGCCCTGTCTCCAACCGCCCCCCACCCGCCACCCACCACGCGCCACGCCCCCCCCGTCTCCTTCGCACCCCGCCCGTCTCCAACCGCCCCACCCGCCGCCACGCCCCGCCCGTCTCCTTCGCACCCGCCCGCACCCGTCTCCACCCGCCACGCCCCGCCCGTCTCCTTCGCCCCGCCCGTCTCCAACCCCCCTGCCCGTCTCCTTCGCACCCCGCCCGTCTCCAACTGCCCCACCCGTCTCCACCCGCCACGCCCCGGCCGTCTCCTTCGCACCCCGCCCGTCTCCAACCGCCCCACCCCACACCCCGCCCTGTCTCCTTCGCACCCCGCCCGTCTCCAACCGCCCCCACCCGCCTCCACCCGCCACGCCACGCCCCGCCCGTCTCCTTCGCAACCCGCCCCGTCTCCAAACCGCCCCACCCGTCTCCACCCGCCGTCTCCTTCGCACCCCGCCCGTTCTCCATCTCGTCTCCTTCGCACCCCGCCCGTCTCCACCCGCCCGCAACAACCATCTCGCCCCCGTCTCCTTCGCACCCCCGCCCGTCTCCAACCGCCCGTCCCGCTCCTTCCGTCTCCACCGCACCCACCTTCGCACCCCGCCCTGTCTGTCTCCACCTCCACCTCGGTTACACTGTTCCTACAATTTCTATTGCCAACTGATTAATTTATTAAAGTTGCATGGTCCGATCGCGTTTGAATTTTTGTCTTATTTTTTAGATAAATATATCAAATTGATCGCTATGAGCTACTAATCATTAGTCCGAGTCTTTTGATGAAAAATTACTAGTTTTGAAGCAACCTAAAATAATTTCGACAAGCTTGCCAAAAGTCCTGTGGCTATGACCCAGATGGTCATCTCGTGGTGACCATGTGATGTGAGATGACCTACTAATCCTGGAACCTGACAGGGGTTAATTTGATTTATATCTATCGAATTGACCAAGTAGCAACGAATATCCAACATCACATATACATCGGTATATGATTGACATCGTCCAAATGGCAGAAATTTCAAAACATCAAACTATGCAACCACCCACAAAACTGCACATTCTATGATTCAGCCGGGCCTGAGCATTAATGGTTTGACGGGATCCCCTGCAATTGCGCAGGTTTCTCGGTTTAATGCTATGATTGCAGCAGCCATTCTGGTAGTGACTATGTGGTATCGTTTGGACAGGATCCATCACAAATGTGTCGTTCCACAGTGTATGAGTCGGAGGACGGCCTGGGGATTGTAGCACCATATCAGTTTCTACAACTCACCTATGACAAACTGCACGCTCTGTGATCCTGAGCCGTCCGCCGGCGCATACGCTGTGGAACAGCTGCTGCCGCCATAGCGTTAAGCCCAGAACCCAGCGCATTTGCAATGGATCCCGTCCAAACGATAACGTATGACCAGAACAGTTGCTGCCATCATAGCATTAAACCTGGAGATCTACGCATTTGCAGAGGATCCTGTCAAGCGATTAATGCTCAGGTCCAGCTGGATCATAGAATATGGCTGCTGCCATCAGATCATTAAGCGCAGAACCCGGTGCATTTGCGATGGATCCCATCCAAATGATAACGCATAGGCACAACCAGAACAGCTGCTCCCATCCTAGCATTAAAACCGGAAACCTGTGTATTTGAGGCGGATCCATCAAACTATTAATGCTCAGGCCCGGCTGATGTGGCCAGCATGGAACGGCTGCTGCATTAGCTAATACAAAAGATCTGAAAGTCAAAAACTTTCAAATGCACATATCTCACTCCATATGGTTCACTCCTTTTTACATGCAATAACAAAAAAAAAGCGTTTTCCTTTTTTATATACAGTGTAACTGACAAATTTCAAATGGATGCGCACAAAACACATGTGTGCGCATCCTCACATACATTTAGACCATCAAGGATATGCGTACTGCTTGCATTTCTCATGTACATATTATTGCTCTGTTATTATTTACTGTTATGTCATCCATGTCTCATTCGCCCTCATACCATACATAGTCCTGATGGCAGATTCAATTTTAATTGACAAATCTAAAATTTTCTAAATTTAAATCACCCATATTGATTAATTATATTTATAGAATTGACCAAACAGCATTGAATATCCAACATGGAGGGGAGGGTCAACATCCACCTCATTTCCCATTCCCCTCTGTGGCCCTGCACAGTAGGCCTACTTGGTCTGGGTGGCTAATGAGGTTACGAGGTTGGCCTAATTGGTTAATGGCCTCCCTGCATATGAGTGTTCAAAGTGAGTGTCCAAACGGGTGAGGTTATATATAATTTCACGGGTTATTCTGTATATGCTGTCCCAAATCATTAGCTAATGCACCAGTATCTAAGTTGTAAATAGTTGGTTTAATTTTGACAAAATTATATTTCATAGGACAATGCAACTGTAATAAAAATGTCTTAAGTTACATTCAATAAAATTACTTCTTCCCCCCCCCCCTCCCCCCCCCACAGCAACCTGACTGGTACTTTGGCTGGGCGTACGGCATGGCGTGGGGAGCGGCCATCTTTGTTTTCGGCGCGGCCGTGCTGCTGCTGATCGACAAGGAGAGCGAAGAGTTCTACTACCGGGAGAAGACCTACTACCACAACGAGGCTGATGCCTGAGTGCCGGCCCGGCACGGCGTCCGTGACGTCATATTATCAGTAGCATGTAAATATATTCACGCCAACTATTGTATATCGCCGTACCTGCTTTACCTGCAAGACGCCATTGCCTGCGCGCCACCTGACTTCCTTTTCTGGAACTACTACAGTGGGGCCTCATTTAGTCTGAGTCGAAAGTATTGCTTTCCTCTGGATGGGTAATAAGTGTGTTGTTGTTTTACGTCCTAGCAACATCTAAGGTAATATCAGGGCGAAGGAGTTAATAATGTGTGCATATGTTAAAGCATATCTATGTATATATAATATATATATATAAAATATATAAAATATCCCGGTTTCCGTCGGACCTTCATTTTATATCAAGCTCCAGTGTACATTCAGTTAGCCTTGTGAACTTTAATCATATCTAATGTGTGTGCAGATGTCGGGCAAGACAAACTATGGGTGCTTAAGGGAATGTGAGTGAACTAATTTCACTTTTGTGAATTGTTACACTGTAGGCTTGAGTAATTTGTAGTGGTGCAGCTAGACTGCACACACCCCCGTGGTAGACATTTTGATCAGTAGACCTTTTTCCAATGAGCATGCGCAGCATTAGTTCTTGCCACCACAGGGTTGGTTGTGGAAATCATGTACTTGAGCCTATTTACTTCCAGTTAGGTGTTATTGTACAGTACAATGTTTCTTCGGCCGTTGTCTGAATGTAATATCGATGACAGATATCACCATGTGGCGAGTTTGTAAAAAATTGTGCTTTCCTCGGATTATGTGGTTTAAAACCAGACCATGCAATGAATGTAGTCATGTTCCTGCTTGAGAAAGCATACTGCATAATTTTTGGATGCACATCATTTGAAATAAAGTTACTTTAAGCGAATCTGTCCCTGTCTCCGTCATCAATTTACTTGAGGTGTTCAGGAGGGATCACAAGATTAACTTGTTTTTCCAGTGTTTTTGTAAAATCACAATTATTCCTTATTATGCAGCAACAGGAGACAAGGTGACATTCTTCCTTTGTAGTCTCCATAAATGAAACCGAAAGAAACGTAGTCGCAGTCATAGTCGCCCTCATACTCATAGTCAGTTGCCTTCATAGTCGCAGTCATAGTCGCCCTCAGTCATAGTCGGAGTCGCCCTCATATTCAGTCAGAGTTGCCTTCATTCATAGTCATAGTTGCATTCATAGTCAGTCACATTCATAGCCATAGTCGCATTCATAGCCAGTCGCATTCATAGTCAGTCATATGCCGTGTTCACACAGGGAAGTTAATTCGATTCATATAAATCGCCTTGCCTAGTTCGGCTCACATTTGGCGTGTGAACGCGCGGCTGAGGCGGCTTAAGCCTGAATCGAATCATATAATTCGGATTTTATAAACCACCTAAGTAGGTGGTTTATATGAACCAAATTTTATGATTCGACTTATATCGCCCGTGTGAACGCAACCGACTTACTTGATGCGGATTAAGGACGTCACACGCATGCGCAGTCGAGACTTGAGTTTATTTTCCGGGCGATCAAAAGGGCATATTATAGAATTTAGTCTATAAACCGCTAGCTGCGCGCAGATATTTTTTTCATCATTTATTTTTAGGTTTTCACTGCCCAGCAGAAGTTTTGATCGTTCCAAAACAATACGATTCAGTCCATAGATATCTGGTTAGTATGGACTTGCTCATGCGCAGATATCCACTTCCCCCTTAAACCGACTCAAGCACTGCCCATGTGAACGCGAAACACTTTCAAACTCGGTCCGTGTGAACGGGCATCTAAATCGATTCATATGATTCGCCTTGTCTAAATCGTTTTAAACTCTTCCCGTGTGAGCACAGCTATAGTCGCCCTGAAGCCGCGGTGGTGTTCAGTCGCGTCGGCGTGCAAAATCACGTCGGCGTTCAAAGTCGAAGTATCTTTTGTATTCACCCAAACCAATCTGAAAGGGGCATGGACCATCACCATTCAATTCTAATTTCTTTTTAATAACACATGGAGAGGTTTGAAAACATTTATTCATAGACCTTTTCAACAAAGTGATCACAGAATGGGTGTAAATAAATATATGGTCCACAACATGTTCTTAAGGATATATCAATCATATATTTTATATATTAAAATTATATTACCTTTTGTAAATAAATTTGGTTAGAACCAAAGATTACATGTTCATCTAGCAATATAATAGTTTAACAAAAATAGCAGGACCATAAGATGAGTTCATAAAAGTTGAGCCAGTCAACTGCAGACAGTCAACTTTCACTACGGGCCATCAGAGAAAGAAAATAGGTTTTAATACATGTTTGGAATTAATGGATCCAGAGTGCTGAAGTATATGCATAGTTCACTAATATTCATCTATAAGTACAATTGGAGCAGCTTCCAGAATCACACCTCCATTCAAATAAATGTTTATTTGTAATAACAGTTGTGGAGTTTGTGACCTTACTAAACAAACAATTGAGAGGACACACTGCGCAAACACATCCAGATTGAGCGCCACCGTTAAGAGTGGTCTAAGTTTGCATGTCTACAATATCAACTAGCTTGGAAAATAACTGCCATAATCTCATACTGACCAATAGAGGTGGTACGAAACAAGGGTTCCAAAGAGTGACTAATCAATGAACAGGAATCTATTAAAGTAGTCTTAAATGGGGTAAATTTTGTTTGGTCTCCACTGTATATAAAATATCTATATTTTTTGTCAATTATCTTCATGGTAGTAAATACAAATTTCGATCATAGCATTCTCATTATTTTTCTGCACTGCAGCTACATTATTCAACACATCCCTGATGCCTTAGACCGCGCTCACTAATATGGAGATCGAAAAAGCTAACTACTATCTATATATCTATCAAATATATGCCTATCATTGCAGCTGTTATTTCTAGTATGGCCTTCTCCACAACAGAACATCTGCCTATACAGTCCCTGTGTATATAGTCTATGTCTATTCACAAGGATTCTAGCCATTACATCTTTAACATTATTCAGTACAGCTGGGATGATGCTTGTGGACGGTAACGGCTAACGATAATCTACACCTGTTGGTTTGCCTTCTAATCTTGTGATTGGTACAGTGATCAAGGCACGATCTGACAAACGAATTTTCTCCAAACACAGAAAAAGAATCACCAAAACCAGACATGTACATAACTTTTAAAGTGCGAAGAAAAATATTTAGTTGCTAGATAAGAGCTAAACAGTATTTTATATAGAAATTGACAGTTAGCCTATTGGTGGGGAAACCTAACAAAGTGAAGAGGGGCTCTCTTTTGCCTGTTTGCTTTACCACTGCATCGACATTACCTCAATAAGTGTTTTCAATCTATACTAGCACTTTTAATTCAACTACCCGATTGTATGCAACCGTCCGGCAACAAGATGGGCGACTCACCATTACACAGAAAACAGTGACAAGCCATGACCCACCACCAACCCCTCACCACAGTATTTTCAAAAAAAATAAACATACATTAAATTTCTTTTTTTAATGTCTACACTTCATGTATCTATCAAATAAATATATGCCGCTGTTATGTCTAGTACGGCTTCCTCCACAACAGAACAGTCTATGTCTAAAGTAACGTTGAAATTAATGTGGCAGCCTTAGCAGGAAACACGTTAAGATTCATTCACCTTTGGCAGAGGAATTAGGCACTTCAAATTAAACACGCCACAAAACAATCTATTAAGGATAGGGTTAGTGGTGGGAGAAATGATCATTGTCACCGCAAAAAAACAAAAACACGATTCCTAAGTTAAGCATGGTGGAGTCTCCACCTGTGACAGTAACACTGACATGTGGTGGTGATGGAGGCGCCACCTAGTGGTGCAGTGTTTAAACCTATTTGGTACTGGAGGCGCCACCTGGTGATGCAGTGTTTAAACCTGCTTGGTACTGGAGGCGCCACCTGGGGCCATATGCATGAGTCAGTGTTAGCGGGGTTTGGTGTTACAGCCTGTTACCGTTTAGCTATCTCCGAGCCGGGGAAAGCGGTCAAGCCGTATGCAGGAGCGCGTAACACTTTCATTATAGCTAAACGTGAATTTATTTATAGATTTGGGAAATCCCTCTGCATTTGTAGCCATATATTAGGCTCAAATCTATTGAATGCGATCATATTTAACAGAATTACATACGCAATAAGTGAAATTTTATCAATTTAACCCTAAAGTTGAAGCGTTATAAGGCTACCGCCGCATTGGCGAAGATATTAATAGTTATATTTTCGAATCGACGAACGTACAGTAAACAAACCGCCGCCGCCGCCAGTATGGAAAGTGACGTCGATGCGGCGACGGCGGCGATTTGTTTACTTTACATTCGTCGATTCGAAAATATAACTATTAATATCGCCACCAATGCGGCGGTAGCCTTAATAACGCTTCGAATTTAGGGTTAAATTGACCAAATTTCACTTATTGCGTATGTAATTCTGTTAAATATGACAGCATTGAATAGATTTGGGCATAATGAACTCGCTAAACCTCCTATCTATCAGGGGTAAGGTAACACCGGTTAAGGTTTCGGTGTTAGGCCTATCACCGCCTCATGCATACCATTTTTCGCCGCTAACCGGGAAATTTCCGCCTACCACCGTTTTGGCTCGCTAACACCGAATACCACCGACTCCTGCATACGGCCCCATGTGGTGCAATGTCTAAACCTGGTAGCTACTGGAGGCGCCACCTGGTGGTGCAGTGTTTAAACCTGCTTCGTACTGGGAGTGTCACCTGGTGGTGCAGAGTTTAACCCTGGTAGCTACTGGAGGCGCCACCTGGTGGTGCGGTGTCTAAACCTGCTTGGTACTGGGATTGTCACCTGGTGGTGCAGAGTTTAAACCTGGTAGCTACTGGTGGTGCGGTGTCTAAACCTGCTTGGTACTGGGAGTGTCACCTGGTGGTTCAGTGTTTAAACCTGGTAGGTACTGGAGGAGACGGTGCCCCCATGCCCGGTCCAGTTTGTGTGATGGTGCTTGCCGGGGTCTGACAGCAACTCGTAGGTGTGTGCACCGAAGTAGTCCCTCTGGGCCTTAAAGACAAGTATTAAACACTTGATGTAGATTAATCAGAAACGTTGGTTATTAATTAGTGGTTAGATAGAATTTAAAGGATCTTATTTAATCTAATTAAAAGGAAGTAGTCCCTCTAGGCCTTATAGATAGTTATTAAACACTCGATGTAGATTAAGCAGAAAGTATGCTTATTAATTAGTGGTTAGATAGAATAAATAAGATCCTTTAAATTCTAACTGAAAGGAAGTAGTCCCTTAAAAGTTAAAGACAAGTATTAAACACATGATGTAGATTAAGAAGAAAGCATGGTTATTAATTAGTGGTTAGATAGTTAGCTAGAATTAAATTACATCCTTTAATTCTGAAAAGCAAAACCTAGTGTAAACTCAACTACATGTAGTTTCTTCTTTTAAATGAAGGCGTTATATCGGCTTTGGTCAGCTTTTAACAGAAACAAAAACAGGTGGCTGCAGTCTCCATTC
This sequence comes from Branchipolynoe longqiensis, assembly GCA_030323885.1. NCBI lineage: Eukaryota > Metazoa > Annelida > Polychaeta > Phyllodocida > Polynoidae > Branchipolynoe > Branchipolynoe longqiensis. Next base: position 44,584,080 of record CM059200.1, on the reverse strand, counting down.
ACGACCCGGATGTCACACGTTAACACTGTATGAAAAAGGATTGAATAGAACGCCAAGTGGCGCGTGGTTAAACGGCGGACTTCACCCACCTGCAGGAGGTTAGCAGGCAGCATGTCGGTCCGGTAGCCATCGTAGAAGGCAAGCGCCGAGCTGAAGCACGGGGTCGGGATGCCCAGCAACACGCCTGTCGACACAACCTGCCTCCAGCCGGCCTGAGGGAAGCAGGGGACACAACCAGAGATTGATTGTTTGTTGTTTTACGTCCTAGCAACATCTAAGGTCATATCAGAATGGGTACCGACTTGTGACAGTGCACCACTCAATGCGACGTTATAGTGCTGCCCCACTGGGAGACCAGGAAACCAGCACCATGACCTGATATCCCACTCAGTCACATTATCCTGACACTAAGCCAACCAGTCCTTGCCATATCCTAATAATGCTGAGCGCCTGGCTAGGAAGTGACACATATACATTTTTAAGTCATTAGTTTGACTCGACCAGAGTTCGAACCCGAATCCCACGATCTACCAAAACGCGAGATGGATGCTCAACTTATTCGGCCATCCCGTCTGGTCACACACACACAACCAGAGATCAAAGTTACTGGGAGCAGAGTAGAGTCGGGGAGCGGTGTTGTGTTAATAAAGTATTTATAACACTCACTAAATATCAAACATCTCAAGCGTCTATCATATTGATAAATTTGTCCCATATCTTTGTCAAAGCACAGGTTCATCTGATGTTATTTTAGTTTTATCTCCTTTTTAATTTAGTAATCCTGACCAAATATCCCAAATAAAATTACTAACAATCCAGTCATAAGGCAATCCATATCACAGGTTAAAGGTCATAGGTAGTTGGGAGATCATACAGTCACAACAGTGGAACACTCTCCCAGGATAGTCTATATTGACTGGTCAATGCAATAGGACTAGGAGAGTAGTCTATGAAACCTGACTAAGCTTATGAGAGAATTTATGCGAAAACCCCAACCGCACCCAATGATGGCCATCCCCCAAACCAGCGGGCAACGGAGTCAACACAGGTCATAACCAGTAGAGTTAACTGCTTTTGTGGAAAAGATATATTGCTACATTGTCTTTTAAACAAAAATCCTGGGCATGTTTTAAATTAAACAAATCCCAAATTTACGAAACGTGGCGAAGACCTTTCGGACCTGAACCATAGCAATGCAAACACAGCAACGTTAAACCTGCATAGTGCGATGAAAGCATCAAATTGTCAAAACACAAACAGTTAGCTAGATTCGCCCACATGGCGCCGTGCCCCCAACAGCCGGCGCGGCTCTGACACTACGGCCGTACTCGATTAAACAACTCGGGTCACCCGAGCCACTTTTTGGCGCATGCGCAGGCGATACGACCTCGGGTTGCATAAACGCATAAACGAACACGCTCTGGGTGCCAACTCAGCAACAAGGTCGGTCCCCTGGATAGGTGTGGGCGGTGGCGGGGCAGTGGCCTACTATCTAGGCCCACGACCCATGTCTGCGACGGCATCTCAGAGACGGCATCTCAGAGACGGCATCTCAGAGACGGCATCTCAAAGACGGCAAAGGCACCAGCAAAAACAGCCACAGAAACAAACAATTGCTAACACAGAAATATTAATACAATAATTACAAAAAAATTAAATAGGTCACTAATACAATACGCATGTACTGACCTGGCACTTGGTGATGGCGGCGGTGAAGAAGTCATCAAGGAGGAGATTGGTGAGCTCGGGGTTCTTTGTGAACGCGTCTTTGATGTTCCCGAGGAATGCGCTGCGGATAATGCACCCCCCGCGCCACATCAACGCAATGCCACCTGCATAGAAACCACACCTGGTCTAAAAGGGGAGGGGTATGCACCCTAGCAACATCTTAGGTCATACACAAAGTCTTATCAGCACACACAAACTGGTGACAGTGCGCAGTGAGAAGTTTTTTTGGTGTTTTTTGTTTTTAATGAATTTATTTACCCTGTTCATAACAGCTACTTTTTTTCACCGCTGGGCAGCACTAATCCAATTTGATTTAAATCTTATGAATTTTGTTCACTTGGTTTTTTGTTGGCCAATGGGTAATAATTGCTAACGGTTATGTACATTGTACTACAACAGGCGATATCATGAAGGGGGCTTTTACATTTAAAGATTGTAGATGTGCACATAGGTGTAGATGTGGTTGTGAATGTTTAAACTTGCATAGGTGTGTTGGGGCTTTGCGTCCTAGCAACAAAGACCATTTCAGAACGGGCACTGATTTGTGACAGTGCACACTCATGGTAACTTCACTGTGCTGCCGCCACTGATTGGCATGCCGATACAATCCTGTTACTTAGTTAACCAGTCCTTGCCATATCCTAGTAATGCAGAGCGCCTGAATATGCAGCGCCCAGTATCAATTTTGTTTTTGGGTGCACGCGACTGTAATTCAAACTCCAGACCTTCCACGAGCGAGGGCAGCTCTCATAGCGATTCGACTGCCTCATTCGGTGCGCGTGTGTGTAGGTGTGTGCGTGCACGTTAGGTGTGTGCACACATGTGAGTGTGACTGTAAATGTGAAAGTGTGAGAGCACAAGTGTGGCTGTAAGTGAAGGTGTAAGTGTGACTGCACAAAAAGTAAAAGTAAAGCTGGTTTTATTTAATGATGCCTCTAGAGCACATTGGTTTTCATATCATCGGCTATTGGACGTCAAACATATGGTCATTCTGACATATTGCCACATAGGCTACTCTTTCTGATAAGCAGCTGGGTCTTTTATATGCACTTTCCCACAGACAGGACAGCTTCTACCACAGCCTTTAATGAACCAGTTCTCGACCACTGTTTGGAACAGAAAATAGGCCAAACTGAAAATGTGTCCACTGAGTAGGATCGATCGGATGACCGACACCTTCACAGGTGGACACGCTCCATGTGGCTGCACAAGTATGTGTATGTGTGTGTGTAGCGAAATTGGTACATACCATAGTTGAGTTTCCAGTTGTTCTGACGCGACATTTCTCTCATCAGCATGAAGCCCTGAGCATACGATACGATTTTCGAAGCATAAAGAGCCTGTTGAGAGAAACTTGTTGCTTATAACATTTTTTTGTTAAAGCCTACACAACATGTAAATTTTTGTTTTCAATAACCCCAGTCACCACAGCGTACTCACAAGCGGAAACCACTTCCCACCATGATTACATTGTGTGAACCAACCAGTCTTTGCCCTATCCAACCAAATAAAATAACCAGTGCCATGTAAGAGGGTTCCTGCACCTGTCAGACAATCACATTTAAACCTTTTAAAGACTTTGTAATACCAATTTTCATACAATTTAAGACATATTTTCGCAGCAAATGTAACATACATATTTGTTACCAGTACATTATGGTCCTTAGACTATAGCATGAACTTCGAGACATTTCGGCTCTACAGCATTTGTGCTGTGTGAAGATAGCTGGTAAAACATCCTGACAAAATATTATAGGAGCCAAATCCGAATTAAGACATTTTTAAGACATAAAGGTTACCATATTTAAGATTTTCAAGGCCTTGGAAATTGACTAATGAATTTCAGATTTGTTTTAACTTTAAGGATCTGTGGGAACCCTGTGTGAGAGCGACAAAAGGATTTGAACCGACGACCTTAACAGGAACAGGAAGACACTGTACCCGATAGTCTATCTGGTCTGACAGTCCAGTTTGAAAGCAATACCAACACCACGGTTGTGGAGTGCCTCCCATGTATGACACTGAGGCCAGAACGATGCCTGTGCCGCAAACAAGCTCATGCTGATGTTTCACATGTTGGTATGTTGTGTCATTTTGCTTATACTTTGCTGTTAGACCCTAACCGTTGAACAAATGATTAGAAATACAAGTTTTTTTCATTTCAGTAATTTGGAATTAGGAATAAATCATGGCAACAAAATTAAATTCTTAAAAATTCATAACTTCCTTACTAACCAATGGCTCACATACCATTACTAACCAATGGCTCACATACAGCCACACACACCGACAGACAGACATATAGATATACACACACCGACAGACACACATACACACACCGACAGACACACACACTGAGAGACAGACAGACACCGACAGACACCCGGACAGACACACACACTGAGAGACAGAGAGACACCGACAGAGAGACACCGACAGACAGACAGACACCGACAGACAGACAGACACATATACACAGGCAGTTTCTTCATTAACATTGTCAATGGACATGGGATGTAGTCTGAAAAGTGAAATAGAGATGTAAATTGAACAGAATGTACTGCTGTATCCACTGGGTCCTGGTTCAGCAATTCCAAACACGAGTATATTTGACAAGTTCCGAATATGAAGATTGGCACATATAGTGCAGCACCCACCTGCCTGATGGCCTCCACGAACTGCTGCTTGTCACCCTGGTAACGCCCACTAGGTGGCGCAGGCAGACGCTTGCTGGCCAACACCCGCTCGTCCTTTAGAGCCGACAAGCAGCGCGCAAACACAGCCTCCCCTGTAGGCACAGTCAGCAATTTTGTTTTATGTTTTATGTCCAAGCAACATCCAAGGTAATATAATTACGATCAGTAGTAGGAGTACAGGCACTATTACTAGTATTTCCAAACATTGTACAGTGTCAGTTTCACCATATGCAAGGAGTAGCGCATGTTGTCGTGTACTAGCCGATTGCATGGATAAGCCAACCTCAGCTTTAGCCTAAATATCTGGTGCCTAATGATATAGTGTTAAAGCTAAAGTCGCCATATAGCTGGACGAGATTAGAAAAATAACTGACCAATTTGTTTAATTCATTAAAAAATATATATATTTGATCAATTTAACTTTTTTCTTCTTTGTTGTTACTATTGTTACTAATTGGTTACTAATTTGTCACTAATTCAAGTCGAGCCCCTAAGCGTTTTCAAACAAAATTTCATCACCCACATTTGGATGATGAACGCGCCAACTCTCCCGTAGCGGAAAGTATTATTGGGGTTTACGTCCTTGCAACACCGATTTTGTCCCCAAAACTGTGCTTATAATTACACAGGTCAACATACAGCACTTACATTGACAAGTTAATGCTCACCAATGAGGGTCAGTGGAATCCCAGAATCCAGCGCGGAAATGGCCGTCCACTTGCCAGTGCCCTTCTGCCCGGCCGTGTCCCTGATCTTGTCGACGAGGTGCTTTCCGTCCGTGTCCCTGAACTTGATAATGTCGCGCGTGATCTCCATCAAGTACGAATCCAGTTCGCCCTTGTTCCACTCGCCAAACTTCTACAAAGGCCGCAGAAATCTGACATCATAAAATGGTCAAAGCAACACAGTCGCTCTTCTTATTTTAAACATATCAAACCTCCCCGGTCCTCCTGATTCACAGGGTGTCCCCTGATCTTCCCGCCCACACATCTCGAGTCAAACCAATTACTTATCAAATTGACACTTGTCGTGGTCTAGCTTGGCGCTCAGCATTAATAGGATAGGCCAAGGACTGGTTAGCTCAGTGTCAGGATAATGAGACTGAGTGGGATATCGGGCAATGGTTCTGGCAGCCTGATTTCCCACTGGGGCAGCATTATAAAGTTGCCATGAGTGTGCACTGTCACAAGTCGGTACCCGTCCTGATGACCATAGATGTTGGTAGGACTTAAAACTCCCAAAAACCACCCACCCATCGTTCGTGCTCCTCTACTGCAACAGCAACTACTTTACCAACTCAAACGACCAATACACTAGGCCTAGTCGACCCGATTATGATCGTAGTACATCATTGCGCAGATTCACGATTCGATCGGAAGCTTCATAATGAGTTGAGGGTCCGCCACCCGCTTTGGTAGATGGTGGTTCGAACCCTAGTCGAGTCAAGCCAATGATTTAAAAATTGATACTTGCCATATACTCGGCATTACGGAATGAGCAATTGAAATATGCATTAGTTGAAATATGCTTAATCAACTAATGTACAAAAAAAAAGGTGCCCTATCTTTCCCAGTTCCCAATTCGGATCAAGTCTTACTACAGACCAAAACTAGGGTATGGTTGTAGTTTGTTGGATGTTTATGTCCTAGCAAGATCTAAGGTCATATCAGGATGAGGACATGTATGACCACTTCATAGTGCTGCCCAATTGGGAGCCCGGGCTGCTGGCACCATGATCCAATATTCCACTCAGTGCTACTGAACAATTGAGTCCTTGCCGTATAGACTAGGGCGGCGACAAGTATCAATTTTGTAAGTCATTAGCTTGACTCGGCTGGGGTTCAAACAAAGTCAACACTTCCCACACAGGAAGACAACCAGCGCTCTTAGCAATTCACCAAATGAAGCATAGTGCAATAAAACTTTATTTCTGTAAGCAGTTCTAGACACGTCAACTAAGCATGTACCACCCATTTCTTCTTTAAAGTCCGATGAAAACATCAAATTTTCAAAACCAATTTAATAGAATCTGTTACTGCAGAAGCCTATGGTGTCAGAGTTTTGGTGTGCCTGCCAACATTAATTTGGCATGTTTGCACTTCAAATATCTCAAAAGTTAGCCATTTAAAATACGAGTTACTTCAAGCGAAAGTAAGGTCAATTATATATTTATCTCAGAAAATGACAGAAGCTCAAAACCATCGGACTATGCAACTTTAAACAGAGCACAGGAATGTCTACTTACAGCAGAGATGTCATCGTTCGACATGCCGAGCGCGTGCTTCATGAGGTGGTAGGCCTCACAGATCACCTGCATGTCCCCGTACTCTATCCCATTGTGCACCATCTTCACGAAGTGACCAGCGCCCTCTTCGCCAACCTGCAAACACCGTCATAGGCCATTTATTTCAAGATCGGTCACGTGATAATAACATTATACACATAGATATTTCACAGATCTAAAAAGAATATTAAAAATCGATAAATATTAACTGCATTTCAGGAACAACTGAAATACTCGACAGTATTATTACATTATATAAGAAAGGGACACAAGACAGTAAGTTAGATCGACCCAATCACTCTGACTGTCCCCCTAAGAACACATATACTTTATTAAGCAAAAACCGGAAGAGGAGTGGGCAGGTGGAGAGGGGCACAGGCGACACCTGGAGGGAAGGACCACAATTCACAGTTTACTAATAGAAGCAGACTTCCAGCCCTTACACCAATCACTAACACCCAACTGCCAACAACTACACAATGCGGTTACAGGAGGTTGAGGGGGGGGGGGGCACTAGCAAAGCAAGACAATTCCATTCCATCATAATATACGCATAAGTACTTTATACATAACGTTATAATGGTCGTCAAGAGATCAGCCCCAACCTACTGGTCTGGAGTTCAAATCCTCCAATCTTTGACGAGATGCGAGGAAGGAATAGTTGGAATTACATGGTTACAAGACATAGTCAAAAGACTTCAAACTACTCCCCCCCCCCCCCCCCCAACCAAGTAGCCTTTGTGATACTTTCACTGGAAGACTATTGCAGCGAACTGCTATAAGTATAATTACTTCAATTCCATTCAATTCCAACTGAATAAGTAATCCCTGTCCCACGTAACTTTAACAGCAGATTAAAGCTGAATGACCATAAGCAGTAACAGACTGGCCATAGTGGCCAAGAGTCTTTATTAAACCCTGAATAACTCGCATAATGGGTTGTTTCAAAGTAAACAAACCATGAATAATCATATCGGATCATAATAGTAAATAAGTAAATTGCCCGACTTCGTAAGTACTATCCATCCCTCAGAGGGGGGTATGTATATTAGCGGTGGAAATCGTCTATTAATTCAAATCTTTTTCTTCTTTTTTTCTTGAAGATTTATACTGCTGTAGTGGTCTGCACTGACCTCTCAGGCAAGGAGCCTCATATACAGGTAGGCGTGGGTAGTGTGTTGATATCAGGGAGCCTAGGTGGTGTAATGGTTAGCACACTGGCCCGGAATGCAAAGAGATGTGGGTTCGAGTCCCGCTCTAGACACAATATTTTCCATTTTCATCACCCCCATGATACTGCCAATCATAGAATCTGAATAGCCTTGTTTTCACCATTTGATAGAAAGCCCGAGCCTACACTTTTACCGACCCAAGGGATTTTTAACCTCCCACACCACATAACACGGTATGAGAGCAACTGGCCTTTGATGACACTCTAAGTTACACACAGCAGTGGAAATCCAAATTGGCAGAGGTCATGGCATGGAGAATCGAATCACCGACTTGGAAAAAAAAGTAAAATACTCCAACCACTTCGCGACAGAGAACAGACAACACAAAATTGTATAAGTATATATATATAGTATGTTATACTTCAAACATACCCAATCGCAGCAGGCCTCGTCGCCCACCTTGGCGGCGATGCCCTGGAAGATGGGCTTGATGTGGGGCCATGCCTCGACGGCGCCTCCCGGCATGAGGGACGGGCCGTACCGGGCGCCGTCCTCCCCGCCGCTCACGCCGCTGCCGACAAAGTGGATGCCTTTCTCCCGCAGCTGCCGTGTTCGGCGCGTGCTGTCGGCGAACTCAGAGTTGCCGCCGTCGATGATGACGTCACCAGCCTCCAGCAGAGGCACCTGCAACCAGCAACAGTGACGTACGTCTACCCCGTCTGGTCGTTCTTAGCTCCATTTATTAAAGTTGCATAGTCCGATGGAGCATCAAATTTTCAATACCAAAACAATTATCTAGATTTGATTCTACATATTTAACTTAGATACTGATGCACTTATTAAACATTTGTCACCACATAAGAGGGAATGCTGAGGCAATTGAATAGAACCTGTTACTGCAGAAGACTATGGCGTCAGAGTTTTGGTGTGCTTGCCAAAACTAATTTGACATGTTTACACTTCAAATATCTCAACGGTTAGCCATTTAAAATAAAAGTTATTTCAAACTAAAGTAAGGTAAATCATAACAATAAATTTAATATAATTATCTCACAAAAATGACAGAAATTCAAAACCATTGGACTATTTAACTTTAAGAGTTGCATAGTCTGATAGTTTTTTGAGTTTCTATCATTTACTGAGATAAATATGTTAGGTTGATCATTTTGGAGATATGTGAAGTGTAAACATTCAGGATTCATTTTTGGTGTGCTTGATTTACTGCTCCTTCTCATCCTACTATTGACAAACGTTATGCTCGATAGCGACAAGTAACAGATGGGATGGCCAGATGAGTTGAGCGTTCGTCTCCTGCTTTGGTAGGTCGCGGGATTCTAACCCACAGGTTAGAATGCTGGTGGAGCCTAACCATGACTTAAAAATGTATACCTCTCACTACCTAGCCTAGCGTTCGGCATTGCTAGGACAGTGCGAGGGCAGTGGAATGAGGAAGACCAATTGTCCGCGATTGAAATTTCCCCTGCTTAATCAACTAATGTACAGCAAAACCTCTCTAACCAAGCACCTCCACAGATCGACCACTCCCCTATACCGATCACTTTATTTGGGCCCCAAACGATCACCCATACAATACCATTGTAACAATAAAAAAAACTATCTAAACTGACCACCTCCCTAAATGGACCCTTTAAAGTCGGTTCCATGGTCGGTCGATTTAGAGAGGTTTTACTGTATTTAAAACAAATGTAGTTATTCGGTTCCATGGTCGGTCGATTTAGAGAGGTTTTACTGTACAAAAATAAATAAATAACTGCAAATTGGCGGTCGGCCCATTTGGCCATGCCATCCTGTCCTGTCTAGCTTGACTAGTCTGAAAGGGTATACTTATTACTTACGAGCTTTTCGATGAAGTCGTCCACCGCCGGGCCTGCCTTGACGAGCAGCATGACGCGGCGCGGGGTGGCGAGCTGGGCAACCATCTCCTTCAGTGAGTGGGCACCCACCACCTTGGTGCCCTTCGCTTCATTAGCGAGGAAGCGGTCCACCTTCTCCACCGTCCGATTAAAGGCGCACACCTGGAAGGGGAAGAGATGAGGGCGGAGATGAGCAACAAACTAGTCACTAGAAGGTTGGTTGGTTGTTGGAGTGTTATGTCCTGGCAACATCTAAGGTCATATAAGGATGGGTACTGACTTGTGACAGTGTGCACTCATGATTTATAGTGCTGCCCCACTGGGAAATCAGGCCGAGTCACATTATCCTGACACTGAACTAACCAGTCCTTGTCCTGTCCTATTAATGCTGAGCACCAAGTTAGGAAGCGACAAGTATCAATTTTGTAAGTCATTGGTTTGACTCGACTGGGAATTGAAATCCTGATCTCCCGCACTCTACCGACCTACCGATTCGGCTACCGCGCCCGGTTTATTAGATTGCTTAAAATGTCAACATTTATTGAACAAACTGACTTACCATGGAGAAAGGTGGTCACAGTACGTTATGCATTACCATATCAGGTGGTTTAAAATGTCTCAATTTAGCAAACAAATTGAGTTAACACGGAAAAGATAGGTCAAACACATGGTCATTCTGACATATTTCTTTGGGGGAAACCCGCTGCCACGACCTAGGCTACTACGATAAGCAGCAAGGGGTCTTTCATATGCACATTCCTACAGACAGGACAGCATATACCACAGCCTTTGATGAAATAGTTGTGGACCACTGGTTGGAACAAAAAATATCCCAAACTGCAAATGGGTCCACTGAGCAGGATCAATAGGATGAACAACACCATCACAGGTGGACACGCTGCCGCTTGAGCTACGTCCCGCTCCATTGGGTCGCAAACTACAGACAGTCTGGTGAGGGGGCACCTTTAGTTCACGTGTAAACTCACCTTAAAGCCGTGGTCGTCCATGTTGAGGATGAGGTTCTGGCCCATCACGGCCAGCCCAATCAGGGCAATGTCAGCTCTGTGAAAGAGACAAGGCAAACATTTAGTGGTTGTGGCAGTGAGTGCACTAAAATGTTATCTAGAATCAAGCTCTAGTGTTTTAAAGGATAATGTCTATACCTAACCTAATTCTTGTTTTAGCGTTCTAGCAGTGTAGCACCATCTAAGTCAAATCAGGATGGGGGCCGACAGTGCGCAATCATGGCAATCTTCTTGCCACATGGGGAGACTGTGCCATTGGCACCATGATCCGATATCCCATTGAATAACATTATCCTGGTAATAAACCAATCAGTCCTCGCCCAATCCTAGTGATGCAGAACGATAGGTTTGGTAGCAACAACTATTAATTTAGTAAGTCATTGATTTGAGTCGGTCTGGAATGGAACCCACGACCTTCCAAACAGCTTGGTGTGTTGTTTGTTTGGGTTTTATGACCTGACAATATCTAAGGTAATATCTGGCTGAGTACCGACTTGTACACAGTGCACATTCATGGCAACCGTATAGTGCTGACCCACTTAGATACCATGATGCCGGCACCATGAGCTGATTTCCCACCCAGTCATTAGTCCATGACCTATTTTAGTAATGCTGAATGTCAGGCTAGATTGCAACAAATATCAATTGACTGGGCAATTGACTCGGTGGGGATTCAAACTCCTGACATTCCGCGTGGGAAGCTTGCGCTCTAACTGATTCGGCCAACACGGCCGATGCTTGGTGAGCGAAACGGAAAAAAACTAACTTCATTTACAATGTCATCCATAACTTCCAAAACTACCAGACATCCCCACCTGAAATATAATCGTATAACGTATTCGTATGCTTCTACCGTCACCTACTTTTTCAAAAATGTCTCATGTGTACATGAATATTAAACTTGATATTGATAATTCTCACCTTTTATCAGGGATAAATGACCGAGGAAAAGAAAAGGGTAAACGTAGTGCAGCTTCTAACAGCCCATATGTAGTCAGTACCATACTACTCAATACTACTGTAATGACCCACTACCACGTGGTGGCAGTCTCTACTACACCGACCATTGCCGATACCAAGTAGTTTCGGTAGACGGCAGCACGTTAGCACAGTCCACACTGAGAAGGAGGGGGGGTGGGGGTGTGGACTATGGAGGCATTCGACTGGGCCTCTCTATGCGAATATCAAAATATTTCCTTAGAAATTCCTATTCCATGGGAACAGAAGTGGCTTACTATACGTATGATTCGGATGTGTGTTGTGGCTCCATCCGATCGATCCGTAAATCTTGTGGATAGAAAGGGCCCAGTCGAATGCCTCCAATTATAGATATCTTTCACCTAGATAAAAGATTCATCCCTACACAGAGTAGGGGTGAATGACAACGTAGTCTAAATACAGGCGAACATTGATTTAGTGTGGAACAGGAATTCCTGGTTCCAATATCAAATGGCTCTATATGGGCACAGAGTTCGTGAAATGGGAGAGAATGCAACTTAAAGACAAGATGGTGACCACAGGATACTGTCGATTTCACTTTTAAAGTGTATTATACTATAGTAAAACCTCTCTAAATGGACCGACCTTAGGACCGACTATAAGTGGTCCATTTAGGGAGGTGGTCGGCTTAGGAAGTTAGAATATGGTTACAATGGTATTGTTGGGAGCCAAATAAAGTGATCGATATAGGAGAGTGGTCGATATGTGGAAGTGCTCGGTTAGGGAGGTTTTACTGTACATGTTTTATTATATTTTTCAACTCAGAAGTAGCGGGTAAATATGAAGATGTATACATATGAATAATATATTTTGCTTCTTAAATTCAGAATTTAAGTGTTGATTTCATTTACCCAGCCTTTCACTATTTTGTCTAATGGGTTGTTTTTCACCCCTACGTGGAGCTCTACGAATCAATCAGCTCTACGAATCGAATCAAACAAACAAAGAAACAAAGACACACACACACACAATATCAATTCGCCTCTAGTTACCTCCTGTCTACAGACACACTGTAGCGCAAGACACTATGCGCATCCTGTACCCAGAGATAAAGCATTGTCACTCATTTCCTCCCGCAGCACTACATACAGTCCACGACTGTTCCGTAAAGTAAGAGGTGAATCTGTCACACGGTTCTACGAACACACGAGTGGCATTCCAGAGTGCGCCCCGTGTGGACATAACGAACTGTCTCAGGTCACTATTCGAACAGTTATGACAGTAGTAGTCTATTTTCTCTAGATTTCCTTTCTGGCCAATTGAACAGCAACAACAAAAACCCTTTGGCCACTGTTCCCATGATTCCCACGACTCGGTATTTTGGTTAATATTCCTACCCACACCCTGTCCTGTGAGTGAACACGCAACCCGAATTCATAACATTGGTAGGTGCAGTGGTTTTTTTGTGGAGGGCGGGGGGGATATTTTATATAAAAATAATTTTGTTTTATTAAAATAAAATAAAATATAAAAGAGAAAAGAAACAGAAATCAACACTAAATAAAATTGTACATGTTGCCGGTAACATGCATAATTCGAAACCCTGACAACGGGCTCCTTAGTGATGCATACGATCAAAAATACTGATGAACGTAGAATTATAGTAGATCTTAGTTATCCTAAAGGGAAGGGGGTTAATGCAGGGTTAGTTAAAGGTTTTTATCAAGGGAAAGGGTACATATAACTTACCAACAATAATGTCATTAGCTCAAGCGGTTACAAAATTAGGGAAAATTGTTGTATGTGGTCAATAGACCTGGCAAGAGCACACAGGCAATTAAGAACCTGCCCTCTTAATGTGCCTTTATTTAGAATTAAAGTGGAGGGGAAATATTATTTTGACACATTACCCCCACTTGGATGTAGGACGTCCAGTATTGCTTGTGTCAGAACAACATCAGCTGTAGTGCATTTAATAACTAAAAAGGTTTTTTTCGCATTATGCTATCCAGATGATTTTGTAGGAGTAGAAAGCACATTAGAGTAGGCACAGCAGGCTTATTACTACATTAATGGTTTAACAAAAGAATTAAGTCTAGATTTATCAGTTAAAAAATGCACCCCACCTGCAAAAGAAATCAACACTAAATAAAATTGCATAATGATAATTGTCCTCAGTGACATTAATGTATTAGATTGTCAGAAATAATTTGGTTTCTTGCTTCGGCTGCTAAACACGGCCAACAGACCCATGTATTTATTCCCTACAATAAGGGATCTTGGTCACGGTTCCTAGCAAGGTCACTGCTATCTGTTCATCCCAACTGGGGGCTTCGGCCACTGTTCATTACTTATTCACAACAAGTCCCTACTCACAGCTCCCTGCCTCAGGGCCCTACTCACAGCTCCCTGCCTCAGGGCCCTACTCACACTTCCCTGCCTCAGGGCCCTACTCACACTTCCCTAAATCAGGGTCCTCACAGTTCCCTACAAGTAGTGTCACCAGTCACTGTTCCCTGCAACAAGGGCCTTCTCACAGTTCCCTACAAGTAGTGTCACCAGTCACTGTTCCCTGCAACAAGGGCCTTCTCACAGTTCCCTGCAACAAGGGCCTTCTCACAGTTCCCTGCAACAAGGCCTTCTCACAGTTCCCTGCAACAAGGGCCTTCTCACAGTTCCCTACAACAAGGGCCTTCTCACAGTTCCCTACAACAAGGGCCTTCTCACAGTTCCCTACAACAAGGGCCTTCTCACAGTTCCCTACAACAAGGGCCTTCTCACAGTTCCCTACAACAAGGGCCTTCTCACAGTTCCCTACAACAAGGGCCTTCTCACAGTTCCCTACAACAAGGGCCTTCTCACAGTTCCCTACAACAAGTGTCATCAGTCACTGTTCCCTACAACAAGTGCCTTTTCATCGTTTCCTCAGTCATCAGTCACTGTTCCCGACAAGGTCCTTCTCATCGTTCCTTACAACTAGAGTCGTTTCCTACATGACTAGAGCTTTTGAGTAGTTTTCCCTACAATTTGGGGATGAGAAGTTGACTTGGGTTTTACATGTACTCGCAACATCTGACGTTACCATATCCTATTCAGTCACATATTCCTACGTGCTGGGTGAACCAGCCCTGGTCATATGACTACACCTTTAATTGATTACTGCCCCTCTACTATTTGTTAAATACACAAATATTTTGTTGTATGTGCCCGTTTCTATGGCAAATGTTAATTCGGTGAGGGGAATTGTTTAGAAGACGATTTTGGTTTGTTCGTCAAGACAATAGTTGATTTTAAAACGTGCAAACAATGAAAAGGTGAAGTTATTGGATGGTATTTAGAAAAAGACAAAGTTGCTATATAATATAGGCTGGTTATTTTGTTTTAATGAGTCATGGCTCAGTTCCAAAATAGCCCTCAATGCTGAACAGATCCGGTAGGCGATGTCATGGTTTTATACTTCCTACTTCCTTCTTTGAGGCTCGTAATTTAATTAAGGAGTGGCTACTCAACACACAAAAAGACATTATGATTCATTCTATATCCTCAAAATAGAATTGAAACTTCTGATAAGTCATGTTGGAATAATGTGGTATACAAATGTAAAAATGTCGGTTAACATTTAAAAAAGAATTAATTAAACATTCTACGGGGTCAGCGCAACAAAAAGGGGGACATAAATTTGTTTGTTGAGGCTGTTCCCTGCTCATAACGATCGTCGCTCCCTGTTCATTACAACAAGCCATTACAAGAGCCATCGGTCACTGTTCCTTACATCAGGACCTTACTCACACGCCCCTCCTCACAGTTCCCTACATGAGGGCCCTCCTCACAGTTCCCTACATCAGGGCCCTCCTCACAGTTCCCTACATCAGGGCCCTCCTCACAGTTCCCTACATCAGGTCCCTACTCACAGTTCCCTACATCAGGGCCCTACTTACAGTTCCCTACTCACAGGTCCCTACATCAGGGCCCTACTCACAGTACTACATACTACAGTTAATACAAGCATCCCGCACTGCACTATACAGTTGTCATACATGCCATGGCCATATTCATATTGTAGACATATAGACTAGTAAGTCTTAGTAGTATAGACTATACTACGATAGTGCAGAGCAGCATGCTTATGAATGATGCTAAGGCTAAGCTAATATAATGTTAGATAAAGATTAACCCCGTACTACAACTCAGGGGTGAATCTTGTGTCTAATATAAATGTCTGACTTAGACTCCGACTGTCATTATGCCCGGTACACACCTCCCGTATAAAACCTAAAACTGCCCGTTTCGCGACAAAGTTTGAGTTTTAGTCGGTTTCAGTCTTTAGGTGTGTGACCCCCCTATCACACCAGAGCCTTGCGATTGCGACTTAAAACGCAGTTTTAGATTTTATACGGGAGGCGTGTACGGGCATTCAAAAAATGAATCGGGCAGTTTTAGTCGGGAAACGGGACGGGTCGGGTTGTGACGGGTCCCGTCGGGCAGTCACTTTTAGCATGTGAATCGTATACGGGAGGTGTGTACTTAGACTAGTTTAATAGTTGTTTGTTTGTTGTTGTTTTACGTCCTAGCAACATATAAGGTCATATCAGGACGGGTTATAAGTTATACATAGTTTATACCGGTGTCGTGGTTTAAAACCCCGGCGAGATCGCATCCCCTGCCGTGGCTTCTGCGCATGCGCAGATTTTAAGCGCGTCGTCTGCACATGCGTCAAATTCTCCCGAGTGTCAATGGCCGTGAGCAATCTTCATACAGAAAAAGTGAAATATCTCTAAAACTACACCACTGAAACAAACTGCTTGGTACACATATAGAAAACATATTCAACGAATAGATTATATTAAATTTATACGGTTAGGGTTGTGCATTTCTATTAATTTTTAATAGTGGCAGTGGCAGTGTGTATTCGTTCTGCAGCCGAGCTGCGCGCACATACACAATGTTTACAAACGGCAGGGGATGCGATCTCGCCGGGGTTTTAAACCACGACACCGGCTTGCAGTATCAATGACAATGTCAAATGCAATTAAATAAAGATCTGAATAGTTTTGATACAATACCAACTTCATTCTGGAGTATACCATGAATTGATGTTATAAAGGCAAGTTTTAGTCGCACGACAAAGGTATAAAGGCGAGAAAACTACATTGTAAAGAAAGGACTTACTTTTTCGTGTTCGCCATGGTTGAGGAGGAGTAGAAGAAGCAGACGATCGTATGATGGTCACATGACTGGTCACATGACGACCACGTGACCTAGTTTAGCGATCTGAATTAAAATATAATAATTTCTTGACAGCAAAAGAGAAAATCCACATATTTAATCAATATTTACGGATATAATTAAAATGACATAATAAGTCTTTGTGTTCTACTTTATAAACCGGAAGTGTGACAGACAAAACAGACGTGTCAAGGTACAAGGTCAAGGACAAATTTAGTTTTACCGAGAAAAGTACAATACTGTAAAATGGTGTTTACAACGTTAGCCAGGCTAATGCCCAGGACCCATGCTCACAGTGTTGTTGGAGCACAAATTAATCGTGGGCACGATAAATTCTGGAAAGTACAACAAGCCTTGCGATTTGCCTGGGTAAGCGACGAGTCACTAGTTCTAGTTGTCACAGACACACTGTCACACAGTCACAGTCACAGTCACAAATTCAAACTGTAAAAGTACTAAAACTCAGCGAAATACTAACTCAGTGATTCACAGACCTCTTGTGGCTACAGCAGTACAGGCCAGGGTCATGGGGGATCTTTTACCTGTGATTCACAATTACTGAGTTACTTTTACTATATATATTAGTATACAATAAGTCTAGACAAATTAATCATAAAATTCTGAATCTTTATGGAGTTATATATAATATACTTATATAGGGCTGTCACACTACGGTGTATGACGTTACTCGTTAGCGTATGCCGGCGTATGCGGTTTTCGACCCATTCACCATCATTATCATACGCTACGCATAGGTTAGGCATTGGTTGGGCGTATGCCGTATACGCTCATCATACACCGTCTTACTCCCGTCCGACCAACAATTTTTGTGCATGCTCAAAATGGGCAGCGTATGGTTCATACGCTAGACGTACGCTATGCATACGCCATCATAGGTTATGCATAGGTATGGGGTACGTTGGCATAGGTTACTCATACGCTGGTCCTGTCACCTCCAACCATCAAAAAACGCCGAGTATAGGTCATCATATGCTTTGCATACGTCAATATACAGTGGGGATACGGTAGCCATATGCCAGGCATACGCTACGCGTATGTTTCATACGTCGCTGGAGTGCAAAAAGGTTGGCGTATCTCGACCTATTCTCATTTTCAAATTATTGCGCCACGGGCATACGCCGCCACCATACGCCATAGTGTGACAGCCCCATTAGGTACATCACATGAAAATTGACAAACTGTTGCACAGTACTGCAAATTGGTAGACAGACAGAGCTCACAGAATAGATCTAAGACTAAGGGGTTTTTAAATCGTGTAAATATCATTATTCGTTCCAAAGTTATCTATGATTTAGTTTTCCTAGAATTTAAACTTATAGCAACTTATAGTTATTAAACTTATAGCAATTAAGTTGTGACCTTTTCATTATTCCAGGATATCATTTTGGGCACAAATAGAGGGGGTGTAATGACATCACAAGACAATTTTCGGTGGCCATATTGGATGACATACAGAAGGCTTGCAACTGCCTACACTGTGCTTATTTACTGATTTGTTGGTTTATTTGTCACTGTTTTGAGCAGTTTAGCCTCAGAAGTTGTTGCTAAAGTGCTGTAAGTAAACACATTGGATGTAAACTGCCCAGAACCTCCCATAACACAAGAAAACTCTGTTTTACTGCATCTGCATGCATTAACAACATGGCTAGGGAGGGTGGTCATAATCCAAGATGGCAGCCCGCTGATTGCTAAGTGATGACGTCACATGCACTCCCTCTGTAGACCTAGTAAATTCATATAATTTGCATTCAGAGACTAATAATTCATATTGAGCCCTGTTCTCAACATTTTTGTGCACAATGAAAATTACGTCAGAGTGTACTATTAGTACTAATGTAGGGAAAATTTACTTCAATTTCAGAAAGCTACAGTTCTGTCACTTCTTTATGAATTTTGATCAAACAAAAACTGAAACCTGTCCAATTTGGTGCCCTTCATAATAGCAGCAGATTTAGAATAATTTAAGCACAGCTAAACCCCCAAATCTGAATTTTCGTGCATGATGAAAACATCGCGAATTTGGTGCGACCAGATAACACTGTACCGTGACTACAAGATGGCCGATGTGAACACAAATTTCTAAGTAACGTCTGTAGTGACTAACCTAATATAGGTATCAAATGAAAGATAAATAAGTAAAATATTCATATTTGTCAGGTGCTAGAAAAATAGTAGAATGATTTGTGATTTTGGTAAACCTATTTTGGGCTTTTTTTTCAGCAGTGGTTAACTTAAACAGCTTGTAAAACCATGAATTTTCCCCCACAAAGTACTACAAACTGTTCCAAGATGTAAACAAGGTTGTGATTGGTCAATTATGATGTCATTCTTTATGGAAAATCATTTGCATAGGATATGTGAATGGATTTTAAAGAGCACCACTGAATATTTATTATAAGCATACAGAAACCAGGTTACAGAGTTCAACTGCAGTCGTGAAGACAACTATACCGCAGCACCCCACACAGGAATTGATGTACATAGCAGAGTGGCTATTCGTGCGGCGCACCTTATGAATAGCTGATATTCTATTTGTATGGTGACAGCACAAATTAGGTCAAATGGTCAGCTGTGGTGGTGGTGGTGATGGTAGTGGCTGTACAAGGTAGTATTTTTTTGTAAACATAAATGGAATGCAGAAATAAAACAAAAAATGTTCTGAATCATTTATTGAATGATGATAGATATACTACTGGTAGATTTCTGATTTGGACATATTTATCAGGCATTTATATGGTCTATATGAACATTCATACATGTGTATTTCTGAACATCAGTGTTAGCAGATCAAATGAAATAATAAGTAATATATGACATGGAGGGGATTAAGTGAAGCCAACATAAGTTTGTTGTTATTGACTGGTATAATCACACTTTTAATTCAAATTCATAATATAAAAAAATCATTAATAATTACAGTATTTTTCACCCCAATCTTCTAAGTATTGTTGTTTCCCCATCTATTGTTGTGTATGATCGTGATTTTATTATGTGTGTACTTCCTCACTCTTGGCGGTTCAAACGAAATTAAAAAAATAAAAAGCTGTCTCCACCAATGACAGAACATCATTATTTGCTCCCACCCACCAGCCGTACAAATAGACACCAATCTATTTGTACGGCCGCCGTACGAATAGCAATTAGCAACTGCCTAATCTTTAATCAAGATAAAGGATTCACCCCGTATATCCAGCACCTGTACTGAAATTACGGAGTGAATCTTTTATCTATCTTTAATCAAAATCAGTAATGATGTTTGAATGGTACAACCACTTAGCTTAGCATTACTGCCCTTAGGTAGGTCCCCTCCAATCCGCCCACGGCGCCACTATCGCCAGATGAATGTGAGTCATACAACTTTTTGCGACCTCACAGGCAGCAGAGTCCATTGCAAAGAAGGTGCCTCACCCAATGCAAATGCTCAATACCATGGTTGAAAAACCATTGAATGGAGCAACGATAGAGGCTATTTTCATTTTTGTGCGACATTTGAAAGGCATTTTAATAGGCTCTAAGTCTTCCGAGGTGAAATTCAAAGGAAAGGTGCCAATGAATGCAATTTTAACCTCCAGAATGTGAATCCTTAGCATTTTTCCTTCCTAGAAATATTCACACATATAAAGTATAACATGGCTCCCTTTATTGTAGGGACTTGGAAATCTGCTAGTCGCCCTGTCACTTTTCAGCATTCTGTTCTTTCGTCGCACACGGAAATGCAGATATTAGCTCTGTTCAAAATAGGATACGAATGGTACCATTTTGAAGCACCCTAATTTTGACATATTCTAGTTTTTGTCTGATCAAAATCCAACAGGAATTGAAGTTTAAGGTAACTTTCCCTACATTATGACACTCTTGCTAGTTAGCAGACCTAATTACCACTCCTTAATAAGGCACTATTATAGCTAATACAAAAGATCCGAAATTCAACAACTTTCAAATGCATATATCTCGCTCAAATTGTTTGAATATTAAAATAATTAAAATAGCATATCGCTTTTGATTCATTGGAGCTTCCAGTGAAATTGTAATTTGAATGTTTGGACCCATTTGAAAATTTTAGTATGGTAACTACCTTAGTCTAAAGCCTAAGGCTTAGTCAACGTAGTCTTAGTCTGACGGACATAGGTTGATTGCGTATCAGTGTATGGCTATGCCTATGAAATTATGAATAGCCTACAATGAAATAGAAATCTCGGACCACAAAGAAAACGTAAAGGAGTGTTCAGTTAGTTGTCGAGAGCCTGTCACTATCACTGTAATAAGAGATCTCTGGCTCCGCGATATTTTGTAATTGCGATTTGCGTTATTTCTGGAAATGTTCTACTAAATTCTACATATCATGCTAACAAATAATATATGGATTTTCTTGAGGTATTATTCAAACAGCACAAAATGTGAGAAATATTTTAAATATCCAAACAAACATGGTCATCACTTTTCTGTTCTGAGTGGGGTTTGATTTCAAGTTAATTGAAGTAAACATATATCGTGGTTATAATAACTACTCTCCCGTCTCTTTTAGAGATTTAGTGGACGAGCAAGAAACTGTTTTTCTATCAGCATCCGTGCTGTGAACCGGGCCCTCCGCTACTCGACTCGGGGCCGAACACTCAAGAAGAAAGACATGAGACTGGTAAGTTTCCATGTTTACTTATCAGGAATGAAACATCTCCAGGATTTCGCATTTTCCGAGATTTTTGCTGAATCCGCGATTCTTGTCGTTTCTAAAATATTTAGTACATAAAACTGCAATAAAGAAACAATTTAAATTTGAGATATTTTCTCCCTATACTACCCAATATCAACACAACATTTAACTGTACACCAGGTTAGTGATAACTGGTGTTGTGTCACCAGCCGATCAGTATTGGGCCTCGCCTATGCTGAGTTGGGGTGGATTTCTGTCAGAATACGGAAATTCTGTTATAGGCTTTAGCACTGTCAGGGAGTGATGGTAAAATATCAGAAGTAACATTTCATGCACTACTCTCCTAGCATTTATCCCTTTCCTCATTCTCATCATTGTTATCCTCTTCATTATCTTCAGTACCCTCATTATCCCCATCTTCCTCTAACTGGAAACATTTTGCATTGTGCTTCGTATTCCGTTTTAATAATACTAAAAAGAATAAACCACCATAACCTCGTTGAGAAGATGGTGCTTGTTCATGGCATCACTGTGTACTTCTACACAAAGTAAATGTTCTGTGCACTTCAAAATGGAATAATTATGTTGCGTTGTGCTGCAGATGTGGACTGAACGCCTCGAGGCTGCGGCAGCTGAACACGGGCTGACCTTCCGGCTACTCATGGAGGGGCTTGCGCAGGTAGTTCATTCTATTGGTTGCATTTTGCTTCTTAAACGAAAATGGACAGAATACAAGTTATAAGCACTTCTCGCCGTGAATATGGCCTTTGTTGCCGACATGGCGTAAAAGAACCAGCAATCAATCAATATTTTCCTTCTTTGTTTTCAAGTATTGGGGAAATAACAATTGCTTCAACCCCCAGCCTACCTCCCAACACCCTTAAATATTTTTTAAATATTTTATACAGATCGGCAGTTGATCAGAGAATAATATTAATTGGTAAATACGAAGCTTTTGGAATCAGACCAGATGGCCGAATGAGTTAGAGCATGCTGGTAGATCGTGGGGTCGTGGGTTCGAACCCCGGTCGAGTCAAACCAATGACTTAAAAATGTATACTTGTTGCTTCCTAGCCAGGTGCTCGGCATTATTAGGACATGGCAAGGACTGGTGTGCTCAGTGTCAGGATAATGTGACTGAGTGGGATACCAGGTCATGGTGCTGGTGGCCTGGTTTCCCAGAGGGACAGCACTATAAAGTCCCCAGGAGTGTGCACTGTCACAAGTCGGTACCCGTCCTGATATGACCGTAGATGTTGCTAGGATGTAAAACAACAACAACAAACAAACAAACGAAGCTTTTGGGGTTGGTGGGGGGGGGGGGGTTCTACACATTTGATTAATCATTTATGTTATCGGTTGATCATGTCAGCACCAACAAATGTATTTCATTCATAATTATTCGCAGGTTATCTACAAATATTATAGAGAGCTAGATAAAGAGACATTTCGTTAAAGCGACGACAGTGTAGGTCTTGTAAAGTTAGCTATGTAGGATCGTTTGTTTGTAAGTAAGGGGTAAATAATAGCCCACAGTTTGAGAAGAAAATAGAGAGGCGAACAAAAGGAAATAACAGAATATTCATAATTACATTCATAACCCTCGGTTTCTGTAGTTCTATGGAAAACCAGACTTACGTTAGCTTTAAGAAAAACTAATTGGAAGAGAGATCTGTGTTCAATTTATATTTGTCCGACTGTGTTATATTTTAAGAGGTAATTAATGAATTGGCGTTAACTTCCAGAGTTCTATTCAACTGGACCGAAAGGTTCTGTCCGAAATGGCCATCTATGAACCACGTACTTTTAAGGTATGTTGTGCTAATGTATGTCGTTAATGTACGTTTATATGTTTAAGCAATCCAGTTATCCTTGGCTTCTTCATTGTATCATTTATATTCTTTTCCTACCATCGTAATTTGACACTTATGGAATATTCTGATACCGGCCATCGTCCAAACGTGATGTCAGTTTACGGTTGTATAATTCGATGAAAACATACTTACAAATTAAAAACATTCAGCTAGATTTAAGGCTACAAGTCTAACTTGGATACTGGTAGTGGTACACTATGAGTCGTTCTTTTGGGGGTGTTGCTGCTTATTTATATCAAAACTAGTTTGCTTCAGCAGGAGGTGATGTGACAAGGGTTCATTTTCGTCGCATGAAAGTCTTTAATTTTGATTTTTGATCTGAGTACCCTTGAATTTAGTTGTATGTTCTTAAATCTTATCTTCATAGATTTTCAAGCGGAGTACTGACATTAATATTGTCATACTTTTTCTATCAAAGGGATATAGAGCTATAAAACGATGGTAAAGCGAGTTTGCGTTTCGTAAACCGACATGTATTTCACACACAAATCCTTCCAGACTGTCATAGCTTCAATAGTCAGTGCAACCAGTTCCGTCTAAATATCAGCTGATACAATACAAATATCTATTTGTTTCATCATTTACTTCAGAGTCTCTGCGAAATTGCCAAGACGAAGGTACACCAGGTCGGGTTGGCAACAGTGGATACTCCACAACCACAAGGAGTCCTCACTCGCGGAATGCTATAAGGGCGGCTCTGAACGTGGTGGTAGAATTATGTATAGAATTGTGTATAGAATATGTGCTGTAATATATGGCTTGGTTATGTATGTGTATGCAGCTCATATATTACGATAGATGTGTGCTTGCTTCATTCATGCTTACAGTAATATGTTTTCCTTTGGGAAACCTTCATTTTTTTGTAGGGACATCCTGATGTCGACGATATGTTGTGCGTATACTAAATGTTATCAGATGTATAGTTTAATAAATGTGTACCACTCAAATTAATGTGGTTTGTGTCATTACTGGCGTTGCTCAGATATTTCGTGTTTGTTTGTTTCAGAATAGTTCACCAATTCATTGTGAACAAAATAAAATCACCGTCGAAATTTTGCATATAGATGGATAATTTAATCAAGCTTATTATCTCAGAATTAGTAGCTAATTGATGAAATCTGTTTAGTAAATATTCTGACAACGGATGTAAACTGTTATGACATATCATTGCCTGATATCCTTCCAGAACTACCTACTCAACACTTATTCATGATGTGAACAATATAACAGCACAAGCCTCTTTAGGCAAACCTCGTTTATACACCAAACATAGGTGACACTAACTAAAGCCAGATCTCCATTGAAAAACTCAAGAAATAAGAAAAATCAGTTGACATGAACAACACTAGAAAATGTTAACCGATCTTTAATCGAAGTGCCTTTATTCTTGCCCTACATGTCAATTTGTGTGATTACTACGAAATAGATTAGGCACTGAAGTTTTTTTTTCTTCAAACAACCCAAATGCATTAAATTGTTGCTTTAGCAGCAAACGGCTTCCAAATACTGCACAAAAAATACCCTCCTTAAATTTGTTTGATTTATCATAACCTGCGCAAATTATGCTATTACGGTACCAAAATCAGATTCTTTTGTTACTAGTATATTATTAAGCTTGAGAAAATTCTGACAGACTTAACATCTAGCACTATCAAATAACATCAAATTAAAGGTAATCATCTCAGGAATCAAACTAATGGATCACCGAGTTCTAAATCAGGCAGGAGGTAACCGACTCGGGGAAGTGAGAGGTGAGCAAGCTTGATTGATTGGTGGTTGCTTTACGCCGTGTCGGCAGCATAGGCCATATTCACGGCGAGAAATGTTAGTTTTTTGTTCAAACCATCGCTTTTACATGTAAAAGCAGACAATCAATTATGTGCCAATAGACACTCATTAAATTAGAAAGCTCACAATCATATATTTGTGGTCAAGGGAAACAAATTCCCATAGAAAAAGAAAAGTTTGATTAATAATTGATAGAATCTATTTAGTAAACTATATGAGGTGGTACAGTCCAGCTGCCATCAAAAAGGCTAAAATGTTTTCCTGATTTACCTTAGTAAAAAGGTCCTGCATACTGTCTGCAGTGTAGAACTGTTGGCGCAGGGCCAAAAAATCAACGCAACTTAGTCAACGGGGACTGACACCCAATACATTCAGGGGGAGGTTCCCCTTTAGGCAGAAAAGCATGTGTAAGCCACGAGTGGCCAATACGGCAGCGGCTAAGGACCACTTGGTCCTGCCGACCTCCCGCATTAGTCTGTGGTGGTTTTCCCACCGATGGTTCAATTTCTTTACAGTTTATTAATGTTTTCATCCTACTCATGTTGCCATTTGGATTTTATGTGGGTGGCTATTAGTGGTTTCAGATCAGAGTGAGGGATCAGACAGTTCAAGATCACAGGTCAGGGCCTTCTTCGCAGCCCGATCAGCTCATTCATTTCCTTGTATGCCGGCATGGCCAGACACCCAGCACAGGTGGATATCATACCCATCCGTTGTCAGTTGGTTCATTTTATAAATGACCGTTGCTAGAATAGGGTGATTCGTTTTCAGTCCAGCAACAACCAGGAGGCAAGAGAAGGAATCACTGTATATAACATAGTTAGTGTGGTTGGATACCTTGATACACTACAACGCGAGAAGGAGTGCTCGGGCTTCTGCAGTGAAAATCGAGCTCTGATCGGGCAAGCGTATGCCAAATCTTTCCCGTCGGCAAGCAGGGGTACACAAACTTGAATTTGAAAACATCATTCTGATATTAATAATTATGAAACTTCACATGTAAGCCTATAGGAAAACTTCTAACACTAGATAAGTCTTTGCAAGGGGGTGGGGGGAGAAGTGGTAGGCCGTTAAATTCAGAAAGCTGGATATCTGTCAATTCTTGATGGATTTTGACCAGAGAAACCGAAACCTGTGAAATTTAGCGCACTTTATAATACCGACCCACCCACCGGGGAGGCTAATGACTAACACATGTATATGGGTCACTCTCCTGAAAACTGGCCAGAAGTGTCACATGGAGAGTTAAAATCTAATATTTGAATTTTTTACATTTTTTGGTTGCAAATGAAAGCTAGAAATCTCCCCTTTACATCTATGTAAAATATAAATTGATGAGATAAAAAATGAAGGTGTAGTCCATGATTAAGCTATGTCTTATGGCAGTAAAACATGTGTTGCTCACGTGTAACACAGGTTTAGGACACCACACAGTCTGCTTAATAAAAATCTAAGCAGAATTAAATAATTTCATACTTAGAAGCATAGTAATCATGACATAATATACAGAAATATGTAGTGCTTATATTGATTTAAAAAAAAGTAATTCCCAGCCATGCTTTATTCACTGAATAATTGGTGTACAATATTTGTGTAGCATCCAGACACCACTGGGTACACGTGTGACGGAAATTTGTAATGTTGTCTGGATACTTAGTGTAGTGCCACCTGAATGTTTACATCCTGGTGAGTAGAGGCTGACCTAATAAACCACTTCTACTGAGTTGCTTGTTGGAGTCACATATCAAACATGGTGCCAGGAGTAAAAAGCTGATAATAATGGCAGATCACAAGCTACAACCACCAGGATATCTTAAGCTGAAAGAGGAGAATGTGGCAGATCATTGGGAAAAGTGGAGGAAGCAACTCAACTGGTATTTTGTGGAAGCAGGGGTGCCAGAGGATGCAGATAAGAGGAGGGTTGCAATGCTACTAACCTATATGGTGGCCCAGATGTGATGGAAGTCTTTGAAACATTTGAATATCAAGAGGGTGAGTCAGAGGATGATTTCAAATGTGTAATACAAAAGTTTGATGAATTGTGTCGACCACAAAAGAATATCACATATGAAAGATACAAGTTCTGGAGCAGGCGCCAAGAAGCTGGTGAGACATTGGATGCATTTGTCACAGACTTGAGCACATTGGCAGCCACCTGTGGTTAGTTCTGGGCATCTCAGATGCACGTATGCGTGAGAAGATGTTGAGGGATAGGAATCTAACACTGAGGTCAGCCATAGAAACCTGTCGAGTGGCGGCAAGAGCGCGATCACAAGCGAAGATGCTGAACCCTGGGGAAGCACGGGAGACTGTAGCTGCCATTAGTCGCCGGCCAAACCAGTTAGGTGAAGATCAAGTGGGAAGCAGACAAGGCCGTCATATTGAGTCACAAAATCATAACAAGCTGGAGACCCATGGAAAGATTATGAATGCCGTCGGTGTGGTCGTAGGAATGGATCTAGGAACTGCCCTGCATGGAAGTTTAGGTGTGGGAAGTGTTCGATAACAGGTCACTATACAAAGATGTGTACGGCAAAGGTGAGAGTGGTTGAAGCATTTAACGACGAGCATGCTGACAGCTCGGGCTATGAACCAGAACTATTTGTGGGTATGGTTGAAATGGTGAAAGTTGCACTGGACTACACATCTGTAGTTGGCATTCACCATATACAGTTGGGGAAAGACTCACGGTGGGTACATGCAGTTGATATAAATGGAGAGTTAGTCCCTATGAAGCTGGATACAGGAGCAGGAGCAAATCTATTAAATAAGGAGGATTATGGTAAGCTATGGGATAGACCTAAAGCGCATAAGGCCAGAGTCAGGCTCAGTGATTATAATGGACGCAACATTCCCGTGGTCGGCTCCTTAGGTTTATCATTGTCAACAATGGCCCAAGCATCCTAGGAGCGGAGGCGTGTGAAAGACTAGGTTTGATCAAAAGGGTGTACAGTGTTCGGAACAATAAAGAAGAAGAGGATGCCACAGATATGAAGAAATGTGTACTGCCAGAGGTGAGTGACAGATGGATGGGCGAGTTGACGGCATTGCCGTTTGTTCATAGAATTGTGCTGGTTGGAGACAACAGACCAGTGGTTAATGCAACAAGACGGGTGCCAGTAGCCATCAGAAACAAGCTGAAGGAGGAACTAGAGAGAATGGTCAAACTGAGGGTGATTGAAAAGGTGCAGGAGCCCACATAGTGGGTGAGCAGCATGGTGGTGGTAACCAAGCCTAATGGAAGCTTGAGAGTATGTCTAGACCCAAAGGACCTTAACAAGGTCAGAGGGTTGACTGAGTGTGAGAAAAGATATGCCCAGATTGAGAAGGAGTGCCTGGGCATCGCATACGGGTGTGAGATCCACCATTCATCTTTGGGCTAAGGAGTGTGATTCTAGAGACAGATCACAAACCCCTCATTGCACTTAGCCAGAAGGCACTCATTGACATGACACCGCGACTCCAAATGCTGATGCTGAAGCTGCAGAGATAGAGCTACATCATGAAGTGGACACCTGGCAGGTTACTGTCCCTGGCGGACACGCTGTCGAGAGCAGTTGGCAGTATAGAGGTAAAAAGTGAGATCTGTGAGGAAATAGAGGCACATGTCCTAGCAGTGTATGAGGGCCTTCCTGCTACGAATCAACAGCTGCAGAAGATTGCAGAGGAGACAGCAAAAGATCAGGTGCTCCTCGCTGTTCTGAGATGCATCACAGTGGGGTGGAGAGCAGGTGAGTGCATGGCATATGCACACTGTAAAGACAAACTATATGTGGTAAAGGGGGTCATTCTGAAAGGTAACCGAATGGTCATACCCAGGAGCATGAGGAAGGAGATGCTGGAAAGACTCCATTGGCATCTGGGAATAAAAAAGCAGAAGCGTATGGCTCGAGATTGCTTGTACTGGCCCAACATAAACAAGGACATTGAAGGGGCTGTGCAAGAGTGTGGAGTGTGTCAGCGGTACCATTCGCCTAGGAGTACGAGTTTCAGCATCTGACGAGCAGTCCAGGATACCCCCAATCAAATGGCCAGGCTGAGCGTGCTGTGGGAATCATTAGGGGGCTTCTCAACAGAACCTGGGAGGATGGAGGAGATATCTACCTCGCCCTTCTTCAGTACAGGAAGGCTCCGAGAGAGATGGGTAAGTCCCCGGCTGAATTGCTGATTGGCAGGAAGCTTAGGAGCCAGCTACCGGGTATGACAATGGGGAAGTCCGAGGACAAGAGAGAGTGTGGAGATAGTAAACGAGAGGATATGAGGAGCAAACAAAAGGAACGATATGATCAAACAGTGAAAGACTTGCCACCACTGGACAGAGATGAGGTGGTGCGAGTGAGAGAGAAGCATTGGGACAGAAGGGCAGTAGTGTTAGAGGAGGTGAGACCAAGGTCATACCGAGTCAGAACAGAGGATGGCAGGGAGTACATCCGAAACAGGAGGCATCTCCTTCAAGTCAAAGAACCCTACCTACCTGAGTATGAGCATCAGGAGGACACAGGAACAGGTTTTGATTGATTGATTGATTGGTGGTTGCTTTACGCCGTGTCGGCAGCATAGGCCATATTCACGGCGAGAAATGTTTGTTTTTTGTTCAAACCATCGCTTTTACATGTAAAAGCAGACAATCAATTATGTGCCAATAGACACTAATTAAATTAGAAAGCTCACAATCATATATCTGTGGTCAAGGGAAACAAATTCCCATAGAAAAAGAAAAGTTTCATTAATAATTAATAGAATCCATTTAGTAAACTATATAAGGTGGTACAGTCCAGCTGCCCTCAAAAAGGCTAAATGTTTTCCTGTTTTACCTTAGTAAAAAGGTCATGCATACTGCCTGCAGTGTAGAACCGTTGGCGCAGGGCCAAAAAATCAACGCAACTTAGTAAAATGTGTTTGAGTGTCAGTGGGGACTGACACCCAATACATTCAGGGGGAGGTTCCCCTTGAGCAGAAAAGCATGTGTAAGCCACGAGTGGCCAACACGGCAGCGACTAAGGACCACTTGGTCCCGCCGACCTCCCGCATGAGTCTGTGGTGGCTTTCCCACAGATGGTTCAATTTCTTTAAGTTTATTGATGTTTTCATCCCACTCATGTTGCCATTTGGATTTTATGTGGGTGGCTATTAGTGGTTTCAGATCAGAGTGAGGGATCAGACACGGTTCAAGATCACAGTTCAGGGCCTTCTTCGCAGCCCGATCAGCTCGTTCGTTTCCTTGTATGCCAGCATGGCCAGGCACCCAGCACAGGTGGATATCATACCCATCTGTTGTCAGTTGGTTCATTTTATAAATGACCGTTGCTAGAATAGGGTGATTCGTTTGTTGTTTCAGTCCAGCAACAGCAGGAGGCAAGGAAGGAATCACTGTATATAACTTAGTTAGTGTGGTGGATACTCGATATACTCCAAAGCGAGAAGGAGTGCTCGGGCCTCTGCAGTGAAAATCGAGCTCTGATTTGGCAAACGTACACCAAATTTTTCCCGTCGGCAGACTGCCGCAGCAGCTACCCGGCTTTGGTCTTTCGAACCATCAGTATATATGGAGAGGTGGTCTGCAAACTGGCCTTGAATCTCTGCATGCAGTCCTTTGTACTCGAGTGGATGTGTCCCAGATTTCCTCAGTTCCGTGAGTCGGAGGATAACCGATGGCTTTCTCAACGACCACGGGGGATGTTCTGGGACTTTGGCATCCTCCAACACGTCCAAATCCACGCCTAAGGCCTCCAAATGAGGTTTCATTCGGAGCCTCAGTGGCCGGATGTAATTTGGCCTGGCTTCATACCTGGATTCGTCATGTTGCTCGATTCAATGCATTAGTTTTTATCTTGATTCAATGCATTAGTTTTTATCTTGACTACATATTGCATGGCCAGTTTGATTCTCCTGTTATTAAGTGATGGTTCATTGGCTTCGACATAAAGGCTCTGAACTGGTGAGGTGCGGAAGGCCCCAAGGGCCAGGCGCAGTCCCTGGTGGTGGATCGTGTCTAGCAGCCCAATATATGATTTCCTTGCGAAACCGTATACTATGCTGCCGTAATCCACTCGTGACCGAACCAAGGTCTGGTACCCGAGCGCAGAACTTCTCTGTCCCCGCTCCCGCACCTCTGAGCTGACAGCACCCTCAGAAAAACCACGCTTTCAAGGCATACTTGTTTTTCAGGTACTTTATATGGTGCACAAAAGACAGTTTACAGTTTTGGCGTCGAGAATGAGGTCCCCCCAGAAATTTGTTTTCAGGGGGCTCAACACTTTAATGGGAACCCCATCCAGGGTCAGCCCCGGTTCGCATGTATCCTCGCAGCCGGCAGAAAGTGCATGCAGACTGTTTTGGTCTTGGAAAATTGAAACCGTTCAGAACTACCACGATGGATCCCATTTAGCTTGTCAGGTTGTAGCTGTCTCTCTATGACATTCATGTTAGCACCGCTGTAATATAAAACAAAATCGTCCAGGAGACCCCCGCTTTACAGCAGCAGCAATACCATTGACCTTGACCCCGAAAAGGGTCACGGCCAGTATGCTGCCTTGAGGTACTCCTAGTTCCTGTGAGTGTAGGCGGGAATAGGTAGTCTTGACACGGACGCGGAAATGCCTGAAGCTAGAAAGTTCCTGATGAAAATTGGCAAGTGGCCACGAAGGCCAATCGCATGAAGATCCCCCATGATGCCATGCTGCCACGTTGTGTCATAGGCTTTTTCGAGGTCGAAAAAGACAGCCACAACGTGCTCCTGCTTAAGGAAAGCATCTCTTATGAAGGTCTCCATGCGCACCAAATGGTCGAGGGTGCTGCGGCCCCGTCTGAAGCCACATTGAAGGTTGGACAGGTGTGTCCAAGACTTCCAGTAGCCAGACGAGGCGGTTGTTTACAATGCGCTCCATGGTTTTGCAGATGCAGCTTGTAAGGGCTATGGGACGATAGTTGTGGGCTTCACTCTGGTCTTTACCAGGTTTGGGAATCGGTATTACTGTCGCCTCCCGCCAAGAGGCGGGGACGACACCCGACTTCCAGATGTTGTTGAAGAGTTGAAGCAACAGTCTCAGTCCATGTTCAGGGAGATGTTTCAAAAATTGATAATGAATTCCATCAGGTCCAACTGCTGTGTCATGCGAGCTTTCCAAAGAACACCTCAACTCATCCATACTGAATGGGGAGTTGTAGTGCTCCTCGCCATCGGAAGAAAAGTCCAAGAGCTTTTGCTCTTGGCGTTCCTTGGCCACCCGAAAGCCCGGGAGGCAGTTTGCCAAAGACGAGTTTCCAGCAAAGGTGCGAGCCAATTCTTCACTTATTTCATCGAGTGATGTGAGAATGGTGCCATTGTGTTTCAAGTGCTGGACTACAGAAGAATCACCTCCCCATCGTTTGATTCTTCTGATCATTGTCCATACTTTTCCCAACGGCGTGTGCATGGTGATGCTAGAAACAAATTGTCTCCAACACTGCCTCCGCGCTTCTTTGATTGTTCTGCGAGCGCGAGCGCGCAGAATTTTTAAGAGCGCCAGATTTTCAGCAGTCGGTCTCCTGTGGAATTTACGCTGAGCTTTCTTTCGTTCCTTAATAGCCCTCCTACAGCCGTCATCTAACCATGGAGGCGTCAAACGCTTGGGAGTTGCCGAGGTCTTTGGAACAGTTTTCTCCGCGATCCATCTCAGCATCTCAGTGAAGGCATCGATGTCACTGATGTTTGGAGTGAACTTCTCGCAACATAGGGTCTGGAAGGTGGGCCAGTCGGCTTTACAAAGCCGCCAGCTCCTCTCTCGCTCTATGGGAGATGCCCCCCCACAATTAAGAATAATTGGGAAGTGGTCGCTCCCGCAGAGGTCATCCCAGACCCTCCACGAAAAGTCCAGCGCCAGTTCTGGGTCTACAATGCTGAGATCGATGGCGGAATATGTTCCGTAGCCGGGATGCAAATATGTGTATGAACCATCGTTCAATACACACAGAGCATGAGCGGCCACAAGGTCCTCAATTCTCTTGCCTTTAGCGTTCCTATTGTCCCCCCCCCCCCCATAATGGGTTGTGGCCGTTAAAGTCACCCATAATTAAATATGGGGACGGTAACTGGTCCACAAGGGCGTCCAGTTCTTGTAAAGTGAGAACGGAGCTCGGAGGAATGTAAATGGAACAGAGAGTTACAGTCTTATGCAGCGTCAGACGAACAGCTACAGCCTGTACTGTTGTGTCTAACGCCACTGGCGTACACACCACATCACGTCTGACCAAGATTGAGGAGCCGCCAGCGGCTCGGTCTCCATCTGGTGCGTGCTTGTTATGAATGGTGTAGCCTTTAAGACTACAACTCTCAGAAGCTTTTATATAAGTTTCTTGTAGGCAAACAGCGAGTGGATTGAGGTTGCAACAAAGAAGAGACAACTCTTCGATGGTGCTCCTAAAACCTCGGCAGTTCCATTGAATAAGAGATGCACCTGTCACTGTCATTTTGGAGCAGTGACAGGTGTTCTCCCCCTCGCCTTTGGTTTGAGGGAGAGACTTCGACTGCGGGTTTCCACAGTCTCAGGCATCTCAATATCGGCCAGCACCCGATATCTATTTGATGTTAAGTTTTTGGAGATCGATGACCCCCTGGACGTTTTGTCCGTAGGGGTCAAAGATCCCTTCGGAACTCGGTCCGACAAATTCTTCTTCTTTTTGGGCATTGCCGGCTCGGCCAGCATCTGCACCGCAATACTAGTATTACTATTATTACTTTTGATCGAAACCGGCGTCGGATTTGGGACTGGGGTGAAGGCAGTGGGCTTCCCTCCAGTCAACCACATCAGTTCAGTCTGGCATTCAATTGTCCTGTTGGAGGCTTTGGCTGCCGCAGCATAGCTCTTGGTGATTGGCGAGGGAGTATTCACCTCAGCCAGCCTTCGAGCTTCTGGGTAGCTTAGCCGCTTCTCAGTCTTGATCTGCTGAATTAGCTTTTCTTTTTTCCAGACAGGACAGTCTTTAGATATGGCCATATGGTCACCCAAGCATTTGGAACATTTTGCCTGGTTTTGACAACTGGTGTTGTCATGACCTTTTTGACCACACTTAAAACAGATGATTTCATTTTTGCATCTATCCTTGCCATGACCAAACTTCTGGCATTGGAAGCATCGAAGTGGGTTTGGGATGAAGACATCCACATTCACACTAAGGTATCCAATTTTCAAATTCTTGGGCGGAAAAGGCTTGCCAAACGAGAGGATATATGTCCCTGTTTTTATGGACTTGTTATCCCTCTTTATAACTATTCTTCGTACGTTTAACACTCCTTGAGACTTGAGCTCATGTGCTATCTCATCCTCATCAACACCATCAAGATCTCTAGTCCGGATTACTCCTTTGCTAGAGTTGAGAGTTCGATGAGGAGAGGCCTTGATGCCAACGCCTGCTAGCGTGCTTGCACGTAGCAGATTGTCGGCATGCGCTTTCTTAGCACACTCCACCAGAATATGTCCACTTCGTAGTTTCTTCACGTCTTTGACTGTGCCAGCAATTCCCATAATGCCCTTGTGAATGGCAAAAGGGGAAAGTTTGGCAACTGATGCCTCGTTATTCAATGATTCAATCATAAAGAACCGTGGCCAATCATCAGCGTTCGGACGTGAGTCCGAATCAGAGTCCGATTTCATTTCCGTGTCTGGTAATCTTTTCTTATTATTTGGGGGGTTTTGAGTATCCATATTGAATTGTTTTTGGTTCGTCATCCTCGCTCCCCACCCACCAAGGAGCCCTCAAAATTGGGGTGTGCAGCACTGTGGTAACCGACAGATACACACCAGGGATACGAGG
Source organism: Branchipolynoe longqiensis (assembly GCA_030323885.1). Lineage (NCBI taxonomy): Eukaryota > Metazoa > Annelida > Polychaeta > Phyllodocida > Polynoidae > Branchipolynoe > Branchipolynoe longqiensis. Next base: position 44,549,010 of record CM059200.1, on the reverse strand, counting down.
ATAATATACGCTAGCATGGAGGCAAAAAAGCATAACCAGTACTAGATTGACCCTAGCCACCGCCTTCTAGGAAGTGAAGAATGACTTGGTAATTGTGTAAATATAAATATAAATACAGTTTTTGTACTATATATATATCCATTCTCCATTAATCTACCCAAGGCTTGGCATGACCAGCCGATTGATTGGAACGGGCCAGTCCAACCTCTCGCCTAGATGAAGTCGAGGCCAAAGTGAAGTGTTGGTCCACAAGGAGCCTTGGCCCCTTGCAGTCCTCATGCACCAGGATCCCTTCCTCCACCGACACGAGTCGCGACTCACGGCAAACAAGCCGCCCCATTTGTCGCCTTTTACGATCTGCAAGGGGGTGCAAGGAAACTATTCTACCCCGGTTCCCCACGGAGGAACAGGAGGAATGGGAGAAGAGCCAGAAGAACCACGAACTCCACATGCAGCAAAGGTGGCTGCCCCTCCAGGAGACCCAGGGAATGCATTGAGGGGTGAAACCCTTCCTCTGCACCGATCGACCAGAATATCCCGACCAGTGATCAGGATGGATCTATAATAAGACACTAGACTACCATGTTGAACAACTTAACATTGACCACACATACCTTATATGTATGTGTGTATACATATAGATACCTAGCTATCTAATAACCATAACAGACACTATAACTGTGTGTGTGTGAGTGAAGGGGGAAGATGTCTGGATACTGAGTGTAGTGCCACATGAATGTTTACATCCTGGTGAGTAGAGGCTGACCTAATAAACCACTTCTACTGAGTTGCTTGTTGGAGTCACATATCAACACATTTATTAAATAGTTAAGATTTTTCTCTACAATTTCACATTCAGCTTTTTTTTTATGAGCCAATTGGAAGTTCTTGAATTTATTTAGCGAAAATAGTTTTTGAGGCTGTGATCCGGTATGGCTACCACTGGCACTGACACCCAGAATATCCCAATTTTCAATATTATCTCTGTTTTTAATCCTTTCAGAGAAAATTGCTCTTAGCGAAATAAGGGAATGGTAGACAGGAAGTGTGAACACTTATTTGTCTCTCATTTTTGCTTGAGTGCAAGTAAATAAGCAACACAAGGAATAATTAGTAGCATGTGGTGAATAGGGGGTCAAATTTACCTGGATCATCAGCCCATGCTTTTTCTAATCTATTCTTGAATGAATTTATTGACTCGGCATCAATAACATTTTGTGGGAGACTGTTCCATATATTTATGATCCTGTTTGAGAAACTGTGTTGGCCTTAACTTTGAAATGGCTCTGGGTTTTACTAGTTTGAGAGTATGGCCCCGACTGCCTTCTTTTTTATTCAAGGTGAAAAATTGGTTCATATCTATTTTTATCAAAACATAATTTATCAAAACATAATTTTAAATACTTCAATTATGTCACTTCTTTTCCTTCTGTAGGAAGTTTCAATTCCCTAACCCTTTGTTCATAGGGTAAGTCCTTTATAACTGCAACTAATTTTGTTGCATGTCTCTGAACCTTTTCGATCCCCAGAATATCTTTCCAAAAGACAAGAGACTTAAATAGAATGAGAAAATTGTTCTTGTTGAGGAGATGGAAAGTTCTTTTAATTATTCCTACTCTCTGGTTAGCATTTGAGATGATAGTCCTCATGTGTTTCTGAAAGGAGAGTTGGGAGTTGAAGGTTACGCCCAAGTCCTTTTCATAGCTATCTTGCTGCAGGACGGTGTTCTTCATATTGTCGTGGGGGTGATGAAAATGGGAAATATTGCGCCTAGAGCAGGACTCGAACCCACATCTCTTTGCACTCCCGGCCAGTGTGCTAACCATTACACCACCTAGGCTCCCTGATATCAACACCCAACCCACGCCTACCTGTCTATGCGGCTCCTTGCCTGAGAGGTCAGTGCAGACCACTACACTTGTCCCCCTGGAATTGTAAGTCTTTTAATGCTTACAATTACATACACACAGGCAATGCAACACACTTACATACACAGGGTAGGTTCAACAACTATACAGCAAGTAGCTTGTACAGGATCATGGTCACGGCAACCAATGTCGTGGGGGTGATGAAAATGGGAAAATGGGAAATATTGCACCGAGAGTGGGACTCGAACCCACATCTCGTCAGTGTGCTAACCATTACAGCACCTGGGCTCCCTGATATCAACTCACAGCCCACGCCTACCTGTCTATGTGGCTCCTTGCCTGAGAAGTCAGTGCAGACCACTACAATATTATAGGCATAATGAGGATTATTTTTCCCGTAATGAATAATTTTGCACTTCTTTTCATTGAAGAGCAGTTGCCATTTCTCGGACCATTGTGTGAGTTTCAGAATATCCTCTTGCAAGAGATTTTTTTACCTCTAATGGCCCTGTCACACTATGATGTAATGCGCCAGTGTAGGGACAACATGAAAATGAATTTAACACGTAAAAAATCTTGGCATAATATGCAAATACGGGCCCAACTTGAACGTCAGCGCCGCATTGCCGACGTGAGCATTACGTCGGTCTAGCATTGTGCCAACGAGAGAGGACAAAGGAATTATTAATTGGGTCAACATGAGGCTAGCGAAACCCCAGCGCACGTGACGTCAGTCTAGCGTGACTGTTGCGGCAAGCGTGCGTGATCACGCCGGTCCTAGCGTGGCCACATCCGACTCAACCGTATTTCCCGACGTGAGTCGACGTTGTCGCGCTGGAGTCGCGCTTGCGTGAGTCCAACGTGATCACGACGAGGGCTTGATGTGCTCGGCGTGACCGTAATGTGAGCCGACGTGATGAAAATCACCCGCGCCGGGGGTATATATATGGGTGATGTCTTGCTCTCTCCTCACAACTTCTCCAGCATGCCAGGTAAGAACAACCCACAATCCAGCTCCAGTTCAACTTCTACTCCCAACCCCCAGTGTGGGAGGGGAAGAGGTAAGGGCAGAAAGAGCATGACTGCTACACCACCAACATCACCACCATCAGCAGCAGCAGCACCATCTCCACCATCTCTGATGGTCTCATCTCCGTCTCGCGCGGACACAGAGGAGACTATGGACACGCAGTCCCTGTCTCCTTCTTCGGCGCATTCACGTGTATCGTCTGCAGCCTCCACCTCGTCCTCCTCACACAGTCTGCCAGGAAAAGGAAAAGGAAAGAGGAGGGTGCAGAAGTTCGACTGCACCCTGCCTGCAGATGAGGAGGAGGTCCTGCTTGACTTTCTCCATGACATGCCAGTCATATGGAACGTCAAGTTGACGGACTATCGGAGGACCGACAAAAAGGGCAAGCTGTGGGAGGATCAGGCCCAGAAGATGGGGAGAACCGCAGCACATCTCCAGGCTTCACAAAAAGTGGTGACGGCGCGCCCGAGCGGACAGAGAGGCAGCAGTGGATCCTGGACAAGTTTGGCTTCCTCAGCTCATTCGTGCGGCACCGGCCAGAGCCCTGCAGAAGTGTAACTACTATATGTTTTAATTTGCATTCATGAGGATATTAATTTCTAATTTTGTTATTTAATTATTTATTTATTTCCTTTAGACCTCATTGTGGACAAATCTTAAATAGTTAATGGCATTATAATATGCAAGCATGTGGATTTATTTATTATTGGCCTCTTTGTGGATAAATGATTGTATATATTTCATGGCATTATTGTATACATTCATTTATTATTGCCCTCATTATGTAAAGTAATGGTGTCTCGTATTCATTGTACTTATGTTGCTTTATTATTTTGTCTTGCAGGTGTTGGCCACCGTTGATGCAGCGCAAAGCGACCTGGGGGCTGCTGAGACTGCCTGCACTGACCAGCAGATCAGGGTGGAGCCCCAACAACCACCCCTATCCGAGCCGCAATGCAAGGCCAAGCAGTCGACGATGGAGAGGACCTGCTTGAAGCGCTTAAACAACGCGTCGATATCTCGGGCGACATGTTGGACTCCTTAAGCGTGCGCTTGACACCGAGGACCGCCTTCGCAAACTACGTGCGGGACTGTTTGATAACCATGTCCAAGGGGCAATTCACGTCCGCATACGGGGTGAGAAAAAATTATCCTGGGCCAGGTCATGGAGTCTGATGTGGCGGAGGATGGGACCATGATCTCGGGGCCGGCCCTGTCGCAGGTCGGTCCCCCTACTGGCCCCATGACTATGACCGTGCGGCCCCCCCTCTGTGGCGCCCTGTTACTCCTCGTCGTCTACGTCGAATAGCTCGTCTTGCCAGTCACCGGGTGATGGGTTCCATCCCCACCCGCACATGTGGTGACACCAACCACCAGCCAGGACCCCCTAGGCATCAAAAAGCAGCGAATATATGCAGCAGTATATGCTGCAGCCGCTGCAACCTGCGCTGCTGCACCCTGGCCCGCTGCTGCCGTGGCTGCAGGCCTCGACACCGGGAGAGTTCAGGTTCCCCGGACCCACGATGGGTCCGGCCACAACGCAGTCTTCTCGCTCACCACGACAGCAGCCTGCAGCACACGCGAGTGGCAGCGCATCAACTTCAGCCTGGGTGCCCAGAGTGCCAGTACGCCAGGGGGAACCACAACGACAGCCCCGGAGGGATTTTTGAATCTGTCCGGGCTGTCCAGGATATCGAATGTGTCCAACCTAAACATGGAGGCGCAGGACCTCTTTGTGCCCGGGTGACCTGGACACCCCCCCCCCCCCAAAGGGCCCGGACCCTGCCCCAGATAAGTGAACAGAAGTGACAGTATTTATTGTGTGGATGCCTGTACATATGTATATTTTTGTTAATATGTTTTCTGATTTTATGTCTGCCTGTATATATTTGTTATTTTTTTCTGATTTCATGTGTCTGCCTGTACATATGTATATATTTGAAAAAAAAAAAAAATTTGACTGCCTGTACATATATATCTGTGAGGATTTGAAAAAAAAATTGTAAATAAAAGTCAAGTTGTATTGTAGGCAAGATTTTGGTCTCTGAGTGTATTTCTTAGTAAACATTATCATATCATTATTATAATAAGTAATACACAAGTCCCCCCCCCCCAATAGAATTGAAATAAAGGCCTTTGCCCATATGGCATTATATGAGAAACTTTCTTCTGCCCCCTCCCACCCCTTAAAATAACTGACATGTAAATCTTGTCAGTCTAATTAATAACAACCAACCAAATATATAACTGACATGTAAATTTGTCAGGGTTAAAAATATACATATAGTAATAATATCCCCCCAAACCAATTTATAACTGACATGTAAATTTGTCAGTGGCAAATGCCCCCCGCCCCTTAAAGACAGTTATATTCCCCCTTTTTACCCCACCCATAATTATAACTGACAGTAAATTAAGGTTCGATATCAATAAAAGATTGATATCTTTTCTTTAGCCGAGCTAAAACATCTGAACATCTCACAGTTTTTCATATCACACATACATTTCAGAAATCACATTTGTACATATCACATGTATTACATATCACACAGTACATTTGTACATATCAGACAGTGCACTTCAGAAATGATGACACCACAGTACATAAATATCCCAGTGCACACACTTCATATAGTCATATCATATTCTCCTGCCATTCCAATGAACCCGCTGGTGAGTTGACCCAGTCTTTGAGGACATTCCACTGTTCCTTTCCTTCCCTCAAGCCAGTGTTCTGGCCAGGTAATTGTCTTTCTATGTCTGGCAAGTTTCTGCCCTCTCTCCATGCTCTGGGGATGAAATTCTCGTTGACGTTCTCTGGATGGTCTAGCTGCTGATTCTGGAGCATGGGATATCGGATCCTCATCAGGTTGTGTAGGACCATGCACGCTGTGACGATGAGCTTCACGGTGGAGGGGTGGTGCTGCATCGTGCTGAGCAGAACCTGAAATCAGTTTGCCAAGATCCCGAACGCATTCTCCATGACTCTCCTAGCTCGTGGAAATCCTGTAGTTGAAGATGTGTTCCTCATGTGCCATACCCCTCCTGCTGTACAGCTTGATCATCGTCGGGCGCAGGAAGTATGGAATGCTCCTCTGGCCGGCCACAATAGGCTCGGGTTCCGGGAAACCTGTGGTACCATCTTCAGTGCTGGCTTTCAGCTCAGAAGCATTGAACACCTGCGCATCTGATGCGGAGCCTGTACCACCAACATCGGCCCAGATGAACTTGTAGTCTGCATCAATGAGTGCCATGAGAACTATGGAGTAGAATCCCTTATAGTTGAAGTACAGGGATCCACTCTTTGGGGGACACCGGCAGGCCACATGCTTCCCATCAAGTGCCTCGCAGGTATGGGGGAAGTTCCACCTCTCAAAGAAGTTATCGGAGATGGCACGCCATCCCTCCGGAGTGGTGGGGCAGGTCATCACCTCGTCGATGTACTCTGCAATGATGGCCTTGCACACCTCTCTCACAAGGAGAGATTGGGTGTTGTGTGGCACCCTCCACCCAAACTTCATGGAAGCGTACTTGTTGCCCGATGCTAGGTGACGCAGAGTGAGGGCTAGCTTCAGGCCAGGCTCGAGCGACTTCCTGTAGGTAGTGTAACTTTTGGTGATCCGTGGACCCACTCTGGCTAGCATCTTGTTGGACATCTGGGAAGGTATCCGCATGAAGTTGACAAAGGAAGGCGTGTCCTCGTTACGGAGTTCAACCAGAAGCTGGTCATACAAGCCAAACTCATGACGCCTCCCGATCCACTGCCGCACCCACAATCGCTTCGCCCGACATTTTTTCCTTCTCCTTCTAGCCTCAATATAGCGCAGTAACAACACATTTGTCTCATGGTGATATTTGAGAATGGCCAGTTGGTAGTCCTGCATGACCCACTCAGGCACATATGTCTGCTGCGAAGAGCTGACCTGTTCTGCTGACAGAAGGACATCGTAGGTCTTTATATACTCGAAGGCAACGCGTTCACACCACGTTCACAAAACATTTGGCAACGTTTGCAAAACGTCATCGACGTTATGCACACGCTAGACGTTCGTCAACGACGTCGACAACGTCCGGACACGTTTGCGGAATGTTACAGCTACGTTAGGCACGCGTCACAGATACGCATGACCAATGGTGTGTTACGTTAACCCAACGTTGTCTTAGCGTGGCCCACATGTTCCTCCTCCCTGTGAGTGCGTCATTATGACGTAACGCAATGTTGATCTAACGTAGCCAACGCATCCCTCCCGCACGTCTAACGTTGGCGTAACGTGAGTGTAACATCATCCAAACGTCAATGCATCATGTCGAAGTTTTGGACATCTCCAAAACCTGGACGCGCGCTGACGTAACTTGACGTAACCTGATGAAACTCAACGTAACTGGACATCAGTCTAACGTGAGCACGACATAACTCGACGTTCATCAACGTAATGACCAAAATTCACCTACGTCGGCTTACATGACCTCACTACGTCGTAGTGTGACAGGCCTATTACATCTTTTATTGCTCGAAAGACCTTAGTTTCATCCACAAATATTTTTAGGTTTGATGAGACACTGCCTGGCAGGTTATTTATAAATATTATAAATAATATTGGTCCCAGCACACTTACCTGAGGTATTCCTGAGGTAACATTCTTAAAGGAAGATTTTTTATTACCTACGACTACCCTTTGCTTTCTTTCAGACAGGAAGTCCTGTATCCATTCAAAAATTTATCTGGATATTTCCAGAGCTTTGATTTTGTTTAATAGTCTTTTGTGGTTTGTATGGCACCCTCCACCCAAACTTCATGGAAGCGTACTTGTTGCCCGATGCTACGTGACGCAGAGTGAGGGCCAGCTTCAGGCCAGGCTCGAGCGGCTTCCTGTAGGTAGTGTAACCTTTGGTGATCCACGGACCCACTCTGGCTAGCATCTCGTCGAACATCTGGGGAGGCATCCGCATGAAGTTGATGAATGTTACAGCTATGTTAGGCACCCGTCACAGACACACATGACCAACAGTGTGTTATGTTAACCCAACGTTGTTTTAGGGCGGCCCACACGTTCCTCCTCCCTGTGCGTAATTATGACGTAATGCAACGTTGATCTAACGTAGCCGATGCATCCCTCCCGCACGTCTAACGTCGGCGTAACGTGATTGTAACATGATCCAAACGTCACTGCATCACGTCGAGCTATGTCGAAAGTTTTGGACGTGTCCAAAACCTGGACGTGCGCTGACATAACTCAAGCTAACCTGATGAAACTCGACGCCAGTCTAATGTGACCTGGCATGGGACACCATCTATCTGGACTTCTCCAAAGCCTTTGATAGTGTGCCCCACAAAAGACTATTAAACAGAATCAAAGCTCTGGGAAGATCCGGATCAATTTCTGAATGGACAGATGACTTCATGTCTGAGAGAAAGCAAAGGGTAGTCATAGGTAATAAAAAATCTTCCTTTAAGAATGTCACCTCAGGAATACCTCAGGGAAGTGTGCTGGGACCAATATTATTTATAATATGTATAAATGACCTGCCAGGCAGTGTCTCATCAAACCTAACAATATTTGTGGATGACACAAAGGTCTTTCGAGCAATAAAAGATGTAAGAGATAAAAATCTCTTGCAAGAGGATATTCTGAAACTCGCACAATGGTCCGAAAAATGGCAATTGCCCTTCAATGAAAAGAAGTGCAAAATTATTCATTACGGGAAAAATAATCCTCATACCTATAATGTGAAGAACACTGTCCTGCAACAAGATAGCTATGAAAAGGACTTGGGCGTAACCTTTGACTCCCAACTCTCCTTTCAGAAACACATGAGGACTATCATCTCAAATGCTAACCAGAGAGTAGGAATAATTAAAAGAACTTTCCATTGCCTCAACAAGAACAATTTTCTCATCCTATTTAAGTCTCTTGCTAGGCCAATTTTGGAATAATGTCCACAAATTTGGAGCCCATTTTTTTGGAAAGATATTCTGGAGATCGAAAAGGTTCAGAGATATGCAACGAAATTAGTTGCAGTTGTATAGGACTTACCCTATGAACAAAGGCTTTAATTAGGGAATTGAAACTTCCTACCCTTATCTACAGAAGGAAAATAAGTGACATAATTGAAGTATTTAAAATTATGAAAGGTTTTGATAAAATAGATATGAACAAATTTTTCACCTTGAATAAATTAATTAAAGAGAAGGCAGTCAGGGCCATACTCTCAAACTAGTAAAACCCAGAGCCATTTCAAAGTTAAGGCAACACAGTTTCTCAAACAGGATCATAAATGTATGGAACAGTCTCCCACACAATGTTATTGATGCCGAGTCAATAAATTCATTCAAGAATAGATTAGAAAAAGCATGGGATGATGATCCAGGGAAATTTGACCCCTATTTCACCACATGCTACTAATTATTCCTTGTGTTGCTTATTTACTTGCACTCAAGCAAAAATGAGAGACAAATACATGTTCACACTTCCTCTCTACCATTCGCTATTTTGTGGGGCACACTATCAAAGGCTTTGGAGAAGTCCAGATAGATGGTGTTCCATGCCAGGCCATGGTCCAGCCAGTCAGTCCAAATTTCCATCACTTCTAGTAGTTGTGTCAGGCAAGATTTCCTCTTCAATCGCACATTAAGATATTTTTAATCGACCCAATGAAAGCTTTAACATATATTTTTCACAAATAAATGATCCGCATAGACATAGCATTGCTGCAGCACAAATAGAGGGAGTGCATGTGATGTCATCACTTAGCAGTTAGCCATCTTGGAGTACACTTAATACCACCTATGGCACCCCCTGTCATATACCAAGAACACTACAGCCACCATTGGGCCTACCTATAGTTAGGGCTGCCCAAGTGTGTGGCGCCACCTAGTGGGTACTGCCTGAACCTATCTAATTCTTCAACAAAGCATTCAAAGTGTCAACATACTGCGATGTGAGGCTACATGATTTAAAAAATGCTTCCCCTCCATCAAAAAACCCTTTTCCCCCAACTTTTGAGGCCAAACTGCTCAAAACAGTGACAAATAAACCGACAAATCGGTAAATAAACACAATGTAAGCACTTCCAAGCCTTGCATATGTAATCCAATATGGCCACCGGAAGTTGCCTCGTGACGTCATTACACCCCCTCTATTACTGTGTTGTTTTACCCTTCGCGAGTAGTTGC